>CM041779.1:263032255-263505127 GCA_023374045.1 Limonium bicolor | reverse complement strand
TTCTTCATGGCATCAAATGAGCTTTTGAAATTTTGAAAAGAGAGGATGAAAGGCCTTGACTAAACTAAGACAAATATGTGCTTATTTTTGATTTGGAGCAATATTGAACATTTGGTGAGCAATTGAAGTTGGAGAAAAGATGTGCTGTAGCGAACGAGATTGGTTGGGAGAATGGAGGAAGAACACGGTGGGAACAAGAGGAAATGAAGAAAGGAGGTGAGAGGTATGCTTTGTTAAGATATTTTGACTTATAAAGGTAAATAGTAACTTTACTTTATTTCTTTTTCTTTTCTTTAGTTGGCTGGCTTGGTATGGTGACTCACACTCTAAAAACCGTGCCCCCTTCATTCTAAAGGATATTTATGGTCTTTGTTGACCATTTAACTAATCAAAGTTGACTTAAGTCAAAACTAGCACTATTTGAGCACTATTCACATATTAAGGCACATATTTGTGAAATTTTTGATTTCCCATTGATCTAGACTTCCTAATGTGATACTAAGTAGTACACATGTTGATTAAAGAGTAATGATGGACATTTAGCCACTCAAAACTCATTTACAAGACAATTTTTCAGAAGTGTGCTTTAAGACTCCTTAAAGCACATTTTGTGTTTTAACTTGTTTTCAAGCTTGTTTTCTTTGGAATTGATTTAATATGTTCATTAACATATTTATAAGGTATAGTTATGACCATTAGGTCTTATACAAATTTATCCCAAGCTTAGAGCACATTTTTGCTCTTATTGACTTTAAGGTATTTTCTTGTGTTTTGTTTGGTTTAACTGTCTACCAAAGTTTCCTAAGGACTTAATTAGCCTTATTAAATCATAATTGAATATTATTAAGTCTTGGTAGGCTCTTTGGGTCCTAACCAAGTTCACTCCAAGCTTAGAGCATGTTTTTGCTCAAACTGTATCTTAGTGCTTTATTGCATTTTACTATGGTTTAAATTGTTCACCGATGTTTCTAAGGCACTTTTTAGCCTTTACATACCATAGTTTAATATTTAAACTGCATATCAAGGTTTGGGGTATTTCAAGAATGATAAGTATACAAGAATAGATATGAAGAACTTGATTTGATAGGTTGAATAAGTATAAGTTATGACTTCGGGACGAAGTCGTCTTAAGGGGGGTAGACTGAAATACCCCTAACCATTATATAATTAAATAATGATAAGTAAGTATTAATTAGGGGATTATTAAACCCTAAGAAAGCATATAAACACTTAGGCGATAAAAGCGCACCTAAACTTCTTAAGGTCAAAAACGTGCACTGAAGCCCGACCTTAAGATAAACAAGTTATATGAGCTATAAACTTCACATGAAGTTAACCAAGGATCATTATATGATCTTTAAAATACAGGACTTCATCTAAAACTGAGTGAAAATACAAAATGCTCGAGAGTTCCCTTAAAGGCCCGAAAGTCCCGGAAATACATTATAGGATGATGTAAAGCTTTACACTTCATTCCAAATGCACCATAACACCTTACTAAATATATAAGATGAAATTCTCAAGCTAAATTCTCAGTTAAACGCAAAGTGCTAAGAGATGCCTTATGGGGGTCCCATAAACCCTCGGGAATGCCCAGGAGGGGTGCCGAGGTGGCATGAACTCCTATAAAATTAATTCTTAGAGCTCCTAATATCATTATTAAACATTCTAAAGAGAATGCACGAGATACTTCCTCAAAAATAAAAAAAGTACTCGGACGAAATTCTTAACGCTCCTTTTTGCCCGGTTAGCCCGAGAGTTGTGTTCTGAGTTGATATGACCCCATATAACTCAATTTAACACCTTAATATATTATTATTGACTATAAACAATGTCAATAAACACTTGGAACTCATAGCGACTAATTATTTTTAAGAAAATCCTTAAAGCACATAAACGCACCTTCGGGTGTCACAAAAATGCGTTCTACGCAATTACCTTGTAGTTTTGGAGGAGCCACGAGTTGATAATCTTAAAAGGTGATACATTTAGCATCTAAATCAATTAATGGCAGTACTAAATTCATAGTACAAATGGGGGCGATTTTTGGGACAAAAAGGTACCTAAAATCAGCATTTTTACCTTAAAACTTTCATCTTTTACCATAGTATAAATGTGCCAATTAAATGCTGGAACCTATTACACATATTAGTAAGATCTTAGTACAATATAGTGTAACAAAAATCAAATGAAAAATTAATCCCATTTGACCTGTATATGGGGCGCCATTTAGTGTCTCATTTGGCTAGATTTTAGCTAAAATAATGTCTTATGCTAATTTGACTCATCTTAGCATGTATTATATGATGATGTGTCAAACAATTGCAATCAAATGGAGCTGCATTACCGTATAACCTGCAAAGAATACAAGAGGAATTAGTCTAAACAAAAGCAATGAATTTAATACACCAAAACTAATCTGCTAGACTACAATTATCTAAAGTTGCAAGAATCGAACAAAAACACCCATGTTACTACCTTACATGCTGTCGATTTTTTAAGAAGAAAGCAAGTCCCATTGACTGTCTACTAGCTGCCGATTTGGACCACGACAAAGGGGAGTTTGATTGCCTATCTAGTCAATAAACAAAACTACCTAATTAAGCTAGCTTTTCCTATGTCTAATATTGACAAAACAAATTGTCTTATACAGCACCATAGTACCGATTGATAGCAAGAAAAAGGAGGGATGATTGCAACTAAAATTATTCAAATGAGACATGTACCTAACTTCCATGATCAAGTTCCACAATTAAAGAAGCCTAATTAGCTTCCTAGCACCCCATTAGCCGTAAGGCTACAAGAATTTGGAGCCTTCCATTTCCACCATGGCCGATCACCTACAAAGAAGAAGACAAAGTTAGTGCCAATAATCAAGCTTAGTAAATTCAAAAGAAATAGCACCCATATTGTCTTATCATCTTCCCATAAACAATCAACAAAGGCTTCAATTATTCATGTTAATCAACCGTAAGAGTAGTCAAGATAAAGACCATTGTGGTCAATTTTGGAATCAAAATGATCTAAAATATGTCATAAAATAATGACATGTGACCAACCAATAATTCCCATTTTGATTCAGCCTTGTTTTCCTTAAGACCTCACGTAGCCACACTCATTTCCTTGCCCTCGTCACCGAATTGGTAAGTCCCTTGCTAATCTCTCTTTCTTCTTCCTTTGTCATGTTAATTTCTTAGAGCTTTAAAGCTCCATTAATGGTGGTCTAAGTTCTAACACCATTTTAATGTAATTTCCTAGTTAAATCTCCAAAGTCTTGAAGCAAGAAATCAACCTAGCAACTCCTACAATTTTCGCCAAGCATAATTGTCCCAAGGAGGTTTCTAGATTCAACAACAACACAAGGAACAACAAGATCAAGTTAAGGTATATTTTTATGTTGAAAATCCTAAGTAAATTATTTAAGGCAATTTCGAAAATTATGAACTTCTAAACCAAGGTTCTCTTCATTATTTCATGAAGGAAATCTAGATCTACAATCATCTCAAGGTCTACCGAAAATTCCTTGAAAAATTCCTAAGGTAAACTCTTGTAAAACTACTCCAAATCTTATTTATAAATCCATGTTAGAAGTCTAACAAATGGATCTCCTAAATATGTACAAAGAGTCCAAATTCTTTTCATCAAGGTAGCATTTGGAGAGCTTGGAATTCAAGGAGAAATCAAGTACAATAATTGTCTTGATTTAAGGAGTAAATATATATAATTAAGGTTTATTAAGTTTAAGCTTGATTTAAGCTTCAAACTTTGGTATAAAAATTATATATAACCTCTAAATAAATTAAGGCCGAAATTCTATGGGTTATAATACCAAGAAAATAATTTATAACATATAAGGTAAGGTTATTACCTTAAGGTATAAATATGTGTCACAAAAATTAATTATGATACATAAATGGTAAAACCGAATTATCTAGGGAGTAAATGTTCTATTTTGAGTTTATAATCATTCTAAGTCATTAGCATATTTTTAGAAATGTTATATGGTTTATATACATTTATATGTATTTATTATAAGGTTTAAATCAAGTTTTATAACTATATGGTAAAGGAATATTAAAACCGAGAGCAAAGTATTTCATTTGATGATTTTTGAGATATATATAAAGTGTATTAGCTTATATTATAATTTTGGGATTATTAAAAATAGTTACAAGTATTTAAATGACTAGTTTAATAGGTTATGTGGTTAAAGTGTAAATTTTAAAAGGTTTGGTGTGTTAATTATAATTACCGAGAATTAAAGGGGTGATTTGGTATATTTATGTTATAATATAAGGTAGGAATTAATATTATGAATTTTGATAAATTTAAATACGTGTTTAAGTGTTAAAATAACATTTTATTAAGTTTTGGGTTTTTTGTGATTATTGGGAATATAGTGTATGGCCGAGAATTACTTATGATTTTATGGGTTTATTAAAGTATTAATTATGTAATTAAGTCTTGGTCAAAGTGTTGACCAAAAACTTTGGGTTAAAATGATTTATGACATAAAATATTAAGTTTATATAAAAGTCTTGGGGTGAATATGTAATTTATGGATGATTCTATGTAAACCGAATTGGTTTGGGGCGAAATCATAATTTAAGAAAATATATGGGTTACTTTGGTCATTTAAAGAAATAAAATATTTAAACTATAGTTTATAAGTTAATATGTTACTTATATAAAGTTTTGGGGTTTAAAAATGAATAAAGGAAAATATAAGTGAAAACTGAAAATTAAGGGGTTTATTTGTAATTTATAAAAGTTGGTATAATGAGATTGTAATTTACAAAAATTAAGGTGGACATTTGGTAAATTAAAAAGGTAATGTGGATGGTTAATAATTACAAAGGTTAATGTGAGTAATTAGTGAATTATAAAAGTCATAAGGTTATTTGGCAATTTATAGAAGTTAATATAATTGTTTTACAATTTCCGAAAATTAATATGGGTATTTAGTAAATTATAAAAGTATATGGTTGTTTGGAAAATTGTAAAAGTTAATGGGTTAAAATTATGGTTACCAGAAATTATATGTGGTTATCTAGTAATTTATAAAGTTGTTGGGTATAAAATACAAATACCGAAATAATAAGGTTGGTTTTGTAATTTAATAAGGATAGGAAGTAAAACTAAGTAATATAACGTATTATGGTATATTATAGAGTATAATATAAAGTTTATAAAATAATTGTGGTTATAATAAAAATGACCAAGGGACATAATATAAAGAATAAGTGGAAACAATTATGAGTATATAATTAAGGAAGTAGAAATATACTACAAGGTGAAAATTCATTATCACATGTGGATATCACATAAAATAACGAACTGTTGAACTATCTAGAGTCACTGTAAAATAATAGGGGGAAATAAAGAACTTACAGGATTAGTATATTACCAGTATTAGTTCTACAGTGACAGTACTGTAATGTTTAATGGATAGTTATATTAATATTACCCGGTATTACTTGTAAATATAACAGCGTACGGGGAGGACTGTTAAAGCGTGAATTGTCAAGCTAGCTGTTATCACGGTGAACGGTATGTTAATTGTGTGGTCTGAATGTCCTAAGGATTATCCTAAGGTCCAGACATTATGTGTTAATTGTTTAAGAGCGATATCTGTGATTTTATGTGTATGATATTGTGTACTGTATTGCTTAAACTGTTGCGTTGTATTTTATACGCGAACGTCTTATGACTGAAAGTTTATACATCTAAACTGGAACAAGGCTAACTGACCTTTAGGTATTATAGAACCTAACTGATGGTCAACTATTATAATCTTAATTCAAGTATTGGTTACTGTACCACTGACTAAAGGGCTAACTTATAAAGGGAGGAATCCAGACTGTTTCGACTTTCTGGTTGTGCATCGTGATCACTACGAGAGACTTCGAAGGGAAGTCACTCAAAGGAAATCGATCAACCACATTCGGGGATGGCGGAAGGCATTGCCGTTGGTGCACAGGTTCGACCGGATCTGTAACACCCCTACCGCTAATACTGTCATTACCGTCCAATCCCCTTATACAATCCAGACTCACGCAGCGGATAATTACATACTCAACGGCGGGTGATACAATGCCGTTAGCCACCCACGTGACTAACAAGGCTACTACTACTACTACATACAGCATCGGTCTGATGGACCGGAATATCCGAGTACTACACACTTACAATACATACTCCAGTTACCAATTCAAATACTAGAACTTCCCATTCACTACAATACTCCATAAGTTCAATACAGTATAATACACCGAGTTTACTAAGATCCTTATACAAGTACAATACCTTTTTCAATTCCATACACACTCATTAAGAGTCTAACCACTACCTATTCCTCACAAACTACTTACTTCCTAAGTACAAGGGGTGTGCCACATAGTACACTCCTACATTGTACTTCTAACCATCCAAGTGTGGCCACCGGTCTCTTACCTTGACCATATCCGCTTCGGGTACCTGCACACTAAAAACGTTCCCCCTAGGGGATCAGCTTTCGCTGAATATGATAACCACATACCCCGCGTACTAGTGATGGTACGCCGACCACTTGGTCGAATACATGCGATTTACAATTTTATCCATACATACATGCCGACAGGTTTCATACATAATACTACAATACTTTACAGACACTTACATACATACACACAGTACCATACACGCAAGGAAGACAATACAAATCAACCAAACTCTTACTTACCTTCTTCCGGGATACACATACGCGATACACATTAAATACACACACAGTACTCCATGCTTGTTAGCTTCATTTGTCCACCAGGGTTAATCGGGTGGAGATTACTCTTTTACTCGTTACACAATACTTACGCATACATACTCATACTTTACTTACTTACTGATCCATACTTACTTACTTACTCTTACTCATGTTAAGTCGGTATGACCTCTGGGCAGGGACTACTCCGTCCCACCACCAGGTTTACTTGGTTCACCATCCAGGATGCTACCCATTTAAGGGATTTGGGCCGTGGACCAGTTTAAAACCAGGAATCGGATCCAACTCTGTGTCTCCCTCATCCTCACGCGTGGCCGAAACTATATCGGACTTCTACTCATTCCAATTTACTCACATTTAAGTTAGGAGTTAGGTAGTTAGGAATTAGTATAAGTCATTCATTCAAGCCACATACACAAATACATTGTTCATATACACATCCATACATAATACAACACAATACACAAGTACACTACGAGATACAATACACTTCACCATCATTCATACATTTCATGAATTATACAAACTATTGTTCAAGACGAATATCAAGAACAATGTAAACAAGCACGAGTAGGTGCGATATAGTCCGATTCATGCATTTATCTTATTAGGTGATCAAATAAGCACACAAATTGGAGTAACCAGATTAGGATACAGGGCATGAAGAAATCATACCGTTCACCGTTGTACTTGTGTCCCAACGTTCCTCCGGTGTTCACAAATCAAATCCTATGATATGCATACAATCGAGTGATTAATCTAACTATCATTAACTTAACTCGACTACTCTTACGTTCTAGTTCACACTTACTAAGTCTTTACATTCTTACACTTATACTTTGTTTACTTACTTTAAGTTTATCTCTTTACTTACAATGGTGTTCTTGCACATATATGTACATATGTATATGTGGATATATACATATATATACACACTTATTTTAATTACCTTTATTTGTTTTTGTTGTTTTTTTTGTAAGTTATGGGTCGTCCGACCCACGCCCTGGGTCGGTCCCTTCCAGTAGGTTTACGTTCTCTGAAATATCTTCCGACCGACCCAGAACTATTCCGACCGACCCATACACCTCTGGGTCGGTCCATCCCAGTACGGTTCAGTCCCGTCTTCCAAGCTCTGACCGACCCATCGACCGACCCAACCTCTGGGTTGGTCGAAGTCCGAAACTTCGACAACCGGGAATTTTGTCCGACCGACCCACGACCGACTCACGGCTCCTGGGTCGGTCCGTTCCAGAATGGTTTATTTTCGTTGCTTAAGCCCCGACCGACCCACCGACCGATCCAGCCTTTGGGTCGGTCGGTAGCAGACTTTGCCTACAGACCTTGTTTTCAACTCCTTTTCTTTCCCATTTCTTCCCCAATCTTTACCAATACATTCCCAAATGTTTACCACTCATTTTGATGCTCTAAATCTCCTTAATTCATTCACCAAAATCATTACTCAATCCTAGATACACTTACACAATTTTCCTCATTTCATCCCAACACTTACATCAGTTTCCTCACACTAGTGCTTTACTTATGCTACAGATTCTTAGACCAACTTCCACCATCCAATACTTCTTCTACCAATGCCACTCCTAGCATCCCAAATACCTTTCCAACCAAATACAATACCTATACCCAAGTCCAACATTCATTTCACTAAATCTTGTACTCTAATTTTTTCCTAGTTTCTCCAATGCAATCCGGTACCCTTTTGCTATAGATTTTTATTCTAACCATACCATTCTAGTTCTCCCCATTACTTAAATCCTCTTCAATCTGTTTTCAACATGATTAATCACTCACCTCAACTACCAAAACACACCTAGTTATTGTCTAGGTTATTCCCTCTTCTTCCACATCTAAGTCCTCTACTTTCCATACAAATTTGGGCAGAGGTTCCCCTAAAATTCTCACTTTGCCCACATACCATTTCAACTCACAATTCATTCCCAATCTCCATATCCATTCACACATCATTACTCACACTACAACACACAAATTTCCTGCACACATACATACAATACCCATGGTTTTCCCAAGTTTTCAAACAACATTTACAAGCTTCAAAAACAGCCACATTACCTTACTCATCATGCTTCAACATACCTACTACTCATAATCTCGTTCATTACTCATTTTAAGCATTTAAAATCTGTTACAATGTCATACACAAAACTAGCTAAAGGTAAGAACATTTACCTTGTTATTTCTAGTTTCCTTCTTTCTTCCTTTCTCTTTCCTTCTTCTTTTCTTTTCCTTTCTTTCCTTCTTGTCCTCGATTTCAAATGGAGTGCACACTCCAATGCTACAGCCCATATCAATACACACCACTACTTAGAAAACCTCTTTACTAATCTAGGGTTTGTACATGTTTAAGGTTTTACAAGAGTATTACCTTCCAATGAGTAGATGGAGTTCTTGGTTAGCAAGAGAGCAAGATTCCAGCACCAATGGGGAGCCAAAATTGGCTGGACAACAAAGCACAAAGCAAGGCTAAGTTTTGAATTTTTGTTTTGCTAAAAGGGGCTAGAAGAAGATGGATTTCGAGACTATTTTACCTCAAAATGATAAGGAGATGGAGGTGCTTCCAATGGTGGACTTAAACTTTCAAATGGAGAATACCCATGGAGATGAAAGTAGTGGTTTTCGATTTTTGAAAGGAGGAAGGTGTTCTCCTTTGCAAGGGGATTCCAATGGTATGATTTTTATAATTTTTGGACAAGATTTAGGTGCTCAAAATGGAGAGAAAGATGGGGGCTGCACTTGCTTCTCCAAATTGCCATTGTTGTCTTTGGGAGGAAGGAGATAAAGATAGGGAGAAGGAAATCGTGAGAGGGAGGGGGAGTGGAGGAGAGAGTGTGCCCTTTTTACTTTTTTTCTTTATTTGTGAATGAGGAAGAGTTAAGAGAGTGTGAGAGAGGGATAATAGCTGGCCGGCCCCCCATACACACACCCACAGATTTTGCATTTTTATTTGCAAAAGTGGACACATTACTTTTGCTTTATTACATTTTACGCCCCACAACTTCTCGTTTGTACAGTTTTTACTAACCGGAACCCGTTTTCCGGAATTTCCTCGTTTCATTAATTTTATTGATTACTAAGCTTTCTTTAATGCTTAATAATTATTATTTAATGATTCTTAATTTTTTACGGCCCGTTTGACCACTTAAAGTCACGTTTTCGGGTTTTCTCGAAAAATGTGCGCTAAAGCTCTATTAGCGTTTTAATGTATTATTTGGATCCGTTTTCTTCGGGAGTCATTCCCATATATTATTTAGGCATCATTAAGCCTCTAGAATCCATATAATATGCTAACTGAGGTCTCATACCTCTTATGGTTGTTTAATGCTTATTTAGCGTTTTTCGCTTTTTAAGCATTTCTCCATTTCTTTTGGATTTATTTTCCCTTACCAATATTACTTAGGCATTATTAGGCTCTTAAATCAGGATTATAATAATCTTAATCGCCATATTTAAGTCCAGGGTATTTCAATCTACCCCCTTAAGAACTTTGTCCTCAAAGTTGTTCGAGGTTATGGGATCACTATACTTACTCAGTTATACTTGCCTAATACCAAAGCCATACGTTCCTCCTCCTTACAATTCCCAAATTCGTTACTCAAGGTTTCTCCTTTCCATACCATACCAATATACAATAATTACTCCAATCCATATTACTATCGACCATCCGTTCTTCTTTACAAAACATATACATACATACAGTGCAAAGCTATCCCCAAAGCCATGCAATACACATACAGTCCGCAGGCACTCAGGTCATCTAGACACAGGACTCCTCTATGTCCCACTGCCCTTGGAATAATACAATATGCTACACTGCTATCTTCTCCGGTATACGCTTCTAACTAATCCTTCAACTCCAGGCTAAGAAATTCTTTAGCAACTACTACTTAGAAATTATCTAAAACACACAACTCCAAGTTCCAATTTGTACCCATTACTTCTATCCTATGTGTGATTCTTGTGACCACTTAAGGGGAGCTTCGAGAATCATTCGACCCTGATGTGATCAGCATCAGTGTTGAACTATCTTTCCACCCCAATTTGTGTTCAGTTTCCCTTGATCTGATCAGGATCAAGTTCGACTTCCCACGTCAGTTTCAAACAATCAATAGTTTGATTATTTCCATTTTCTATCTTTTACTTTTCCTAGTCATAATTACAAATTCATACAACTCCAAAGGATGGAATTCAGTTCATCAATCATTCTCAGTCTACTTCCCAAATACTTTACTCCATGGTTCAATACCTAAATGCTCATTTCAAACCTTCACTACTTCCATCCATTACTCTCCATCATTTCAATTATTCTAACTAGGGAATGCAATACTTATGAAATTTAGCTATCCTCAATTTACTACCAATAACATACTTACGAATACACCACTCATGGGCTACATTCCTCTACCACTCGTAATCAATCCGTACTACTTCTTTAAGGATACAATACTTGTGGAGCTCCGTCCACTACTCATTCTCAATTGTATCAAAACAATCACCTAGGCAACTCAATTTCCTCTAGGTTCTACATCGGTTTTATACCGACTCATGCATCGTAATGCCATGTCTCACTTCAAATAGACACAACACAGGGATTATCATTTCCCCAAGAGTTACTCTACTCCTCTTTACTAATACTTTTACACTAGGGTTACAAGATGGGTGTATTCATCCTATGGTATTCGCATCTCTCGTGCCTAATTACCACAGTTACAATATGAATGAATATGTATGTTTATTTGACATAAGTACCAATCATTAAATCAATTCTCATTTGTGCTATGCACATTATAGTTTAAGTGTTTTATATGTGATACTTACATTAAGCGGTTTTCGCTCTACCCCCTTAAAACGGATTACGCCCACGTAATCTCCCATATGTTAATATTAAACATTGGTTTACTCAATTTGGGCAATCTGAAGCGTTTAGCTTCACTACGGTATACTATACAATATGCTCTGGTCAAAGGGTCTTAACCATACCAATGGTTTAGTCTTTGCACCAAGGATTCCTATATGAGTTTATTTAACTCATAATTAATTCAGTTCTAACCTATTAGGCTTCAAGACATTAATTCCCATTCTTTCATACTTACTAGGTGTATTACATTTCCTAGCTAGGGCCCACTAGCTTCTGCTGCGCGACCCTGATAACTTGGGTTACTCACCCTTCATGTTATCCTTAATGTGCTATACATCACCTTTTTATCCCTCTATTGTGGGAATAAGGTTTACTGAATAAATGTGGTATTCTTTACCGTGCTTGAACTCAATGAGTTTAGATTTATAACCAGCTCTCTGGCAATCTATTATACATACTGTTCGTACTCCCACGATTATTCACTAAGCTTCTCCGAGTTATTATCGGGCGAGGTTAAGTCATCGCTTAACTGTAGTGCTTCCTCTGTTATCAATAGCTTCCGGATTACACCAGTTCTTCTGGTTCAGTACAAGTGTTCTTTACTTGTATGACCTTGCATTGATATGCGTCGGTCCTAGTGACTTTCTTAAGTCTCCTTCCACCTTTTTATTCCATTGGAATTCACATTTGTGATTGTTAGTGTGTTTCACACTCTTCGTGTTTCTTTGGCCTCAGGCCGCACGGTTTGTTGCTACGCTAGCTTAACTGGCTTATACCATGTTTGTTGGTGAAAAGAAGGGTTTACTACAGTTTACATTTTCCATATTCCAAGCTATCCCATTAGATCATTAGCTGCGCTAATGCAATACCAAAACACCCAGTCATACAGAGTGCAGAGGCGTAAACGCTTGACAGTAAATCACTTATGTGATCGCATAGGAGTAAATGTTTCTGCCAGTCTTCTCATACTTATACTCCGTGTCATTGCTTAACTACTTCCTCATAGCGGTCGCTTGTTGTGCACCGTATTCTCACTCATTATACAACATCGTTCTACTGATTCCGTTACTGTGGTAGTTTGTCTTTACTCATTGCCATTGTCATTGGCACCATTTCCTTATGGTGTGAATACACTAGGAGGTTCCTAGTTCACATATATGACGGTCGTCGTAGCATACCGCAATACCATTATCTTTCCCTTGTGGGATGTTTTATTTCAATCTAGGTTCATGTGTAGGTTAGCTTACCTCACATTACTTCCTCATTCATGATATAGTTTGCCAAATAACTTGGTTGACCAAGGATGAAGTGGTTTATCGGGTTACAAGCTCTTGAGCGCCGGTCATTCATGGTGTGCAATGTGCACACTCATTGATTATTTTGACAATTATTGTCTCCACAATGCTGAGCATTGATCATAGGCTCTAGCTATGCAGTTTTGCCTTTGCATGTACATTACCGGGACATTCCCAGAACTTCAAGGGTTTTCTGGTCCCGTTCTTCAAGTGGAGGGTATTCTATTGCCAACAAGTGAAGGTTCTTGTTGAGGGGTTGTCTCCACTCGTAGGTCTCATGACGAGGTTTACTATGTTAGTCTTTGTTTATGTACCTCCGTTATTTATACAATGGTTCACCATGTGCTTGGTTGCACATGGAGTATGCTTACTCCTTTAAGCCGGAATGGTTTGGAATCTCTTTCCCTTGTTCAATCGCCTCTTGGCAAAGCTTTGTTGTTATAGTTGATGGAAGCCTTTTGTAAGGGTTCACATCTTCACCACATTGTGGTCTTCGGTTAACGAGGGGTACCTTCCCTTGGGTTCTCGTAGTGTCCAAGTGTGGACTAGGCTATTATTGGCATCATTACGAGTCTTGTGCCTCTGTGCTACCATTGCTACAGAAGGCATGAAGATGATTAAGAGTTTGTCAACTGTATACTAGACTGATGCTCTAGTGACAGTGACACTGAGTTGGCCATTACTCCAAGCCACTCGGATGTTGGGTTTGAATTGATGGTCCAGTCGTTGATTTCTTGTCGTACAAGACAATATCTCTTGCAAGTTTTGTTATCAAATGGTGTGGGTATGCAACCGTTAAGGTTTACATAACTTAGTTGGTTGATGGCTTTTAGGCCTTATTGCTGCAAGCTATGCTCTTTGCAAGCCGCTTATGCTTGTTTCCACTCCCTGTATATCGTCATAGGATGGAGATATTGTTGGACCACGGTAAGTCGTTGACATCACGTTTCATTCATTGGAGGCCCTTTTGCAAGCTGGTGCTAATCAGTGCCTTCCTTGCGGTTGAGGGTATTTCCTGTTAAGTGAAATCCCTTCGGTGTCCTAACCGAGTGTTCGTTCTGGTTTTGTGCTCTCTTCATGACGCTTTGTTTGATTGGTGTTAACTCAGACACCCTTCAAGGATTGCCCCAGGGTGTTGTTAGTTACGCCGCACATCCGGCCAATGTTTATAATGGGTTACACCCACTATACCGCCTTGTGGTATCATAGTTTGAGTCATCTCTTGTGGGTTATCATGTTCTCCCGTTCCTGGGTGGACTGTTTATACTTGCCCCAAGTGCTTAAGACTAGGTTAAATATCTCTCGATGATGGATTATGCTTTGTGGTAATTTTAGGATTGCTCTTGGGAATTCTGTCCCGTTTGTTGAGCATTGTGGTGTTCACGTTAGGCAATTGCCTTACTGTGTTTAGGCTGGGTATACTTCCTGCTATCACGTATTTGTTTGATGTCCTTGGGACATATCCAATGTCTATACTTACTAGTTTGTGTTCTTTGCACTCCCTAGTTGTTATTCTTACTTTCAGATGGATTCTCTGAATTCCTTTATACTTGATTGTCTGAGGTGTCCAGCTGTTCTGATTTGAACTTACTAATGGTCCGTAGAACGGAGTTGACTACTTCCCGTGTGTCGTTCACTATATGTATACATACGTGGGGTACCATGTTGATACGTTACCACTTACCTAACTATGTGTCAGGCCCACAAGCTCCTTCGAGTGTCGTTGTCCCACATCCCATAATTGGGTACACTCGTAGTGTTCGTCACACGCCTAGGTGAAGTATTCTATTGTCAATTCCTCTTGTATCATTCTATGATACTCACCGTAATTCTGTTGGTTTGGTTTTAAAATCCAAGGTTTAAAGAAAGGTTGTGGTTTTGAAAGAAAATTTTTTTGGGTTTTAAAATATGGTTCGGTGTTAAAAGAGGTCTCTCATGGCATAGCCATGTTTGAGGTCTTGACCAAGTCTAGCTTCTCGCTGACTGGTATGCTCTAAGTACAGTGGTCGGGCCGTTAGGCCTTTCCAAGGTTCCACTCTCTCAGTTTCGGGATTCGTGATCCTGTAGTTGCTTCATCGTTGTCACGGTACATTACTATGTATCTGTGGTGTGTTAGAGTTCCTTTACATATTTCTGTCCTTACTGCACTTGCCGTGGCAAGTGCGTGGTACTGGTGGTTTTGGGTAATCTTATACCAGTCTTGGTATGGTTTCCGCTTGTATTTGATAGTCTTGTTGACCCTTCCCTTGATCTTATTGATTTATGATTGGGATATTCGATTCTTTGGGGGCTTCCCAGTGATCTGGACATTATGGTTGTCGTAGATCCGGGTACCTCTCCAATCCTTGGAGATTCCCTTTGATTTGGTTTAGTGTTATTCTTGTTGTTCAATCCCACACATTTATTGTGGTTATTGAGCCTTAGCTTGTTTAGGCACTACCCTTGTAGTCCTATCGGATTATATCCCGTGGATGTTCTTATAGTTGTGTAAGCTATGTCGGTTAGGTATTGTGACCCTTTGGCGTTGTACCTTCGGAGTTAACCACTCCTGACTATGTCCTTAGTCAGCTGGCATACCGTTGGTGGTATTATATAAATATTACTGCCCCGCAGACTCGTGTCTCGGTTTTGTTACTGTTCCTTTTTCCATTTCGTTGCACGGTTAGTGCTTCCATCCTGCTGCTGGTTGGTTAGCTAGGCCTCGCGACTACTAAGCACGTCGCCCATGCTGTTGTAAGTTGCAGCCTCCTCGTGGTTGGAGTGCTCATCCTACCGATATTAAGTGCGGGTATTGTGGTCCAACGGGGTCCATCTCCGGGACTTTCAATCCTTGGAATCTACCATATGTCGGTTCTTGTTACTGTGTGATTGCTTCACAACTGCCAGATCGGGTTTTCCCGAGTATGAGAGGACTTTCCTTCTCTCTGGCGTCCTTTCCCAAGTTATACAATGGGGTTCGCGGCGGGCGGGACTGGTATTGTAGGCATCCGGTACTCACCGGTGGTTCCTAACTAGCATCTCTCTAGTGCTAACACTCAGCCCATAGCCCTAAGCTTAATTCCTAACTCGTTATTTCTAAACTCGGTATTTCCAGTCATCAGAGCGATACTTCGCTCTGATACCACTTTTTGTAACATCCCTACCGCTAATACTGTCATTACCGTCCAATCCCCTTATACAATTGAAATACCCCAAACTTAGATATGGTGTGTAAGTGATAAGCTAAGATATAAGAAGGCTAAATAATGCCTTAGAAACATTAAGAAACCATTTTAATCAAAGAAAACATAAGGAACACCAAAGAGCAGTTTAAGCAAAAACGTGCTCTAAGCTTGGAGAGACTTGGGTGAGCACCCAAATATCATTCTTAGACCTTAGTAATATCCTAATGGTCATTTTTAAACCAATTCCAAAGAAAACCAAGCTTGAAAACAAGTTAAAACACAAAATGTGCTTTAAGAAATCTTAAAGCACATTTTGAAAATTGTCCTGTAAATGGGTTTTGAGTGGCTAAATATCCATCATTACTCTTTAATTAACATGTGTACAAATTAGTATCACATTAGGAAGTCTAAGTCAATGGGAAATCAAAAATTTCACAAATATATGCACTAATTTGTGAATAGTAACCAAATAGTGCCTAGTTTAGTCTTTAATCAATTAAGTCTAATTAATTGGTCAAACAAGACCATGACCAGCCTAATTAATGAGGGGGCCGGTTTTCTAAGGGTGTGAGTCACCAAGAGTAGCCAATTAATGTTAGAAGAAAAAGAGAGAAGTGAGTGGTTACTATTTACTTTTAAGGAATCAAATATCTTATATGCCATCTCTCTCCTCCTTTCTTCATTCTTCATCTTCTCCATCGATTTCTTTTGCTCTATTTCTTCTCTCTCACGTAAGAAGCAACCTCCATGCTAGCTCCATCTTCTTTTGCCCACATCTTGCTCATTTAAGCTCCAAAATCAAAACCAGGTACATATATCTCTTAGTTAGCTCAAGCTCTTCCTTTCTATCTTTTCAAAACTTCAAGAGCCTCATTTTGGAGCCAAGGCAAACCGCCATTAGAGGAGGAAACTTAAGCTTGGAGACTTCATTAGCTTCTCCATTCTTAAGGTAAAGAATATGTAAGAAAAATCAAGTTCCCGCCATTTCTTCCCTTGTCCAAAAATTTGTACTCATGGGACTCCATGTTTATGCCTTGTTATAGCTTGGTTCTACTCTCCAAAGGATAAAGGAGGTCCTTCTTGCTTCATATCCAAGCTTGTCTTGAGAAACCAAGGTAAAACAATCAATTTAATACCTTAAAACACATTTTTAACCTAGGTTTTTATTCCTTAAGTTTGTGTGTTGTTTAGTACTCATTGGAGTCATTGAATATTGGTTAGAACATTGGCAAGGAGAACTTGGTTGGTGACCGAGATTGTTCAAGGAAAGAGTCTAAGGAGGAAAGTTTGTGAGCTTGTAAAAGAACAAGGTAAATTATTACCTTAAGGTGTTTTATTGTTTAAGGGGACGGGATTTGGATAGGTGATGAGTTTTAGTGTAGAGTTTACATTGAGAAAGAACTATAAAAACTAGGAGAACAATGACTATACTTGTGAACTTATGACTAAGGAGCAAATGAGAAAAGGAGATAGTTTAAGAATGTCAAGGTGAATTATAAGAACATTTAATTTCAATGGGAGCCTTGTTGTATGTATTTGCAGGTCAAAGGCTATATATATTGAGGAAATTCAGTGTTTAAGATTGTAACACCCCTACCGCTAATACTGTCATTACCATCCAATCTCCTTATACATTCGTACTCTCGCAGCGGATACATCTTACTCAACGGCGGGTGATACAATGCCGTTAGCCACCCACGTGACTAACAAGGCTACTACTACATACAACATCGGTCTGATAGACCGGAATCCCGAGTACTACACATATACAATACATACTCCGTTTACTAATCACGTACTGCTATGCTCCATTCAACACGTTACACCATTACAATACTACACGATACAATGTACATAACCGAGTTTACTAAGTTCCAAATACAAAATCATGATTCTTCCAAGTTCCTATGTACTCATTAAGAGTCTAACTACTACCCATTCCTCACACACTACTTACTTTCTAGGTACAAGGGGAGTACTACTTAGTACTCCTTTACATTCCACTACTAGCAGTCCAAATGTGGCCACCGGTCTCTGACCTTGACCATATCCTCTTCAAGTACCTACACACTAAAAACATTCCCCCGAGGGGGTCAGCTTTCGCTGAGTGATAACCGCATACCCCGCGTACTAGCGAGGGTACGCCGACCATTTGGTCGAATACATGCAATTCACAACAGTGCAAATTCAGATTTACAATACATACATTCTACATACAGTTTCATTCATGATACTACAACCACTACACAAGATTCCTACATTCGCACAGTACAATACATGCTTGGAAGACAATACAAGTCAACCAATACTTACTTACCATCTTCCAGGATACACATACTGTAACACCCCCAAACACTGCCTAGGAGTTAGGGGTATTACACGCCGCGTATTATTACATAATAACGCAAGGCTCTAATAAATGAACTTAAATAGTGCTAACAGGATTTTTGTAGGGATAAAACTATACAAAAGAAATAAACAAATAACTAAACCTACAACTCTACTACGGGTAGCAAAAAAAACCCGGTCGGAGTATAGTGTAAATATATTACGACCGAGAGAATCGTACCCAAGGGACTTATAGAAAACTAGTCCTAATCCGGGCAAAAGCCTATTCTATAATAACAAGGGGGGAAAGTAAATGTGATTCTAAACTAAGGAACTAAATAAAATAAACTAACTTTGATTTGGGAAGATTATCAATGTAAGGGAAACGTAAGACCAATAATCAAAGGTGGCAAGTTACAAAGAGGATTTGGTTTCGCAAAATGCATACGCCGGATGTATGCGATGCGGATCCTCGCTACCCGGCAAATTCATGGCCTTGAACGTGCCGGATAACTTATACCCGGCATGCCATCCGGCATCGTACATTTCGTAAACAACACTTCCAGATTCAGTTCTGACAAAAGGAACTCAATATTCATACTTGCACCGTGCATAGCTAATGCCGCGAATACAACAGAATAATGGGAAATAAGAGATTAACCCTAAACCTTAAGTCTTGCTCCCACTGAGGCGCAGAAGACAATGTTAAAGATTACCAAAATCCTAATCTATTCTATTCTTGTCTTGTGAACATCAAATAGGACTTAGAGATAAGAGAACAAATAGCTACTTTATTCTACTTGTAAGAAGATTAGAACTCGGGTTAAGAAACTTGAAAATTCCATAAATGATCATAAGAGTTTTACAAGGAAATCATCCCTAACCAAAACCTAACAAGGATTCTGCATCACCATCCACACAACTACAAGAAGAGAATACAAAGAGGGGAGAAGGAGATGTTAATAGCCTTAACCCTGACAAGGTCTTCTTCTTCTCTTGCGTGGATGGATCTGCAAACGTTCCTTGGACACCAACACTTGGAGTGGGGCGGAAACTGAGATGTGAAGGGAGTATAATATGGTGTTGAAGTGTGTCCAATTGTTGCCTTCCTCGGCCTATTTATAGGCATCAAATGTGTCGTTGTCGGGCGTCGTGCCGGATCACCAGTAGCCGGCACACGTGATAAATGCGCCCAACTGTTAACGGTCGAAATCGTCAATTCCGCGCGAAACAGTGCATATGTCGGGTAGGATATACCCGCAGCATTCTTTTCACCAACGGTCAATAACTGCTATCGCTGGTCAACCGTGGTGACTCTTTACTTATGCCGGATAGACTCTACCCGTCATCATGTTGGCAAGGCTTCTTTTCTGTTCTGTACTTATGTCGTGCAGAAACTACCCGGCATGGAGTCCGGCCTCAACTGAACTTTTGCCTAGAAAATCATTCCTTGCACAGAAAACTCACAAAAACATTAGACTGTACAAATAATATATTTAACACATAATAAGCATAAATAACACATATATAACTTATTTAGATAAATATAATACTAAATCTAATGCATAAAATATGATAAGTCTGCGGCTTATCAAGGCCCTACACTTACCTTTTGCTAGTCCTCGAGCAAAACAAGATTAGAAAGGAGTAATTACTTATGCACAAAACAGATAAACTCTAGAATGACAATAAGATAAATATTCTCAACTCTCTGACTCTATTTCACAAGTATCACTTAATCTACCTTATCCATCAAAACGTACTAATGGGTATAAAGAATTTTCAAAAACCGATCAATAACCTTTGGGCTATTTTGCGTTAGGGATTTTTGTAAACTCTCCTTTTTCCGGTTTCCATCATTCAGCTCTATTTTTCAAGAGTTTCTGAATGTGGCCAAGACTCTCATCATTGGTATTTATTATTCAGCCCTATTTTGCAAGGGTTTCTGAATCAACCGTGATTTTTTCTGCATTGAAGAACGGGGAATTTAGGAGAAAAATAAAAGGAAAAACTCTCGTTTCTTGCTTTTATTCCGAGGCATTTTGCAACCTCAAGGAATATAATGCTTTTCCTTTCGAAGAAGATTTTTTTCTTTCTTTTTTCTTCTTCTTTTCTTTTTTTTCACAAAAACCCTATTTAAGATTTTCACCCAAAAGATTTTTCACAATTTGAGAAGAAAAAGAAACAAATACCCAGAAGTACAATAAGGAAAGAATTAGGAGCAAGATCATGTACTTATGTTAATAAAAAGAATCAAAAAGTTAAAACAGGAATCCATAAGTCATTAGAAAGCTTACCTTTTAAGAGAACAAGCTTTTAGTCATTCCTAATCTCATCTTAATCAAAAACATGCAAAAAGTTTAGTAAAACATCGATAAAACTCACAACTTATGCATATTAATAAAAAATTATATTTTTTTAAGGGGGGGTCCCTGCCCTACACTTGGCAGGAACACTGTCCCCAGTGTTCAAAAGAAAAATTTGTTTTTTTTCTTTTTTTTAAAGAAACTTGAAATAACCGAAAAAGAACAAAATAAAGAGAAGACAAAGAACAAATCAAAAAAGAAAGAAAGAATAAAGATAGAGGGAACTCCCCTGAGGTGAAAATGCATGAGGAGGAACCGCCCTACACTTAGCCTTTTAGGCTACTTGGCATCATTCGAGACCCGTGGCAAGATAGTGACCGAATTCGCATGCTCCCGTGGATTTGTTTACGTTTGGGACGGGAGTTGACCTTGCTGTCTTGGTTGCGTCAGAAGTTGCTGTAATTGCAACTGCAACGATTTGTGCTCCTTGCGAATGGTCGAGATCTCATTGTGAGTATCCTGGGTCTTATTCATCAAGGCTGACATCATGTCACGAAGTTCAGCCATTTCAGCCTCTGATGATGATGCGGCAGGATGGGATGGTCTATATTGCCTTGGACCTCCCTAGTAGCCGGCTTGACTCTGAAAGTGTTGTTGGGGGTTGGTTCCCCTGTTGCCCTGGCTGCCGATACCCTTGGTTACTCACATAATTGACTTCCTCAACATTCTGAAAGTCGGGCATGTCAGGATTTGGAGCGTGTGGTCGTGCACTAACCACGTTCACTTGTTGAGGAAGTTTGTTCATTGCTATTTGCTCCACCACTTTCTGTAAAGCACTAACCTTCGTGGAAGTTTGAGCATTGCTCTCCAATAACTGCTCATGACTTTGCATTAGTCTATCGAATCTGAGTCGCCCTCTTCCACTTGAAATAAACCAGCGGTACCACCCTGGTTCCACCGGTGGCCCAATCTCTTATTTCTTCACAAAGAGATTCAACTCCACTAAGGAATTGATCTCCAGGCTTCTTCAATATGTCTGCGCCAAGGGAGGAGAGGATCATGGTCTTGCATTGGTTGACCAATCCCTTGTAAAACAACTGAGATAGTTGTTCCTTGGTGAGGCCGTGGTGAGGACATGTGCGCAGCAACCCCTTAAATTTGTCCCAAGTCTCACAGATGTTCTCCGAGCTAGGTTGTCTGAAGTTGTAAATCTCGGCGATCATCTCCAGGGTGCGACTTGGAGGCATGAATTTATCATAGAACTTGGTTGCCATGTCCTCCCATGTGGTGATGGTACTAGGGGTCAGACTGTGGTACCATTTGCTGGCGTTCCCCGTAAGGCTATGGGGGAAGAGGGAAAGCCTGGCATATTGGAGGACGTTAATTGTGGAGGTTAGGCTGTTTGTGTGCTGTAGAAATTTGGTGACATGGAGCAAGGCATCGTCCGGGTTCGACCCATCAAACAAACCCAATTCCTTGATGCATCGTATTTGATGATATGGCTTAAGTTTTTGCCATTCATCGTACTCATTTTGTGCAAGGTGGGGGAGGTCGATTGCAGGTTTCTGGCCTTGGTTGGAAGGCCGGTTTATGTTTCGGACGGTAGGTGCTGCCATTGGTGTAGAGGTAGGTGTTGAAGGTTTCTTCGTTGATGAAGGGAACGAAGAAGAGTCCTCTCGATTTCTGGGTCAAAATTTGCTAAATCTTCAGGAGAATTCGTGGACCGCAAAAGCATTCACTTTGATAACTTCAGGAGGAGCAAGAAAAAACGTTATAATATTCGTAATAATAAAAGAAATAACATAAAGACGTAATTAGACTTACGAAAATATGAGAAGAAATGAATTTTTGGTTCTGCCGGACAGGGAGCCGGCGACACATACCCGGCAGTGGACTTCCTCCACTAATGCCGGGTTTATACAAACCGACATGTTGACCGGCGTGACTAGAAATCGAAAAATACTTAATTAAAAGACATTTAAAATGTAAAAGATAATCAAAATAAATTTAAGAGCAATAAGATATATGTAACATGTCGGGGCCATGCCGGATAAACCATGTCCGGCATCGGACTTCCTCCGAAAGCCGGTTGTTGGAACCCGGCACAATACACGGCAAGTGCAAAATTGAAATTCAAAATAAAGAATCTTAGTATAAGGACTAATATAAGAGAAAAATAACGAAAGGAGTAGACAAGAATTTTGAAAAACTTTGAACATGCCGACACAATGCCGGGTAAAACACGTCCGGCATCGGACTTCCTCCAAGATTGTCGGGTGACAGATGCCCGGCACTTCGCATGGCACATTCAAATCTGAAAAACTAAGGGCGAAAATAAATTAAAGAATCAAGGAATTAAAGAATCAAAGAATCAAAGAATAAAGAATAGGCGTTTTACCGAATTTAGGACTTGGACTAATTCCAAGTCCCGGAACGGCGCCAATTGCTAACAGGATTTTTGTAGGGATAAACTATATACAAAAGAAATAAACAAATAACTAAACCTACAACTCTACTACGGGTAGCAAATAAAAACCCGGTCGGAGTATAGTGTAAATATATTACGACCGAGAGAATCGTACCCAGGGACTTATAGAAAACTAGTCCTAATCCGGGCAAAAGCCTATTCTATAATACAAGGGGGGAAAAGTAAATGTGATTCTAAACTAAGGAACTAAATAAAATAAACTAACTTTGATTTGGAAGATTATCAATGTAAGGGAAACGTAAGACCAATAAAGGTGGCAAGTCTCAAAGAGGATTTGGTCTCGCAAAATGCATACGCCGGATGTGATGCCGGATCCTCGCTACCCGGCAAATTCATGGCCTTGAACGTGCCGGATAACTTATACCCGGCATGCCATCCGGCATCGTACATTTCGTAAACAACACTTCCAGATTCAGTTCTGACAAAAGGAACTCAATATTCATACTTGCACCGTGCATAGCTAATGCCGCGAATACAACAGAATAATGGGAAATAAGAGATTAACCCTAAACCTTAAGTCTTGCTCCCACTGAGGCGCAGAAGACAATGTTAAAGATTACCAAAATCCTAATCTATCCTATTCTTGTCTTGTGAACATCAAATAGGACTTAGAGATAAGAGAACAATAGCTACTTTATTCTACTTGTAAGAAGATTAGAACTCGGGTTAAGAAACTTGAAAATTGCATAAATGATCATAAGAGTTTTACAAGGAAATCATCCCTAACCAAACCTAACAAGGATTCTGCATCACCATCCCACAACTACAAGAATAGAATACAAAGGGGGAGAAGGAGATGTTAATAGCCTTAACCCTGACAAGGTCTTCGTCTTCTCTTGCGTGGATGGATCTACAAACGTTCCTTGGACACCAACACTTGGAGTGGGGCGGAAATTGAGATGTGAATGGAGTATAATATGGTGTTGAAGAGTGTCCAATTGTTGCCTTCCTCGGCCTATTTATAGGCATCAAATGTGTCGTTGTCGGGTGTCGTGCCGGATCACCAGTAGCCGGCACACGTGATAAATGCGCCCAACTGTTAACGGTCGAAATCGTCAATTCCGCGCGAAACAGTGCATATGTCGGGTAGGATATACCCGCAGCATTCTTTTCACCAACGGTCAATAACTGCTATCGCTTGGTCAACCGTGGTGACTCTTTACTTATGCCGGATAGACTCTACCCGGCATCATGTCTGGCAAGGCCTCTTTTCTGTTCTGTACTTATGTCGTGCAGAAACATACCCGGCATGGAGTCCGGCCTCAACTGAACTTTTGCCTAGAAAATCATTCCTTGCACAGAAAACTCACAAAAACATAAGACTGTACAAATAATATATTTTAACACATAATAAGCATAAATAACACATATATAACTTATATAGATAAATATAATACTAAATCTAATGCATAAAATATGATAAGTCTGCGGCTTATCAAGGCCCTACACTTACCTTTTGCTAGTCCTCGAGCAAAACAAGATTAGAAAGGAGTAATTACTTATGCACAAAACAGATAAACTCTAGAATGACAATTAGATAAATATTCTCAGCTCTCTGACTCTATTTCACAAGTATCACTTAATCTACCTTATCCATCAAAACGTACTAATGGGTATAAAGAATTTTCAAAAACCGATCAAAAACCTTTGGGCTATTTTGCGTTAGGGATTTTTGTAAACTCTCCTTTTTCCGGTTTCCATCATTCAGCTCTATTTTTCAAGAGTTTCTGAATGTGGCCAAGACTCTCATCATTGGTATTTATTATTCAGCCCTATTTTGCAAGGGTTTCTGAATCAACCGTGATTTTTTCTGCATTGAAGAACGGGGAATTTAGGAGAAAAATAAAAGGAAAAACTCTCGTTTCTTCTTTTGCTTTATTCTGAGGCATTTTTGCAACCTCAAGGAATATAATGCTTTTCCTTTCGAAGAAGATTTTTTTTCTTTCTTTTTTCTTCTTCTTTTCTTTTTTTTCACAAAAAACCCTATTTAAGATTTTCACCCAAAGATTTTTCACAATTTGAGAAGAAAAAGAAACAAATACCCAGAAGTACAATAAGGAAAGAATTAGGAGCAAGATCATGTACTTATGTTAATAAAAAGAATCAAAAAGTTAAAACAGGAATCCACAAGTCATTAGAAAGCTTACCTTTTAAGAGAACAAGCTTTTAGTCATTCCTAATCTCATCTTAATCAAAAACATGCAAAAAGTTTAGTAAAACATCGATAAAACTCACAACTTATGCATATTAATAAAAACTTATATTTTTTTAAAGGGGGGTCCCTGCCCTACACTTGGCAGGAACACTGTCCCCAGTGTTCAAAAAGAAAATGTGTTTTTTTTCTTTTTTTTTTTAAAGAAACTTGAAATAACCGAAAAGGAACAAAATAAAGAGAAGACAAAGAACAAATCAAAAAAAAAAGAAGAAAAGATAGAGGGAACTCCCCTGAGGTGAAAATGCATGAGGAGGAACCGCCCTACACTTAGCCTTTTAGGCTACTTGGCATCATTCGAGACCCGTGGCAAGATAGTGACCGAATTCGCATGCTCCCGTGGATTTGTTTACGTTTGGGACGGGAGTTGACCTTGCTGTCTTGGTTGCGTCAGAAGTTGCTGTAATTGCAACTGCAACGATTTGTGCTCCTTGCGAATGGTCGAGATCTCATTGTGAGTATCCTGGGTCTTATTCATCAGGGCTGACATCATGTCACGAAGTTCAGCCATTTCAGCCTCTGATGATGATGCAGGATGGGATGGTCTGTATTGCCTTGGACCTCCCTAGTAGCCGGCTTGACTCTGAAAGTGTTGAGGGGGTTGGTTCCCCTATTGCCATGGCTGCCGATACCCTTGGTTACTCACATATTGACTTCCTCAACATTCTGAAAGTCGGGCATGTCAGGATTTAGCGTGTGGGTCGTGCACTAACCACGTTCACTTGTTTGAGGTTGTTCATTGCTATTTGCTCCACCACTTTCTGTAAAGCACTAACCTTCGTGGAAGTTTGAGCATTGCTCTCCAACAACTGCTCATGACTTTGCATTAGTCTATCGAATCTGGAGTCGCCCTCTTCCACTTGAAATAAACCAGCGGTACCACCTCTGGTTCCACCGGTGGCCCAATCTCTTATTTCTTCACAAAGAGATTCAACTCCACTAAGGAATTGATCTCCAGGCTTCTTCAATATGTCTGCGCCAAGGGAGGAGAGGATCATGGTCTTGCATTGGTTGACCAATCCCTTGTAAAACAACTGAGATAGTTGTTCCTTGGTGAGGCCGTGGTGAGGACATGTGCGCAGCAACCCCTTAAATTTGTCCCAGTCTCACAGATGTTCTCCAAGCTAGGTTGTCTGAAGTTGTAAATCTCGGCGATCATCTCCAGGGTGCGACTTGGAGGCATGAATTTATCATAGAACTTGGTTGCCATGTCCTCCCATGTGGTGATGGTACTAGGGGTCAGACTGTGGTTCCATTTGCTGGCGTTCCCCGTAAGGCTATGGGGGAAGAGGGAAAGCCTGGCATATTGGAGGACGTTAATTGTGGAGGTTAGGCTGTTTGTGTGCTGTAGAAATTTGGTGACATGGAGCAAGGCATCGTCCGGGTTCGACCCATCAAACAAACCAAATTCCTTGATGCATCGTATTTGATGATATGGCTTAAGTTTTTGCCATTCATCGTACTCATTTTGTGCAAGGTGGGGGAGGTCGATTGCAGGTTTCTGGCCTTGGTTGGAAGGCCGGTTTATGTTTCGGACGGTAGGTGCTGCCATTGGTGTAGGAGGTAGGTGTTGAAGGTTTCTTCGTTGATGAAGGGAACGAAGAAGAGTCCTCTCGATTTCTGGGTCAAAATTTGCTAAATCTTCAGGAGAATTCGTGGACCGCAGAAGCATTCACTTTGATAACTTCAGGAGGAGCAAGAGAAAACGTTATAATATTCGTAATAATAAAAGAAATAACATAAAGATGTAATTAGACTTACGAAAATATGAGAAGAAATGAATTTTGGTTCTGCCGGACAGGGAGCCGGGCGACACATACCCGGCAGTGGACTTCCTCCACTAATGCCGGGTTTATACAAACCGGCATGTTGACCGGCGTGACTAGAAATCGAAAAATACTTAATTAAAAGACATTTAAATGTAAAAGATAATCAAAATAAATGTAAGAGCAAATAAGAGATTGTAACATGTCGGGTGCCATGCCGGATAAACCATGTCCGGCATCGGACTTCCTCCGAGAAGCCGGTTGTTGGAAACCCGGCACAATACACGGCAAGTGCAAAATCGAAATTCAAAATAAAGAATCTTAGTATAAGGACTAATATAAGAGAAAAAAACGAAAGGAGTAGACAAGAATTTTGAAAAACTTTGAACATGCCGGACACAATGCCGGGTAAAACACGTCTGGCATCGGACTTCCTCCAAGATTGCCGGGTGACAGATGCCCGCACTTCGCATGGCACATTCAAATCTGCAAAACTAAGGGCGAAATAAAATTAAAGAATCAAGGAATTAAAGAATCAAAGAATCAAAGAATAGGGCGTTTT
Organism: Limonium bicolor; assembly: GCA_023374045.1. Taxonomy (NCBI): domain Eukaryota; kingdom Viridiplantae; phylum Streptophyta; class Magnoliopsida; order Caryophyllales; family Plumbaginaceae; genus Limonium; species Limonium bicolor. Next base: position 263,477,358 of record CM041779.1, on the reverse strand, counting down.
ACCGAATTTAGGACTTGGACTAATTCCAAGTCCCGGCAACGGCCGCCAATTTGCTAACAGGATTTTTGTAGGGATAAACTATATACAAAAGAATAAACAAATAACTAAACCTACAACTCTACTACGGGTAGCAAATAAAAACCCGTCGGAGTATAGTGTAAATATATTACGACCGAGAGAATCGTACCCAAGGGACTTATAGAAAACTAGTCCTAATCCGGGCAAAAGCCTATTCTATAATAACAAGGGGGGAAAAGTAAATGTGATTCTAAACTAAGGAACTAAATAAAATAAACTAACTTTGATTTGGGAAGATTATCAATGTAAGGGAAACGTAAGACCAATAATCAAAGGTGGCAAGTCTCAAAGAGGATTTGGTCTCGCAAAATGCATACGCCGGATGTGATGCCGGATCCTCGCTACCCGGCAAATTCATGCCTTGAACGTGCCGGATAACTTATACCCGGCATGCCATCCGGCATCGTACATTTCGTAAACAACACTTCCAGATTCAGTTCTGACAAAAGGAACTCAATATTCATACTTGCACCGTGCATAGCTAATGCTGCGAATACAACAGAATAATGGGAAATAAGAGATTAACCTTAAACCTTAAGTCTTGCTCCCACTGAGGCGCAGAAGACAATGTTAAAGATTACCAAAATCCTAATCTATCATATTCTTGTCTTGTGAACATCAAATAGGACTTAGAGATAAGAGAACAAATAGCTACTTTATTCTACTTGTAAAAGATTAGAACTCGGGTTAAGAAACTTGAAAATTCCATAAATGATCATAAGAGTTTTACAAGGAAATCATCCCTAACCAAAACCTAACAAGGATTCTGCATCACCATCCACACAACTACAAGAAGAGAATACAAAGGGGGAGAAGGAGATGTTAATAGCCTTAACCCTGACAAGGTCTTCTTCTTCTCTTGCGTGGATGGATCTGCAAACGTTCCTTGGACACCAACACTTGGAGTGGGGCGGAAACTGAGATGTGAATGGAGTATAATATGGTGTTGAAGTGTGTCCAATTGTTGCCTTCCTCGGCCTATTTATAGGCATCAAATGTGTCATTGCTGGGCGTCGTGCCGGATCACCAGTAGCCGGCACACGTGATAAATGCGCCCAACTGTTAACGGTCGAAACCGTCAATTCTACACAAAACAGTGCATATGCCGGGTAGGATATACCCGGCATCACACCCGACAGCATCCTTTTCACCAACGGTCAATAACTGCTATCGCTTGGTCAACCGTGGCGACTCTTTACTTATGCCGGATAGACTCTACCCGGCATCATGTCTGGCAAGGCCTCTTTTCTGTTCTGTACTTATGCGTGCAGAAACTACCCGGCATGGAGTCCGGCCTCAACTGAACTTTTGCCTAGAAAATCATTCCTTGCACAGAAAACTCACAAAAACATAAGACTGTACAAATAATATATTTTAACACATAATAAGCATAAATAACACATATATAACTTATTTAGATAAATATAATACTAAATCTAATGCATAAATATGATAAGTCTGCGGCTTATCAAACAGATAATCAAGCAAGGCCCAAAACGAATACTTGAATAAAGTATAATCAAAATGATGTCGTAACATCCCAAAGTTATTACAGAACCCACCAAACGAATGTCAGAAGCGGAGCTAACAAAACAAAAGAGCCCAAAGGCTCAAGTCAAATACAAAACGTCGCAAAGGAATCTACATAACAAAACAGACTAAACTCCAGAGCTGCAAAGTGACCCTCGCTGATCAATATGCAATGTTAGATAAAGTAGGGGAATGAGCACACAACTATGCCCAGTAGATGACAAACTTCATCAACCAGCACGCTCAAAACATTTTATAGAATAATGTCAAATCAGAAGGAGTCGCAAGAAGTCCATAAACATGTCAGAAACAGAAACAGAAGTCCACACAATAAAGGACTAAACAGAGCCAGAGCAGACAGAAGCAAGAAAACAGAGTGGGACACTAGCGATCACAGCATACAGACAGAACGAGCAACCAGCTCGTGAACAGAACGAGGAAACCTCACTCGTAAACCAGACAGGTGGGACACCTGTGAATAGAACGGGGACATCACCCTTGAAACAGAAGATCCTACATAGCGTGCTACGAGACAGCGAGGCCAGCCATCCAAAGTTTTCAGACACAGAGATACTAGGTCCCAAAACAGAAGCTTAAAACATTTAAGCATATATGTACCAAAGGCACCAGAAAGCACATAGGTAGCTTGGAAATCAGAAGGGGAAATCCAACCCCGCAATCGGAAGTCAAAACGAGCTCAAACGAGCAAGTTAAGTCAAACCGAGAGGCATGTCCGAACCTTGTTCCGGACATCTGTTCAGGACACAAGTCGAGACTCAGAAGTCGAAATCAGATAGATGTCCGAACATGTGTCCGAACTACGAAGTTCGGCCACAGGTCAACATTAAAACAGTAGTAGAGACAGAGGTGTCCAAGCATCAAAGGTCGGAACAGATGTTCAGACGTTCTTCGGAAATCAGACACGCGCAAAGTCCGAACTTGTGTCTGGACATCCATGTTCGGACATAAGTCGAGGCAAAATCAGAGAATACAGAAGGCTGTGTCCGAACTTCAAGCTCGGACGGAAGTTCGGACACAGCGAAAACATCAGAAGATTTAACGCCAAACGATGCATGTCCGAACTCCAAGGTCGGATGGAATTTGGACACGCCGAAAAACACAGTGAACAGAGGCGATTTTCACACAAACAGAGGCACCAAAACAATGTCAAAACATCATAAGTTTGCAGAAAACAACCTTGGGGTTTGTAGGTGTTAAAACGGCATTTAAACAGACAGTTCACAATCACAATTCGCAAACCAAAGACAGAACACATTCAGAATTTAGAACCAGAACGAAACTCCCCAAGGCTGAACACACTAGCCGAATCCATAAGCCACCTACCTCGAATTAACAGCAGACGAACCACAATCTGAATAGCAGAGTCCAGACCAACACAGCTCCAGCAACGCAGTGCGAAACCTCTGACTAAACACAATTGCAAATCCCAAATCAGAAACGCAAACCTAAACCCTGAAACTGAAACTGCAATCTGAACTGAAATACCATTCTCACCTAAATTCTGACAACAAGACAGCGGATTTGCGGACGACGCCACAGTAGAAGAGAATCGACAGAGCGCAAGAGCCAACGCTGAACCACAATCAGATTGCAGAGGAAATCAGAACGAGGAGACACCGGAACCAAAGGATTAAAGAAAGAAGAATCTGTCACGCCTACCTCGAGTTAACCAGCAATTCGCAACGGCGGAGTAATCCACAGTAGAAGAGAGAGAGAGAACTGAAGAGAGGAGCGTAACTAAGATCGTGAGAACGTGATTAGAAGACTGGAAAATTAAGAGGAGAAGATTAATAATAGGAAGGGGAATATTGTGGGATAAATCTCACCAGAAAAATAAACGGATGGGGAAAAAGACCTCCTCGTCCCCGGCTTCCTTAATAAGGACTTCCATGTCCTAAATATTGAAATAACTCAACATAAGGCAACGTTACACGAATTAAATTGTAACGAACTTTGGGGTTATAACACATCCAATACATACTCATTACGCAATACGAAGATACACTTCTCCAATTCACACAAAGGCTTGTTAGCTTCTTTGCACGCCCGGGTTAATCGGGTGTTCAATACTCATTACTCAAGGTCAATGACTTACAATAGTCGAGACCGATACTCATACAATACTTACTTCTTACTTACTTTACTTCAGTTAAGTCGGTATGACCTCCGGGCAGGGATTACTTATATCCCACCACCGGGCTTTAGGGTGGCCCACTAATCCAGGATGCTACCCATTCAAGGGATTTGGTCCATGGAAAAGATTACAGCCAGGATTCGGATCCAACCTCTTGTGTTTCCTTATCCTCACGCGTGGCCGAAACTATATCGGACTTCTACTCATTCCATTTACTCATTACTCATGTCAGGAGTTAGATTGTTAGGAATTAGTAGAAGTCATTAGTTTACTTCATTTCCATACATCCATACAGTACACAAGTACACATTACATACACATACTCTTCATTTCCATTCATACATTTCATGAATTATACAAACTAAATGTTCAAGGAGATACACAGAACAAAATAGTTCAAACACAGTTAAGTGCAATATAAGTCCGATTCGTGCATTTATCTTATTGGTGATCACATAAGCACACAAATCGGGGTAACCAGGTTAGGATACAGAGCATGAAGAAATCATACTGTACACCGTCGTTTTCGTACTACCGGGTCCTTTGATGATCAACTATCTGATTCCTATACATACATGAAGTAGTACGATCAATGATCTATTATTGATCCAACTTACTCCTTCATTGATACTTTCAATGGACACTTACTACTACTCCATTACTTTCTTACTTGATTATAAAACCATTCTTTCTTTACTACTACTTCTAACTTGTTTCCTTTACTCATTTACTTACTTCTACCATTATTACTTCATTTATAGTGTGCTACTACATATATATATATGCTTATACGTATATAGGCATATATATATATATTTACATACATATGATGCTATAATCATAAAAAAAATATTTTTTTTTTTACTCGACCAACTTGCAAGTCCGGTCGCAAGTCCGGTCGATTCCAGTAGCTCACATTACGGGAAAATCTTCTGGTCCGGCCGAACTTGCATGTCCGGTCGCAAGTCCGGTCCATTCCAGAAGGTTTCCGACAGGGAATTTTTCTGGTCCGACCGAACTTGCATGTCCGGTCGCAAGTCCGGTCCATTCCAGAAGGTTTCAGACGGGAATTTTTTTCTGGTCCGACCGAACTTGCATGTCCGGTCGCAAGTCCGGTCCATTCCAGAAGGCTCCCGTCTTTGTGAGTCTGGGCTCGACCGAACTTGCAAGTCCGGTCGCAAGTCCGGTCCGGCCCAGTACTTCAGTTTTAAAATCTGTTTCTTAGTGTTTTACTTCCCCATTGCTTTCCCAATCTTTACCAATACTTCCCTACATGTTTACCACTCATTTTGATACCCCAAATCACCTTAATTCATCCACCAAATCCATTACCAAATCCACCAAACAACTTACACAATTCCCTCACTTCTTTTCCAACACTTGTAACAGTTTTTGTTACACTTATGCTACAGATTTTAAACTCAATTCTCACATCCAATACTTCTACTACCAATACCATTTCCAGCATCCCAAATACAATTCCAAGCAATTTACAACATCTATACCCAAATCCAACTCTCCTCTTACCAAATCTTGCACACTAATTCTTCCTAGTTCCACAATGCAATTTAATACATCTTTGCTACAGATTTTGGTTCCTACTTCCTCCATACATAATTTCCTCTCCTAATGCCATTCCAAGGCCTACAATGCATTGCCTCACCTCTTCAAGTCCAATACTCATTCCCTAGGTCATGTACATAAGTCCTCCTAGTTTCTCCAATGTCATTAAAAAATTCTTGCTACAGATTTTACATTCTTTCATTCTCATTATTAGAGTATGGGCCAAGGCCCATACTTACTTGGTCTATTTATTTTAGCAAGTTTCATTAGTTAGATTATTAGTTAGTTTTTATTTCCTTTTATCTATTCGAGATTTGGTTTTGTTAAGATCTTCAGAGAGTTTTTAGGAACAACTTATTTTATTATCTTCTCTTTACAAATACATGGTACTCTAGGGCTGTAAACACATAATAACTTCACACGCTCATTCTCAATGTATACAGACGGCAGTTTACAAACAAATCCACACACTTTACATTCTCACAAACTCTAAATTCCAACATGGTATCAGAGCTTCAGGAAGTCTAAATACTATACAATACATCTAGACTGCAATGGCGAATAACACAGGGAGGAGAAGATCGATGGCACTTCAGGAACCGGGAGTTTGGTGATAGATGTGAACGACCCAATTTATGTTCATGCAGCACAAAGTCTAGCATTAAACCTTGTACCAAAGTTTGAAGGAGTAGGTTTCCTTGGCTGGCGTTTTGATATGGTAACTGCACTTAAAACCATGAATAAGTATGGTTTTGTCACAGGAAAAATCAAAAAACCTGATGAAACAGACGAGATATGATATGCATCTTGGGAAAGAGCAAACTCACTGGTGGTTGCCTGGTTGAAGAACTCTCTAGGCGGTACCGTGCTTCAAAGTCTTCGGTATGTGGATGATCCTAAGGAGATTTGGGATCAACTTAATTCCAGATATCAACACATCAACTTGGCTGTTATACACGCCTTGAAGAAGGACCTGGCAGAAGAGAAACAGAATGAAGAATCAGTGGCAGAGTATTTCAATAAGTTAAAGAGAGTGTGGGGGGAGTTGGAACAAGCAAACCCTCCGCAACAGTGCAGTTGCAACAAATGCACTTGCAACATCAACAAGTCTATCAAGAAGGCGATTGATGAGGACAAACTAGTCCACTTTTTAATGGGCCTCAACAGAAAGTATTTATCAATAAGGGGGCAAATATTCGCAATGCAAACCCCACCAGACTTAGAGAAGGCTTTCTCCTTAGTGATTCAAGAAGAAGAACAAAGGGAGGGCAGATTTCAGGTGAAGATGCTACTTCCTTTACAGTCACAGACAGGTGCAACCAACACAATCAGTTAGCTAAAAGAATTCTAGGTCCGAAAACCCTAGAACAGATGTTGACAGGAAAAAGTTAAGTTGTACTTACTGTAAAAAGATTGGTCATTTGAGTGAGAATTGTTACCAGAAGTTGTTCTGTACGCATTGCAAGAGGAATGGACACCTCGAATCAGACTGTTTTCATCTTCATGGAAAAGAAAATGTTCTTTCCAGAAAGAAGAAGAGTTTTACGAATAATGTCACAGCAGAAGCTCAGGCGGAATCAACTTCCGACGGAGGTCTTACAGCAAAACAGATTCAACAATAGCTGACATGATTCGCAGTGCAACCACAACATTGAAATCAGAGAGCTTGAGCTATAGCAATTTTTTAGGTAATGAAGTTTGCGAAGAAAATTATTGTCTTACCAGTTCTCGCATTTTATTTGAGAATAGATGGATAATTGACTCAGGCTCAACAGATCATATCTCTAGTGTTAAAAATCGATTCGAAACCCTAAAACCCTTGCGAAATTGGAAAAATATCCTCTTACCAGACGGGACGCCTCATCGCGTGAATTTGGTAGGAGATATTAGGGTGAATGACCGATTATTGCTGAGAGATGTCCTCTTTGTTCCCGAATTCAGATTCAGCTTACTCTCTGTAAAGAAATTGACAGAACATCGTGACTGCGCTTTGGTCTTTCATGGTGATTTTTGTTTTCTTTAGGACCGCTTAATAGGGAGGACTGAGGTTTTCGGGCAGGTTTTTCACGGGCTTTATGTTTTGAGTCTGTGCGCTGAAAGAGAAGGGGCAGATGTGGGCCGTGACACTGGGATCAAAGCCATGTGAGCCGCGACGCTGGACTGGATCGTCACACTGGTGTAGATAGCGCCCGCGTCTTTGTCAATTCCCAGCAGTCCGCAGACGTTCAAGACTTAGGCTCAGTTTTGTTTTCTAATAAGGTCGTTGTTTCTGAAACGGGCCACAGTTTTTTCATTTCTTCTAAGGCAAAAGCCTTGCACATTAGACTTGGGCATGTACCTTACAGGAAACTAGTCTCAATGGGTTTAATAAAGCAGTCGGATTTTTCTTTTGATTATGCGTGTGATGTGTGCTACAAAAGCAGGGCTCGAAGATTACCTTTTGATGATTCGTCTATTAAAACAGAAAGAGCTTTTGAATTGATCCACGTAGATGTGTGGGGTCCTTTCAAGACAGAGACCTATAATGGATATAGATATTTTGTCTGTTTTGTGGATGATTTCACAAGAACAACTTGGGTACATCTTTTGAAACAAAGGGAATGGCTTGGGAAGCAGTCATTAATTTCATAACCATGGTGGAACGACAATTTGATACAACAGTTAAAATTGTTCGTTCAGACAATGCAAAGGAACTAGGTAGTTCTAAAGAAGGTGATAGTTTCTTTTCTGCAAAAGGAATCTTGCATCAAACCACTTGTGCTCATACACCTCAGCAGAATGCAGTGGTAGAGAGGAAACACAAGTATCTCCTTGAAACAGCCAGGGCTCTATATTTCCAGTCGAATGTTCCGTTGGTCTATTGGGGGGAATGCATTCTACATGCTACTTATTTGATCAACAGATTACCTTCCAAGGTGTTGGGAGGACAGTCGCCGGTTGCTTTGTTACATATGAATGCAGTTAACTATGATAGCATCAAGCCTTTTGGTTGTTAATGCTATAAAACAATGTTCATCACAAGGAAAGCAAGTTCAGCCCCAGGGGCGAAGCATGTGTATACCTTGGAGAGGCTCCACGGAAAAAAGGACACAAGGTTTTGGGTCTTCGATCCCAAGTCGTGGAAGTTTGCAGGGATGTAAGGTTTCACATGGATGTTTTTCCTTATGTTGAACAAGAAAATGGTACATCTTTTTCTCAGGATCTTTTTGTTCGAATCCGGATGTTTCACCTGTTCTTTTTGATACCGACACAAGTGGTCAAGTACAGCAAACAGTTACATCTCCGAGTGAGAGTAATGAGAGGCATGACATCCAGGTTCGTCGTTCTGGTAGAAACACTCATAAACCGGGTTATTTGGATGATTATGTTTGCAACAATGTTTTCCAAGAGGTTCTGGATGACAGGGTTTACAGGTGTGATACTTCTTCTGCTAATCTCATATCTGGATGCGAGAGTCTTACTGAGCTAAGGCCAGACACTTGTGTCGCTTTATTGTCTAGTACCCAGGTTGATTCTCTTTTAGACATGAAAGAGCCCTCACATTATAAAGATGCTTCCAAACATGCCCATTGGCGGAAGGCTATGGATGAAGAATTAGAGTCACTTGAGCGTAACGCAACATGGACAGTTGTAGATTTACCACGTGGAAAAAAGGTGGTAGGCTGCAAGTGGGTTTATCGAGTGAAACTCAAGTCTGATGGTTCTCTTGAACGTTATAAAGCAAGGTTGGTAGCAAAAGGGTTCACCCAGCGTCATGGTTTAGACTACACTTAAACTTTCTCGCCTGTTGTTAAGCTCACAACGGTTCGGGCTCTTATCGTTGTTGCTCTTAACAAAGGTTGGGTGATCAACCAACTTGATGTGAACAATGCTTTTTTGCATGGGGACTTAGAAGAGGAAGTTTACATGCGCATCCCTGATGGTCCTGAGGTACATGGCAAAAACAAAGCTTGTCTCTTAAAGAAGTCTTTGTACGGCCTTAAGCAAGCTTCCAGACAGTGGTTTTCTAAATTAGCAGGTTTCCTTCATACTGTTAATTTTCAGCAATCTAAGAATGATTACTCCCTGTTTTAAAAGACACGTCAAATGGACGAATGTTTCTTGCTGTTTACGTGGATGATATTCTTGTTGTCGGAGCTTGTCAAGAAGAAATTAATCACATCAAGCGTGCTCTTGATCTTACCTTTAAGATCAAGGACTTGGGTTCTCTACATTATTTCTTAGGGATATAATTTCTTCCCACTGAAGAAGGGTATATTTTATCTCAACGAAAGTATTGTACGGATCTCATTGAAGAATTTGATTGTCATAAGCGACGTATTGCCCAGGGACCCATGATAGTGGCAAACCTCTGTTATCTGATGAAGGAATTTTTCTCTCTGATCCTACTGTTTATAGGAGACTCGTTGGTAAGCTCAACTACTGGTCTAACACACCTAACCACAGCCCAGATATCAGTTTTACAGTACAGAATCTGAGTCAGTTCATGCAACGTCCTACTGATATTCATATGGAAGCTGCATTACATGCTCTTTGCTACATCCGAGGGACAGTTAATTATGGTATTCTTCTCACCAATGGGGGTACTTCGTCCTTAAAACTCGCTGCCTATTGTGACTCGGATTGGGCTGCTTGCCCTAATACTAGGAAGTCAGTATCTGGTTATTATGTTTTCTTGGGTCACAGTCCAATTTCTTGGAAGACGAAGAGCAAGGTTCTGTCTCTTTATCCAGTGCAGAGGCCGAATATCGTTCCCTCCGATGGGTCACAGCAGAGTTAACTTGGCTTACTCGGTTACTGTCAGAACTTTGTGTAGAGGATATTGTACCTATCCCGGTGAAGTGTGACAACCAATCTGCGATCCATATTGCTCGTAATCCGGTGTTTCACGAACGAACGAAGCACATCGAGATCGATTGTCATTTTGTTCGTGAACAGATACAACGGGGGCTTGTTGACATTGTCTACACTCATACTTCTACACAGTTGGCTGATATGTTAACCAAAGCTTTACCAGGAACGCGCTACCAGCAACAACTTTCGTCTATGGGGCATGATACTACTGATTCCAAGCCTTGCTAAACAAGTTCATTTGTGGCTTGCTGCTTGGGGGGTGGTATATGAGTATGGGCACAAGGCCATACTTACTTGGTCTATTTATTTTAGCAAGTTTCATTAGTTAGATTATTAGTTAGTTTTTATTTCCTTTTATCTCTATTCGATTTGGTTTTGTTAAATCTTCAGAGAGTTTTTAGGAACAACTTATTTTATTATCTTCTCTTTACAATACATGGTACTCTAGGCTGTAAACCATAATAACTTCACCGCTCATTCTCATGTATACAGACGGCAGTTTACAAACAAATCACACATTTACATTCTCACAAACTCTAAATTCCAACACTCATACTATAGCCACTACTTCATGGCCATTAAACATCTCTACAATCCCTAATACGCACCTTGGTTCTCCCATTCACCAAGTCATTCATACATGTACATATTCCTCCTACCGAAATTTTGCCATAGTTCATCTACTTTTCTTACCTAGCACACACACACATCTCTCACCAAATCATTCCTATTCTAGCCACACCCATACAAGGGTCCTACCAGCAATACAAAGCAAATATAGTTTTCACCAATACTTTCTCAACCCACAATTCTAATACACATACATAATTCATTTGGCTCCAAGGCCTACAATCCACATACTTATTCACAATACTTAAACTCCCACAACTACAATACTAATACAAGGTTTGGGTTCTTTAAATTGGTTTACCCATTCCCATTACTCTAATGCATTAAAATTTAGCACTAGGAAGAGCTCTTACCTTGAGCTTATATTCCTTCTTTCTTTCCAACTCTCCTCCTTCTTTCTTTCTTGCCCAAAATTGGTTATGTGGGGAATGGAGTTGCCAAACTCCATTCCCATCATCCAATGAACACAAAACAATTGAAATCAACATACTAACCCTCATAATAATGCTAATTCATTGAAATGTTTAAAACAAGATTTCTAGGGTTTACCTTTGGAGTTTTAGGAGGGGTTTTTTAGCCCTTAGTTCAAGAATGTGATTCCACCACCATTGCAGGTTGATATTATGCTCAAAAGAGAGAGAAAACAAGGCATTACAATGGGCAAAATCGGTTATAAAACAAGATGGAGAAAATATGAGTTTTTCATGTAGATTTTTACCTTGATGGAGAGAGGGAACCCTAAGCTACACATTGATGCTTTTTTCTTCACCAATGGGGTATACCCACGAAAATGAACTTCATCATTTTTGAATTTTAAAAAGAGGGAAGTGTAGAGGATGATGAGGGGAGCAAGAATATGTATTTATTTTCGCATTTGGGGCTCACATGGAGATGGAGCATGGAGTCAAAGTGGAGAAGCCATTGAAGCTTCTTGGAGCTTCAAAACTTGCCCAGCATAGGAGGGAGAAGAGAGAGAAATCGGTGGGGATAAGGAAAAGAGAGAGATGGGGGAAATGAGAGAGTGAGGTGAGAGAGTGTTTTATTTGCTTTTACTTTATTGTTGTCCTTTAGCATATTAGAGAAATAAAGAGAGTGTGAGGGAGAGGGGCTGCCGATCACACACACACACTCACTCAAATTTTTGCTTTTTATTTACAAAAGTGGACACACGAGTTTTCTTTTATTACACTCTCACCCCGCTACTTCCCGGTTGTTACAGTTTTTACTAACCGGAACCCGTTTTCCGGAATTTTATCTTTTAATTAATTTTTATTAACTATTAAGCTTCCATAAAATGCTTAATAGTAGTCATTTATGATTTATATTTTTTACGGGTCCGTTGACCACTTAAAGTCACGTTTTCGGGTTTTCTCGAAAAACGTGCTCTAAAGCTCTATTAGCGTTTTAATTCATTATTTGGATCCGTTTTCTTCGGGAGTTGTTCCCATATATTATTTAGGTCTTATTAAACCTTTAGAATCCATATAATACGCTAACTGAGGTCTCATATACCTCCTATGATTATTTAACGCTTATTTAGCGTTTTCCGCTTTTTAAGCATTCATTTATTTCTTTTGGGTTTATTTTTCCTTACCAATATTACTCAAGCATTATTAGGCTCTTACATACGGATTAGAATTATCTTAATCACTATATTTAAGTTTGGGGTATTTCAATCTACCCCCCTTAAGAACTTTGTCCTCAAAGTTGCTCAAGGTTATTGGATTACGATACTTGCCAATTCATACTCGTCTATGCCAAAGGTCGTACATCCTTCCTCCTTACTGATTCTCAAATCCATTACTCAAGGTTTCTACTTTTCATACCATGCCAATGTACAATCATTACTCGAATTCGCATTACTACCAACCCTCCAGTTCCTCATTACGAAACTTATACATGCATACAGTGCAAAACTATCCCCCAAAGCAATGCAATACACATACAGTCCCGCAGGCACTCAGGTCATCTAAACACAGGACTCCTCTATGTCCCGCTGCCCTTGGAATAATACAATATGCTACACTGCTATCTTCTCCGGTATAAGCTTCTAACCAATCCTTATTCTCAGTCTAAGGAAAATCCTTCCCAACAGCTAATTAGAAATCCTTCTAAAGCATACAACTCCAAATTCCAATTTGTATTCCTTACTTATATCCTATGTGTGATTCTTGTGACCACTTGAGGGAGCTTCAAGAATCATTCGACCCTGATGTGATCAGCATCAGTGTTGAACTATCTTTCCACCCCAATTTGTGTTCGGTTTCCCTCGATCTGATCAGGATCAAGTTCGACTTCCCACAACAGTTTCAAACAACCAATTAATTTAATTGTTTTCATTTTCTATCTTTTTACTCTTTCTAGTCGTGATACGAATTCATACATCCCAAAGGATGGAATCAATCCATCAATCATCCTCGCTCTACTTCCCAAATGCTTTACTCCGTGGTTCAATACTTAAACTCATTTCACCAACCTTCACTACTTCCATTCATTACTCTCCATCATTCCAATTATTCTAACTAGGGAATACAATACTTATGAAATTCGGCTGTCCTCTATTTACTTCCGATAGCATACTTACGAATACACCACCCGTGGGCTACATTCCCCTACTACTCATAATCAATCCGTACTACTTCTTTAAGGTTACAATACTTGTGGAGCTCCGTCCACTACCCATTCTCAATTGTATCAAAGCAATCACCTAGGGAACTCACTTTCCTCTAGGTTCTTCATCGGTTTTATACCGACTCATGCATCGTAATGTCATGTCTAACTTCAAATAGACACACACTACAGGAATTATCATTTCCCCAAGAGTTACTCTACTCTTCTTTACTAATACTTTTACACTGGGGTTACAAGATGGGTATATTCATCCTATGGTATTCGCATCTCTTGTGCCCAATTACCATGATTACGATGTGAATGAATACGTATGTTTATTTCATACAAGCACCAATCATTAAATCAATTCTCATTTGTGCTATGCACTATTATTGTTTATGTGTTTTACTCGTGAACTTACATTAATTAAGCGTTTTTCGCTCTACCCCCCTTAAAAGGGATTACGCCCACGTAATCTACCATATGTTATTATTGAACATTGGCTCAATTTGGGCAATCTGAAGCGTTTAGCTTCATTACGATATACTATACAATATGCTCTGGTCAAAGGGTCTTAACCATACCAATGGTTTAGTCTTTGCACACCGAGGATTCCTATATGAGTTTATTTAACTCATAATTAGTTCGGTTCTAGCCTATTAGGCTTCAAGGCATTAATAGCCATTCTTTTATACTTACTAGGTGTATTACATTTCCTAGCTAGGGCCACTAGCTTCTGCTCTGCTGCGCGACCCTGATAACTTGGGTTACTCACCCTTCATGTTATCCTTAATGTGCTATACATCACCTTTTTATCACTCTATTGTGGAAATAAGGTTTACTAACAGTGTGGTATTCTTTTACCGTTGTTTGAACTCAATGAGTTTTAGATTGTAACCAGCCCTCTGGTAATCTATTATACATACTATTCGTACTCCCACGATTATTCACTAAGTTCCTCCGACTTGTTGTCGGGCGTGGTTAGGTCACTACCTAGTTGTAGTGCTTCCTCTGCTGTCACTAGCTTCTGAATTATACCAGTTCTTCTGGTTCAGTACAAGTGTTCTTTGCTTGTATGACCTTGCATTCTCAATGCGTCGGTCCAAGTGACTTTCTTCAGTCTTCTTTCACCTTTTATTCTAATGGAATTCACATCTTGTGATTGTTAATGTGTTCTACACTCTTCGTGCTTCTTTGGCCTTAGGCCGCACGGTCTGTTGCTAAGCTTGCTTAACTGGCTTATGCCATGTTTGTGGTGAAAAGAAAGATTTACTACGGTTTACATTCTCCATGTCCCTAGCCATCCCATTAGATCATTAGCTGCACTAGTGCAATACCAAAACACTCAGTCATACAGAGTGCAGAGGCGTAAACGCTTGACAGTAAGTCACTTATGTGATAGGGTAGAATATTCTGCCTGTCTTTTCATGCTTATACTATCTATACTCGTGTCATCGTCTTACTACTTCCTCCTAGCGGTCCTCTATTGCGCACCATACTCTTACTCATTACATGACATCGTTTTTACTGTCTTTGTTACTGTGGTAGTCCTCTTTTACTCGTTGCCATTGTCATTGGCACCATTTCCTTATGGTATTAACACTGCGGGTTTCCTCTGTTCGTGTGTATGGCGGTTGTCGTAGCATACGCAATGTTACTATATTCCCACTGTGGGAATGTTTCATTCCAGTTTAGGTCTCATGTGTAGGTTGGTTTACCTCACATTATTTCCATCACTTACGATGCCATTTACCAATTATCTTGGTTGACCAAGGATGAGATAATTCATCGGGTTATAAGCTCTCTTGAGCGTTAGTCATTCATGGTGAGCAATGTGCACTCATATTGATTGTTTAGACCATTATTGTCTTCTAGTGCTGAGCATCGATTATAGGCTCTAGCTGTGCGGTTTACTTTTGTATGTACATCACCGGAACATCGCAAGAAACTTCAAGGGTCTTCCGGTCCCGTTCTTCATTGAAGGGTATTTCATCACTGGTAAGTGAAGTTTCTTGTTGAGGGTTTTGTTTCCACTCATAGGTCTCATGACAAGGTTTACCGTGTTGGTGTTTATACAATGGTTCACCACATGCTTGAGTGCATACGGAGTATGCTTACTCCTTAAGCCGTAATGGTCTGGAAATCTCATTTCTTTATTCCATCTCCATCGCCCCTTGGCAATATTTATAAGCGTAGGCTTTACTATTATAATAGATGGAAGCCTTTCTTAGGGTTCACATCTTCACCACCTTGGTGGTCTTCGATTAACGAGGGGTACTTTCCTCGAGTTCCGTAGTGTCCAAATGTGGACTAGGCCAATGTTGGCATTTATCACGATTCTTATGCCTCTATGCTACCATTGCTACAGAAGGCATGAAGGTACTTAAAAGCTTGTCAACTGTATACTAGACTGATGCTCTAGTGACAGTGACACTGAGTTGGCCACTACACCAAGCCACTCAGGATGTTGGGCTTGAATTGATGGTCCAGTTGTTGATTTCTTGTCGTATGAGACAATATCTCTTGCAAGTTTTGTTATCAAATGGTGTGGGTTATGAAACCGTTAAGGTTACATATCATAGTTGGTTGATGGCTTTTAAGCCTTATTACTGCAGGTTATGCTCTTCGCAAGCTGCTTATGCATGTTTCCACCTCATTTATACCCCATAGGTTGGAGGCATTGCTGGGCTCCGTGGTAAGTCGTGACATCACGCTTCCGTTCATAGGAGGCCCTTTAGGCAATCGGGTGTTAATCCGAGCCTTCTTGTAATTTAGGGTATTTCCTGTTAAGTGAAATCCCTTCGGCGTCCTAACCGAATGTTCGTTCTAGCTCATGTGCTCTTGTCATGATGCTTGTTCAACTGTTGTTAATCCAAACCCTTTAAGGATTGCTCCTGGGCGTTGTTGGTCACGCCGTTACATCCGGCTATTATTTATGGCATGTTGTGCCTACTCTACACCGCCTTGTGGTATTGTATTTTGAGTCATCCCTTTTTGGGTTATAACGTCTCCCGTTCTTGGGTAGACTGTTCATACTCTCTCCTAGTGTTAAACTAGGTTAAAAATCCTCTCTAGTGATGGATTACGCTCCTTGTAGTCTTGGCATTTGTTCTTGGGATTCTCGTCCCGTTCATTGAACATTGTGGTGTTCACATTAGGCATTTGCCTTACGGTGTTCAGGCTGGGTATACTTCCCAGCTGCCATGTATTTGTTTGAAGTCCTTGAGACATGTCCAATGTCTATACCTACTAGCCTGTGCTCCTTGCACCTCCTAGTTCTTACTCCTTATCTCAGATGGATTCTCTGATTCTCTTCTTCTTTACTTTACTTGTTGAGTTCCTTCTCTTTGGTCGTCTGGAGTTCCAGTTGTTCTGGTTTGAACTTACTCATGGTCCGTAGAACGGATTTGACTACTTCCCGTGTTTCGTACACTACATGTATACATACGTGGGGTACCGTGTTGGTACGTTACCACTTACCTAACTATCTGTCAGGCCCACAAGCTCCTTCGAGTGCGGTTGTCCCACATCCCGTAATTGGGTACACTCGTAGTGCTCGTCACACGCCTAGGTGAAGTATTCTATTGTCAACTCCTCTTGTATCATTCTATGATACTCACCGTAATTCTGTTGGTTTGGTTTTAAAATCCAAGGTTTAAAAGAAGGTTTGTGGTTTTGTAAGAGAACTTGGTTTTGAAAAATAATAGCTCGGTGTTAAAAGAGGTTCTTCATGGCATAGCCATGTTCAAAATCTTGACCAAGTCCAGCTTTGTTGACTGGTGTATCCTTTGTACAGTGGTCAGGCCGTCAGGCCTTTCCAAGGTTCCATTCTTTCAGTTCTTAGGATGTGTGATCCAGTAGTTATTCTATTACGGCCACAGTACATTACTATGTACTTGTGGCGTGTTAGAAGTCCTCCACGTGTTCCTGTTCTTACTGCACTTGCCATGGCAAGTGCGTGGTACTGGTGGTTTTTGGGTAAACCTATACCGGTCACGGTATGGTTTCCTCTTGCATTTAATAGTCTTGTTGACTCTTCCCTTGATCATATTGACCTATGGTTGGGACACTTGATTCTTTAGGTGGCTTCTCAGCGATCTGGACATGGCTGTCGTAGATCTGGGTATTTCTCCAATCCTTGGAGATTCCCTTGATTTGGTTTAGTGTTATTCCTTGTTGCTCGTTCCCACACATTTATTGTGGTTATTGAGCCTTAGCTTGTTTAGGCACTACTCTTGTAGTCCTATCGGTTCATATCCCGTGGATGTCCTTATAGTTGTACAAGCTATGTCGGCCAGGTATTGTAACCTTTTGGCGTTGTAGTTTCGGAGTTAACCACTCCTGACTATGTCCTTAGTCAACTGGTATACCCTTGGTGGTATTCTTTAGCTACTGCTGCTCCGCAGACTTGTGTCGCGGGTTCCATTACTACTCACTCCTTTTCTCATTTTGTTGCACGGTTAGTGCTTCCTTCCTGCTGTTGGTTGGTTAGCTAGGTTTCGCGACTGCAGAGCACGTCGCCCCATGCTGTTGTAAGTTGTAGCCTCCTTGTAGTTGGAGTGCTCATCCTACCGCTATTAAATGCGGGTATTGTTGTTCAACCGGGATCCATCTCCGGGACTCCCAATTCTTGGAATCTACCATATGTCGGTTCTTGTTACTGTGTGATTGCTTCACAATTGCCAGATCGGGTTTTTCCCGAGTATGAGAAGACTTTTCTTCTCTCTGGCGTCCTTTCCCAAGTTATACAATGGGGTTTGCGGTGGGCGGGACTGGTGTTGTAGGTATCCGGTACTCACCGGGAGTTCCTAACTAGCATCCCTCTAATGCTATCACTCAGCCCATAGCCCTAAGCTTCTAATTCCTAACTCGGTATTTCCTAAACTCGGTATTTCCAGTCATCAGAGCGATACTTCGCTCTGATACCACTTTTTGTAACACCCCTACCGCTAATACTGTCATTACCATCCAATCTCCTTATACATTCGTACTCTCGCAGCGGATACATACTTACTCAACGGCGGGTGATACAATGCCGTTAGCCACCCACGTGACTAACAAGGCTACTACTACATACAGCATCGGTCTGATGGACCGGAATCCCGAGTACTACACATATACAATACATACTCCGTTTACTAATCACGTACTGCTACGCTCCATTCAACACGTTACTCCATTACAATACTACACGATACAATGTACATAACCGAGTTTACTAAGTTCCAAATACAAACATCATGATTCTTCCAAGTTCCTATGTACTCATTAAGAGTCTAACTACTACCCATTCCTCACACACTACTTACTTCCTAGGTACAAGGGGAGTACTACTTAGTACTCCTTTACATTCCACTACTAGCAGTCCAAATGTGGCCACCGGTCTCTGACCTTAACCATATCCTCTTCAGGTACCTGCACACTAAAAACATTCCCCGAGGGGGCTTTCGCTGAGCATGATAACCGCACCCCCGCGTACTAGCGAGGGTACGCCGACCATTTGGTCGAATACATGCAATTCAATTTACAATACATACATTCATACATACATGCTTTCATTCATGATACACAACAACACTACACAAGGTATTCCTACATTCGCACAGTACAATACATGCTTGGAAGACAATACAAGTCAACCAATACTTACTTACCATCTTCCAGGATACACATACACAATACATACTCATTACGCAATATGGAGATACACTTCTCCAATTCACACAGAAGGCTTGTTAGCTTCTTTGCACGCCCGGGTTAATCGGGTGTTCAATACTCATTACTCAAGGTCAATGACTTACAATAGTCGAGACCGATACTCATACAATACTTACTTCTTACTTACTTTACTTCAGTTAAGTCGGTATGACCTCCGGGCAGGGATTACTACATCCCACCACCGGGCTTTAGGGTGGCCCACTAATCCAGGATGCTACCCATTCAAGGGATTTGGTCCATGGAAAAGATTACAGCCAGGATTCGGATCCAACCTCTTGTGTTTCCTTATCCTCACGCGTGGCCGAAACTATATCGGACTTCTACTCATTCCATTTACTCATTACTCATGTCAGGAGTTAGATTGTTAGGAATTAGTAGAAGTCATTACTTCATTTCCATACATCCATACAGTACACATTACTTACACATACTCTTCATTTCCATTCATACATTTCATGAATTATACAACTAAATGTTCAAGGAGATACACAAGAACAAAATAGTTCAAACACAGTTAAGTGCAATATAAGTCCGATTCGTGCATTTATCTTATTGGTGATCACATAAGCACACAAATCGGGGTAACCAGGTTAGGATACAGAGCATGAAGAAATCATACTGTACACCGTCGTTTTCGTACTACCGGGTCCTTTGATGATCAACTATCTGATTCCTATACATACATGAAGTAGTACGATCAATGATCTATTATTGATCCAACTTACTCCTTCATTGATACTTTCAATGGACACTTACTACTCCATTACTTTCTTACTTGATTATAAAACCATTCTTTTCTTTACTACTTCTTAACTTGTTTCCTTACTCATTTACTTACTTTCTTACCATTATTACTTCATTTATAGTGTGCTACTACATATATATGCTTATACGTATATAGGCATATATATATATATCATACATATGATTACTATAATCATAAAATAAAAATATATTTTTTTTTTACTCGACCGAACTTGCAAGTCCGGTCGCAAGTCCGGTCCATTCCAGAAGGTTTCCAACGGGGAATTTTTCTGGTCCGACCGAACTTGCATGTCCGGTCGCAAGTCCGGTCCATTCCAGAAGGTTTCAGACGGGAATTTTTCTGGTCCGACCGAACTTGCATGTCCGGTCGCAAGTCCGGTCCATTCCAGAAGGCTCCCGTCTTTGTGAGTCTGGGCTCGACGAACTTGCAAGTCCGGTCGCAAGTCCGGTCCGGCCCAGTACTTCAGTTTTAAAATCTGTTTCTTAGTGTTTTACTTCCCCATTGCTTTCCCAATCTTTACCAATACTTCCCTACATGTTTACCACTCATTTAGATACCCCAAATCACCTTAATTCATCCACCAAATCCATTACCAAATCCACCAAACAACTTACACAATTCCCTCACTTCTTTTCCAACACTTGTAACAGTTTGTGTTACACTTATGCTACAGATTTTAAAACTCAATTCTCACATCCAATACTTCTACTACCAATACCATTTCCAGCATCCCAAATACAATTCCAAGCAATTTACAACATCTATACCCAAAACCAACTCTCCTCTTACCAAATCTTGCACACTAATTCTTCCTAGTTCCACAATGCAATTTAATACATCTTTGCTACAGATTTTGGTTCCTACTTCTCCATACATAGTTTCCTCTCCTAATGCCATTCCCAAGGCCTACAATGCATTGCCTCACCTCTTCAAGTCCAATACTCATTCCCTAGGTCATGTACATAAGTCCTCCTAGTTTCTCCAAGGCCATTCAACAATTCTTGCTATAGATTTTACATTCTTTCATTCTCATACTATAGCCACTACTCCATGGCCATTAAACATCTCTACAATCCCTAATACGCACCTTGGTTCTCCCATTCACCAAGTCATTCATACATGTACATATTCCTACCGAAATTTTGTCATAGTTCATCTACTTTTCTTACCTAGCCACACATACACATTCTCACCAAAATCATTCCTATTCTAGCCACACCCATACAAGGGTCCTACCAGCAATACAAAGCAAATATAGTTTCACCAATACTTTCTCAACCTACAATTCTACTACACATACATAATTCATTTGGCTCCAAGGCCTACAATCCACATACTTATTCACAATACTTAAACTCCCACAACTACAATACTAATACAAGGTTTGGGTTCTTTAAATTGGTTTACCCATTCTCATTACTCTAATGCATTAAAATTTAGCACTAGGAAGGAGCTCTTACCTTGAGCTTATAATTCCTTCTTTCTTTCCAACTCTCCTCCTTCTTTCTTTCTTGCCCAAAATCGGTTATGTGGGGAATGGAGTTGCCAAACTCCATTCCCATCACCCAATGAACACAAAACAATTGAAATCAACATACTAACCCTCATAATAATGCTAATTCATTGAAATGTTTAAATCAAGATTTCTAGGGTTTACCTTTGGAGAGTTTTAAGGGGTTTTAGCCCTTAGTGCAAGAAGGTGATTCCACCACCATCGCAAGGTTGATATTATGCTCAAAAGAGAGAGAAAACAAGGCATTACAATGGGCAAAATCGGTTATGAAACAAGATGGAGAAAACATGAGTTTTTCATGTAGATTTTTACCTTGATGGAGAGAGGGAACCCCAAGCTACACATTGATGCTATTTTCTTCACCAATGGGGTATACCCACGAAAATGAACTTCATCATTTTTGAATTTTAAAAAGAGGGAAGTGTAGAGGATGATGAGGGGAGCAAGAATATGTATTTATTTTCGCATTTAGGGCTCACATGGAGTCAAAGTGGAGAAGCCATTGGAGCTTCTTGGAGCTTCAAAAATCGCCAAGAATAGGAGGGAGAAGAGAGAGAAATCGGTGGGGATAAGGAAGAAGAGAGAGATGAGGGAAATGAGAGAGTGAGGTGAGAGAGTGTTTTATTTGCTTTTACTTTATTGTTGTCCTTTAGCATATTAGAGAAATAAAGAGAGTGTGAGGGAGAGGGGCTGCCGATCACACACACACACTCACTCAAATTTTTGCTTTTTATTTACAAAAGTGGACACACAAGTTTTCTTTTATTACACTCTCACCCCGCTACTTCCCGGTTGTTACAGTTTTTACTAATCGGAACCCGTTTTCCGGAATTTTCTCTTTTAATTAATTTTATTAACTATTAAGCTTCCATAAATGCTTAATAGTAGTCATTTAATGATTTATAATTTTTACGGGTCCGTTTGACCACTTAAAGTCACGTTTTCGGGTTTTCTCGAAAAACGTGCTCTAAAGCTCTATTAGCGTTTTAATTCATTATTTGGATCCGTTTTCTTCGGGAGTTGTTCCCATATATTATTTAGGTCTTATTAAACCTTTAGAATCCATATAATACGCTAACCGAGGTCTCATACCTCCTATGATTATTTAACGCTTATTTAGCGTTTTCCGCTTTTTAAGCGTTCATTTATTTCTTTTGGGTTTATTTTTCCTTACCAATATTACTCAAGCATTATTAGGCTCTTACATACGGATTAGAATTATCTTAATCACTATATTTAAGTTTGGGGTATTTCAAAGATTTATGCATTTAAGGGCCTAAGAGCCAAGTCATTTAAGGGCCTAAGTGCCAAGCAATTTTAAGTTTATGCACTATATTGTGATGTAGTGTAGTTTTGATGTTTTATGTGTGCTAAGGAGGTTGTTGAGAATTTGAATGTTGATAGCTAATTAATGGTGAGAAACTAAATGTTTTTGTGTAATAATATGCTAGAGAACCCATGGCAAAATTTAGTGAAGAACCTAAGTGTTTAGGATGTGTTGAGGAGATTTCATGACTAAGGAAGCATTAGGAAACTTTAGGAGTTGTTTTGACAAAAAGAGTGAGTTTAAGGTGTTCTTTAGAATTAGAATGACTTAGGCATCAGTACGGTGGATTTAGGAAGCAAATGAATGTCTTGGGATATACTTGTGCATTTAGGACTTAGGCAAATATTGGTAAACACGTAGGAAGGAGAATAAGATAGATGGAGGCATAAACTTGTGTAGAAACTTTGAGTAGTTGCATAATGGAGTTTTAGATGGTGAAAGATGCTTGGGAGATGATGTTATAGTGGTGAGGAAGCACTTGGCATAGTGGCTATATTAGGTACGAACCACCACTTAGAAACCTAGTGAAAAACATTACAAGTGTTGGCATTATTATAAGAAAAATGCATAATGACAAAGGTGGATGTTGGTGAGTGATTTAATGAGTTTTGTGGAGGGCTTAAGGTGTATTTGAAGTGCCCAAGTGAGGTTAGAACATACTAGGATATATGAGATGAAGGTTGGAGTCAAATGGGAATTTAGAAACAAAGTTTTGGAGCCGGCCGACCTTAGGGACCGGACCTGCAAGGTCGGTCGAGCTCAGTTTACACTACCAGAAAGAGTTTCTGGAATCGACCGAACTTGGGGACCGGACTTACAAGTTCGGTCGGGCTTGCATTTTGTGTACGAATTGAGTCTCTGGAATGGACCGACCTTGGGACCAGACTTACAAGGTCGGTCATGCCTAGAATTTTGTACGGGAATTGGTCTCTGGAATCGACCGAACTTGGGACCGACCTTGGCAAGGTCGGTCGGGCTTAAATTTCCCACAGGGAAAACTCTCGGGGACCGGCCTTGGGGACCGGACTTGCAAGATCGGTCGGGGTAAATTTTCAAACGGTAATATGTCCTGGAATGGACCAACCTTGGGTAAGGTCGATCGGTAAGATCGGTCGAGCCAAAAATAAAAAAAAAAAGAGAAATTTTAAATTCTAAAGATGTTAATTGGTAATAAGGCATGCCATTGGTAGGATAATAATGATTAGGATCCTAAGAACCTAAGGAATTAAGTTATGATAAGGATAAACCTTAAGTTAAAGTTAAGTTTATATGGTTAAGTGGTAAAGACTTAAGAGGGTATCGAATGGGAATCTTTAGGGACTAAGTGAGTTAAGTAAGGTGCAAATAACTAATGGCCTAAAAATGAATCAATGTTTTAGGTTTGTGAATTGGGACCCCAGAGAAGGTTAAACAAATGACAGGCGACGGTGAACAGTACAGTCTTTCTTGTGACCTTCTTGCTAACGAGGTGTCCCTCGGCTTGTGTGCTATCTGTTTATTTGCTATGACTAAAACAAGATAAAGCATGCAACCGGTTATACTTATTCTCGTTGTGAATGTGTTCTCTTTACACTAACCCACGAGACTTGAGATTGTTACTAACTAAGTTTAGTACTTACTGAGTTAAGGATAAGAGTTAAGTATTGGTAACTGTTGGTTAATACCCGTTAAGGTTTAACTAACACATAGTGTGTAAGATTTTTACTAACTGGAACTTGAGTGAGGAACCCGGGACTGACTCCGGTCATGCATGCTAAGGAAAGGGGGACGGTATCTGAATCAGATCCGCCCTCCGCTTAAGGACTTGTCTTCGGACTTGTTGCCTAGGGTCGGTTGCCGGCTCAGCTACACTGGACTCCCATCCAAGGTAGGTGGCATTAAGATGGTGCGGTAGGATCACCTAAATCCTAAGTTTAAGTTAAGTTACAACCATTTCCATTCTAGGAATGGTTTGTATACTGAGATTGAGATAAGGTTAAGACTGAGGTGAGTTAAGGAGAACTGAGGTTAAGGAAATCAGGACTAAGAGGTGGTTACTAACCCGCTTGATAAGGGAACGCTTGTGTCGTTCATTGAGTGAACTATGTATGTTCATCTGTGGATTGTTGTTTATAGCACTTCATATCATGATTGTGTTTCTAATCAATTTCCATGCTATCGACAATTAGTCGTCGTAGCCCCGTTAGCTTGGGGGCCATGAGAGGGCGTACCAGCATTCGTGCTGACCCCCTTTGGGGGCTGTTTTTACACTTGCAGGTAAGAGGCCCATGAAGTCACACCACGAGAGTAGGAGCGGTTAGACCTAGGATGGGTTGTTTATTTTGAGTACGGGTTGCGCTTGTGCTCCCGTCTGTTTATATTGAAACTGATGTAAGTTCGTGTCTATGACTTAGATACTTAAACTCGATTGGTTGGTGGTATTTTGGTTGGTGGTGTTTTGGTCGGTTGATTATTTTGGATAAGTGTTGTAAATTGATAAGGCCAGTATGTTCTAACGATCAGACCGTGGCAAGGTCCCGGTGTTTGTTATTTCCGCTGCGATGAATTCGATTAAGTGTTAAGTTTTACGACAACCACGATTGGCTTTGGACGGGGTGTTACAAAAGTGGTATGAGAGCGTAGTTACGCTCTGATCAAAGAATACCGGACATAAGTGACCACCGAGTTAGGATATAAGTTAAGAAATAAGTGACGGTTAAGGGTGTGAGCTGTTAGTGTGAGTAGAGTCAGATGACCACTAATAAGTGTGGATCGTCTTTACCGTCTACGGACGTTATAAATTCGTTAACCAAAACAGTGGTGGATACAAATCTAATGTGAGTTGTGATTGTTCAGATGTCAGGAAGGAGAGGCCGAGGCCGTGGTTGAGGCGACGAGACTGAGATACCGGAAGGGCAGACGATCGCAGAGATCGTAGCTGCCGCATTAGGGCACATGGGCTATCAGCCTGGTGTGGGTGCACCACCTCCACCGCCACAACCCCGGGAACCGAATTGGGTGAAGAGCCTTGCAGACCTTCGACCCGCACATTTTAAGGGGGAGACCGATCCCGCCAAGCTTGAGGCGTATATCTCCAAGCTGGAGACCGCCTTCGAGACCCTTGACGTCCCTGCTGGGATCAAGGTGCGTCTAGCTGTGTTCTACCTGAAGGGGCAGCAGAGGCGATTGGTGGAAGCTGGTGAGGGCCGAGCATGTGGCCAATCCAGAGTTCGGTGGGAGCAGTACACCGCATTGCTACGAGCAAAGTACTACCCCCCCATGTCCAGACGAAGAAGCGCTTGCAGTTGGATGCGCTTAAGCAGACCGACAAGATGACGGTGGACGAGTATTACTCAAAGTTCACCGCCTTGCTCCGTCTTCTGCCAGGTCTTGGATATTCAGACCAGATACTGGTGGACCGCTTCTATGGCGGGCTTAGCCATCGACTCCGCTACGGCATGGGGCCGACGAGTTATACTACCTTGCAGGTAATGAGAATGGTCGAGATATGAGTAAGTAAATGAGTAAGATTTAGATTATGAAAAATAAGAGTGACTAATACTGAGGAAAGCAGGAGTGCTATCAAGCCACTGCTAAGGTTGAGATAACCGTCAAGCTGAGGAACGAGGAGAATGCTAAGAGGAAGAGTGCCGGTAAGAGCACGGAGAACCAAGGGCAAGGTGGGTGCAAGAAACAGAAGTACCAGCCTCAAGCCCAGAAAAGTCAGAACCAAAAAGGGAAAGAGGGAAAGGAGAAGGCTCCGGAAGAGCCACTGAAGTTGACATATGCGTATGCAGCTAAGCCCCTGCGCTCTAGGGCGCCAAAGGGTAAGGCAAATTAGTATTGAGTGAGTTAGGAGACAATTAGCAACTATTTGAGGTATGAGTACTAATATTATGAGTGATCAGGATCTGAGACTGAAAAGGGAGCCGGTGGTGGCTACCAGCGACGCTACATCTGTCAGTGGTGTCACAAGGACCACCCCGGGCTCGATTGCAAGGGGAACAAGGTGGAGTGCAATTACTGTGGGGTATACGGGCACCGGGCATACGAGTGCTTCCGGAACCCCGCTAGTAGAGCCTTTAGGCCCGAGATGAAGGGCAAGGGTAAGACCGATCAGGGAGCTGGATCCGACGGTCAGAGAAGGGTGCAGCAAGCTGCAGACAAGAACCCACGGGTCACCCAGAAGTCGGGACCCACACTACACATGGTGGACCGGGACGATGAGCCTGAACCCTCATCGAGGCCAGGTACCGCTATAACCACTTAGTAATAAAATTGCCTGCTTACCGCATTACATGCATGTTTGGTGAATAATTGAGTTAAGTGAGAATAAGATAAGATTAGTACATAAGCAAGATATGACCTATTACCACCTTAGGAAGTTTCAACATTTGCTATCCAATGCCTTCAACACCTAACCCGGAAGACGCCGACATTGAAACCCGAGACTTTCCAACCGAACAATGTCAGGTTATCCGCCCAGGTATGATTATATTAAGGGGATACCTGACACCAGCATCACAAATAGCCATCATCAGGGGATGCAACCAACTAGGAGTGGGACCGGGAGGTTTTTATACACCGGAGTACCCAGGGGGAGCAAGGATGAAATAAATGATGAGCTTAGGCAAGGATTGGAATCCGTATGCCAAGACCTACCAAACCATGAGGATGCATGATGGAGTCTCACCACCGGGAATACCTGAAGAGTTCCGTCCGGTTATTACACAAGTCGTGGAGATCGCTCAGCAGTTGGAGCTGACCCGATTCCAGCTTACAAGCGGGACATCTGTATTGTAAATTTCTATGAGAAAGACGGCGACTTGACGACATCAGGATAAGGACGAGACAACGGAGTCTCTCGAACGAGGGATACCCGTAGTGTCTTGGTCCGTTGGAGATGATGCAGAATTTTTATCGGCGAGCAGAAGCGTGCGGACCGTCGTGCGGACCGTGCTAATAAGTTAATACTTAAGTCAGGGGATGTATTAGTTATGGGAGGAGAATCAAGGATGTTGTACCATGGGATTAAGAGAATCAAGCTGAATACAGCACCGTCAGCAGTTATTAATGCGACGCATATGAAACCAGGACGGTTAAACCTAACCTTTAGACAATATTAGCTATATAACGTTTTAGTGTGAGATAAGGAATGAGATGTAAGATTGAAGCACATGTTGTAAACAGAATGGTTATGAATAAAATAACAGTGTTGTTCATATAAATTGTTACGACTCTTGTTATACCATCAATACTCATGAAGCTTGTGAATACAATTAGGTCATGGACTCGGTATGGAAGGTGCGCTAAGCATACTTACATAGGCACAGGCCGACGCCAGCGGTACTATCCTCACTGGCACCTTTCCGATTAATGGGATTGAGGCATCAGTTCTCTTCGACTCAGGGGCCTCGCATACCTTTGTCTCGGCATCTTTTGCGAGAAGGTTGGGGCTAGACGCCGATGAGCTACCCGACTTCACGGTTACGCTCCCGTCTAAGGAGAAGGTTCGTTGCACTCGTTACTACCGAGGAGCCATTGTCCCAATTAAGGGGGAAGACTTTCCAGTCAGTTTTATTGAGTTCAGGGAGTTGGGATTTGATGTTATTTTCGGGATGAACTGGTTGGAGCGGCACAAGGGTCGTATCCTCTGCGCCGAGCATAGATTGCTGCTCAGGAGCCCGTCTGGGGTAACAATATCATACCGCCAGAGGCCCAAAGAGCCTTCAACTATGATCATCACCACCATGGCAATGTATAAGGAGTTGAGGAGAAAGGAAGAAGTGTACCTCTGCTATGTATAAGACATAGAGAGAGATCCCGAGTTCGACCCCGACTTACCGGTAGTGTCGGAGTTCCCCAATCTCTTTCCATGGGAACTGCCCGCATGCCACCTACTCGGGAGGTAGAGTTCACCATCGAGCTGCTACCTGGTACCGGACCGATAGCCAAGGCACCATACCGCATGGCTCCGGCAGAGATGATTGAGTTAAAGGAACAATTGAAGGACTTGTTAGACAAAGGGTTCATAAGACCCAGTGTATCACCATGGGGAGCGCCAGTCCTCTTCGTGAAGAAGAAGGATGGTAGTCTCCGCCTCTGCATCGACTACAGAGAGTTGGATGCAGTGACAGTGAAGAATAAGTACCCACTACCCAGCATTGACGATCTGTTCAATTAGTTGAAGGGAGCATCTGTGTTTTCCAAGATTGATCTCAGATCGGGGTATCATCAGATAGCTATTAAGGAGGGAGATATTGAGAAAACGGCATTCCGAACACGATACGGCCACTACGAGTTTACAGTGATGCCGTTCGGTTTGTCGAACGCACCGGCGAAGTTTATGAACCTAATGAACCGTTTGTTCCGGGAACAGCTGGACAAGTCGGTTGTGGTGTTTATTGATGATATTTTGATATACTCGAAATCGAAGACTGAGCATGAGGAACATTTAAGGAGAGTATTGGAGATATTAAGGGAGAACCAGCTATATGCTAAGTTCTCCAAGTGTGATTTTTGCTTGACCAGGTCTCTTTCCTAGGTCATGTCATCTCAGATGTTGGGATCTCAGTGGATCCAGCAAAGATTGATGCCGTGCGTACTTGGCCAAGACCGAAGACTGTTACCGACATCCGGAGCTTTCTCGGTCTGGCAGGTTATTACCGGAGGTTTGTTAAAGATTTCAGCAAGGTCGCCAAGCCGATGACTAGTCTGATGAAGAAAGATGCACCGTTCATATGGACGGCTGACTGTGAGAGTTCGTTTCAGAGTTTGAAAGACTCACTGACCACCGCTCCAGTTCTGACCATTCCAGACGGTACGGAGGGCTTTGAGGTTTACTGTGATGCATCCGGCAGAGGGCTAGGTTGCGTGCTCATGCAACATGGCAAGGTGGTGGCATATGCCTCACGCCAATTGAAGAAACATGAGGAGAACTACCCCACACATGATTTAGAGCTGGGAGCTGTAGTCTTCGCTTTGAAGATATGGCATCATTACTTATACGGGGTTAGTGTGACGATCTACACCGATCACAAGAGCTTGAAATATATATTCACTCAGAAGGAGTTGAATCTCAGACAAAGGAGATGGTTAGAGTTTCTAAAAGACTATGACATTGACCTCCAGTACAAAGAAGGGAAGGCCAATGTTGTAGCGGACGCCCTGAGCCGTCGAGCACACTCACTCCATTCGCTAGTTTCTTTCTCCAGGTTGGTTGATGAGGTGCGAGAGGCTTAGAGGACAGATGAGTACATGAGGGAGGTCAGACAGAAGCTGACATATGGTACCTTTGAGAGTCAGAAATATGACTTCAGACTTCACGACGATGATCTGATCAGACTTAAGGGCCGGTTATGCATACCACGAGGCAACACAGATTTGAAGGACCGTATACTTAGGGAATCACACTGTTCTTCAGTTTACATCCATCTAGGAGCCTCTAAGATGTATAAAGACATGAAGAGATACTTCTGGTGGTCAGGAATGAAGACAGATGTTACCGAGTTCGTCTTGAGGTGTCTCACATGCCAGAAGGTAAAATTCGAGCACCGACGACCGGGCGGAATGGTACAGTCGATGCCAGTTCCGGAGTGGAAGTTCCATGATATCTCCATGGACTTTGTAGTTGGACTCCCACCTGCTAGGGGAGGTCTCAACATGATATGGGTGGTGGTGGATCGCCTTACCAAAGTAGCCCGATTCATACCGATGAAGGATACTTGGAAGGTGACCAAATTAGCTGAGTTGTTTGAGAGAGAAATCATGAGATATCACGGGATACCGAAGACCATAGTGTTAGATAGAGATACCAGATTCCTTTCGAGGTACTGGAGAGCTACTAGAGAAGCGTTGGGTACAGAACTCAAGCTGAGTACCGTGTTCCATCCTCAGACAGATGGTCAGACTGAGCGTACTATTCAGACACTCGAGGACATGCTGAGGGCATGTGCCTTAGACTTCCAGGGCAGTTGGATTGACAAATTGCATCTGATCGAGTTTTCATACAACAACAGCTATCACGCTTCGATCAAGATGGCACCTTTTCAAGCGTGTAGGTAGACATGTCGTACACCGCTCTGCTGGGATGAGTCGAGTGAGACGGTCATTATAGGACCAGAATACTTAGAGCAAGTTAAGGCTGAAGTTCAGCAAATCAGGGAGAACATGAAAGCTGCTCAAGATAGGCAGAAGTCATATGCTGATGTTCGACGACGAGACCTGGAGTTCACAGTGGGCGACCGGGTATTTCTGCGAGTTTCACCAATGAAAGGTGTATTCAGATTTGGGCAAAAGGGCAAATTAAGCCCGAAGTTTGTTGGTCCTTATGAGATTACGGAGCGGGTGGGCCCGGTTGCTTACAGGTTGAATTTACCTGCTTAACTGGGTAAAGTGCATGATGTTTTTCATGTTTCACAGCTAAAGAAATACATGCACCACCCCTCCCATGTGTTAGAACCTGAGAGGTTGACATTAGAACCGAATATGAGATCAGTGGAGATTCCTCAGAGAATCTAGGATAGTAAGACTAGGGACACTCGCCATAAGTCTGTGCGACTGGTGAAGGTTCTCTAGTCTAACCAAGATGTCGAAGAGGCCACGTGGGAATTAGAGGATAAGATGAGGGCGAAGTACCCTTCTTTGTTTACTGACTAGATCGTCTGTATAGGGTACGGGGCGTACCCCTTTTTAAGGGGGGTAGAGCTTCCACGCTTTTGAGTTAGGAAACGAACATGTTTGTCGTTTGTTTGGTTGTGTAAGATGTGATTTTAGATGTGATTTTGTGTAAGTTGCTACACTTTGGTGATAAGTTTGAGATATGTATAATACTTATGTATTGTATGTATTGTATTTGTGATTGACCTTCGAGTCTTGAGATGTGTGAATGAGAATATAAGATGTGGCATTAAGATTAAGAAATTGAGTACCGTGAATGATTTAGTACACGTGTGAACTTTGGGGACAAAGTTCTTTTAAGGGGGGTAGATTGAAATACCCCAAACTTAGATATGGTGTGTAAGTGATAAGCTAAGATATAAGAAGGCTAAATAATGCCTTAGAAACATTAAGAAACCATTTTAATCAAAGAAAAACATAAGGAAACACCAAAAGAGCAGTTTAAGCAAAAACGTGCTCTAAGCTTGGGAGACTTGGGTGAGCACCCAAATATCATCTAGACCTTAGTAATATCCTAATGGTCATTTTAAACCAATTTCCAAAGAAAACCAAGCTTGAAAACAAGTTAAAACAAAAATGTGCTTTAAGGAGTCTTAAAGCACATTTTTGAAAAATTGTCCTGAAAGGGGTTTTGAGTGGCTAAATGTCCATCATTACTTTAATTAACATTGTACTAATTAGTATCACATTAGGAAGTCTAAGTCAATGGGAAATCAAAAATTTCACAAATATATGCACTATTTGTGAATAGTAACCAAATAGTGCCTAGTTTAGTCTTTAATCAATAAGTCTAATTAATTGGTCAAACAAGACCATGACCAGCCTAATTAATGAGGGGGCCAGTTTTCTAAGGGTGTGAGTCACCAAGAGTAGCCAATTAATGTTAGAAGAAAAAAGAGAGAAGTGAGTGGTTACTATTTACTTTTAAGGAAAAAATATCTATATGACATCTCTCTCCTTTCTTCATTCTTCATCTTCTCCATCGATTTTTTGCTCTCTTTCTTCTCTCTCACATAAGAAGCAACCTCCATGCTAGCTCCATCTTCTTTGCCTACATCTTGCTCATTTAAGCTCCAAAATCAAAACCAAGTACATATATCTCTTAGTTAGCTCAAGCTCTTCCTTTCTATTTTCAAAACTTCAAGAGCCTCATTTTGGAGCCAAGGCAAACCGCCATTAGAGGAGGAAACTCAAGCTTGGAGACTCCATTAGCTTCTCCATTCTCTTAAGGTAAGAATATGTAAGAAAAATCAAGTTCCCACCATTTCTTCCCTTGTCCGAAAATTTGTACTCATGGGACTCCATGTTTATGCCTTGTTCTAGCTTGGTTCTACTCCAAAGGATAAAGGAGGTCCTTCTTGCTTCATATCCAAGCTTGTCTTGAGAAACCAAGGTAAAACAATCAATTTAATACCTTAAAACACATTTTAACCTAGGTTTTTATTCCTTAAGGTTAGTGTGTTGTTTAGTAATCATTGGAGTTGAATATTGGTTAGAACATTGGCAAGGAGAACTTGGTTGGTGACCGAGATTGTTCAAGGAAAGAGTCTAAGGAGGAAAGTTTGTGAGCTTGTAAAAGAACAAGGTAAATATTACCTTAAGGTGTTTTATTGTTTAAGGGGATCGGATTTAGATAGGTGATGAGTTTTAGTGTAGAGTTTACATGAGAAAGAACTATAAAAAACCTAGGAGAAACAATGACTATACTTGTGAACTTGTGACTAAGGAGCAAATGAGAAAAGGAGATAGTTTAAGAATGTCAAGGTGAATTATAAGAACATTTAAATTGCAATGGGAGCCTTGTTGGTGTATTTGCAGGTCAAAGGATATATATTGAGGAAATTCAGTGTTTAAGATTATGCATTTAAGGGCCTAAGAGCCAAGTCATTTAAGGGCCTAAGTGCCAAGCAATTTTAAGTTATGCACATATTGAGATGTAGTGTAGTTTTGATGTTATGTGTGCTAAGGAGGTTGGTGAGAATTTGAATGTTGATAGCTAATTAATGGTGAGAAACTAAATGTTTTGGTGTAATAATTGCTAGAGAACCCATGGCAAAATTTAGTGAAGAACCTAAGTGTTTAGGATGTGTTGAGGAGATTTCATGACTAAGGAAGCATTAGGAAACTTTAGGAGTTGTTTTGACAAAAAGAGTGAGTTTAAGGTGTTCTTTAGAATTAGAATGACTTAGGCATCAGTACGGTGGATTTAGGAAGCAAATGAATGTCTTGGGATGTACTTGTGCATTTATGACTTAGGCAAATATTGGTAAACAAGTAGGAAGGAGAATAAGATAGATGGAGGCATAAACTTGTGTAGAAACTTTGAGTAGTAGCATAAAGGAGTTTTAGATGGTGAAAGATGCTTGGGAGATGATGTTATAGTGGTGAGGAAGCACTTGGCATAGTGGCTATATTAGGTATGAACCACCACTTAGAAACCTAGTGAAAAACATTACAAATGTTGGCATTATTATAAGAAAAATGCATAATGACAAAGGTGGATGTTGGTAAGTGATTTAATGAGTTTTGTGGAGGGCTTAAGGTGTATTTGAAGTGCCCAAGTGAGGTTAGAACATACTAGGATATATGAGGTGAAGTTTGGAGTCAAATGGGAATTTAGAAACAAAGTTCTGGAGCCGGCCGACCTTAGGGACCGGACCTGCAAGGTCGGTCGAGCTCAGTTTACACTACCGGAAAGAGTTTCTAGAATCGACCGAACTTGGGGACCGGACTTACAAGTTCGGTCAGGCTTGCATTTTGTGTACGAATTGAGTCTCTGGAATGGACCGACCTTGGGACCGGACTTACAAGGTCGGTCATGCCTAGAATTTTGTACGGGAATTGGTCTCTGGAATTGACCGAACTTGGGACCGACCTTGGCAAGGTCGGTCGGGCTTAAATTTCCCACGGGGAAAACTCTCGGGAATGGACCGACCTTGGGGACCGGACTTGCAAGATTGGTCAGGGTAAATTTTCAAACGGTAATATGTCCTGGAATGGACCGACCTTGGGTAAGGTCGGTCGGTAAGATCGGTCGAGCCAAAAACAAAAAAAAAAGAGAAATTTTAAATTCTAAAGATGTTAATTGGTAATAAGGCATGCCATTGGTAGGATAATAATGATTAGGATCCTAAGAACCTAAGGAATTAAGTTAGGATAAGGATAAACCTTAAGTTAAAGTTAAGTTTATATGGTTAAGTGGTAAAGACTTAAGAGGGTATCGAATGGGAATCTTTAGGGACTAAGTGAGTTAAGTAAGGTGCAAATAACTAATGGCCTAAAAATGAATCAATGTTTTAGGTTTGTGAATTGGGACCCCGGAGAAGGTTAAACAAACGACAGGCGACGGTGAACGGTACAGTCTTTCTTATGACCTGCTTGCTAACGAGGTGTCCCTCGGCTTGTGTGCTATCTGTTTATTTGCTATGACTAAAACAAGATAAAGCATGCAACCGGTTATACTTATTCTCGTTGTGAATGTGTTCTCTTTACACTAACCCACGAGACTTGAGATTGTTACTAACTAAGTTTAGTACTTACTGAGTTAAGGATAAGAGTTAAGTATTGGTAACTGTTGGTTAATACCCGTTAAGGTTTAACTAACACATGGTGTGTAAGATTTTTACTAACTAGAACTTGAGTGAGGAACCCGGGACTGACTCCGGTCATGCATGCTAAGGAAAGGGGGACGGTATCTGAATCAGATCCACCCTCCGCTTAAGGACTTGTCTTCGGACTTGTTGCCTAGGGTCGGTTGCCGGCTCAGCTACACTGGACTCCCGTCCAAGGTAGGTGGCATTAAGATGGTGCGGTAGGATCACCTAAATCCTAAGTTTAAGTTAAGCTACAACCATTTCCATTCTAGGAATGGTTTGTATACTGAGATTGAGATAAGGTTAAGACTGAGGTGAGTTAAGGAAACTGAGATTAAGGAAATCAGGACTAAGGAGGTGGTTACTAACCCGCTTGATAAGGGAACGCTTGTGTCGTTCATTGAGTGAACTATGTATGTTCATCTGTGGATTGTTGTTTATAGCACTTCATATCATGATTGTGTTTCTAATCAATTTCCATGTTATCGACAATTAGTCGTCGTAGCCCCGTTAGCTTGGGGGCCATGAGAGGGCGTACCAGCATTCGTGCTGACCCCCTTTGGGGGCTTTTTTACACTTGCAGGTAAGAGGCCCATGAAGTCACACCACGAGAGTAGGAGCGGTTAGACCTAGGATGGGTTGTTTATTTTGATTACGGGTTGCGCTTGTGCTCCCGTCTGTTTATATTGAAACTGATGTAAGTTCGTGTCTATGACTTAGATACTTAAACTCGGTTGGTTGGTGGTATTTTGGTTGGTGGTGTTTTGGTCGGTTGATTATTTTGGATAAGTGTTGTAAATTGATAAGGCCGGTATGTTCTAACGATCAGACCGTGGCAAGGTCCCGGTGTTTGTTATTTCCGCTGCGACGAATTCGATTAAGTGTTAAGTTTTGCGACAACCACGATTGGCTTTGGACGGGGTGTTACAACAATCCAGACTCACGCAGCGGATACTTACATACTCAACGGCGGGTGATACAATGCCGTTAGCCACCCACGTGACTAACAAGGCTACTACTACTACTACATACAGCATCGGTCTGATGGACCGGAATATCCGAGTACTACACACTTACAATACATACTCCAGTTACCAATTCAAATACTAGAACTTCCCATTCATTACAATACTCAATAAGTTCAATACAGTATAATACACCGAGTTTTACTAAGATCCTTATACAAGTACAATACCTTTTTCAATTCCATACACACTCATTAAGAGTCTAACCACTACCCATTCCTCACAAACTACTTACTTCTAAGTACAAGGGGTGTGCCACATAGTACACTCCTACATTCTACTTCTAACCATCCAAGTGTGGCCACCGGTCTCTTACCTTGACCATATCCGCTTCGGGTACCTGCACACTAAAAATGTTCCCCCTAGGGGGTCAGCTTTCGCTGAATATGATAACCGCATACCCCGCGTACTAGTGAGGGTACGCCGACCACTTGGTCGAATACATGCGATTTATTTTATCCATACATACATGCATACATGCTTTCGTACATAATACTACAATACTTTACAAGGCATACATACATACACATAGTACAATACACGCAAGGAAGACAATACAAATCAACCAAACTCTTACTTACCTTCTTCCAGGATACACATACGTGATACACATTCAATACATACACAGTACTCCATGCTTGTTAGCTTCATTTGTCCACCCGGGTTAATCGGGTGGATATTACTCTTTTACTCGTTACACAATACTTACGCATACTTACTCATACTTTACTTACTTACTGATCCATAATTACTTACTCTTACTCATGTTAAGTCGGTATGACCTCTGGGCAGGGACTACTCCGTCCCACCACCAGGCTTTACTTGGTTCACCAATCAGGATGCTACCCATTTAAGGGATTTGGGCCGTGGACCAGTTTAAGAACCAGGAATCGGATCCAACCTCTTGTGTCTCCTCATCCCTCACGCGTGGCCGAAATTATATCGGACTTCTACTCATTCCAATTTACTCACATTTAAGTTAGGTAGTTAGGAATTAGTATAAGTCATTCATTCAAGCCACATACACAAATACATTGTTCATATACACATCCATACATAATACAACACAATACACAAGTACACTACGAGATACAATACACTTCACCATCATTCATACATTTCATGAATTATACAAACTATTGTTCAAGACGAATATCAAGAACAATGTAAACAAGCACGAGTAGGTGCGATATAGTCCGATTCATGCATTTATCTTATTAGGTGATCAAATAAGCACACAAATTGGAGTAACCAGATTAGAATACAGGGCATGAAGAAATCATACCGTTCACCGTTGTACTTGTGTCCCAACGTTCCTCCGGTGTTCACAAATCAAATCCTATGATATGCATACAATCGAGTGATTAATCTAACTATCATTAACTTAACTCGACTACTCTTACGTTTTCTAGTTCACACTTACTAAGTCTTTACATTCTTACACTTATACTTTGTTTACTTACTTTAAGTTTATCTCTTTACTTACAATGGTGTTCTTGCACATATATGTACATATGTATATGTGGGATATATATACTATATATATATATATATATATATATATATATATATACACTTATTGTAATTACCTTTGTTGTTTTTGTTGTTTTTTTTGTAAGTTATGGGTCGTCCGCCCACCGTCCGACCCACGCCCTGTGTCGGTCCCTTCCAGTAGGTTTACGTTCTCTGCAATTTCTTCTGACCGACCCAGAACTATTCTGACCGACCCATACACCTCTGGGTCGGTCCATCCCAGTACGTTTCAGTCCCGTCTTCCAAGCTCCGACCGACCCACCAACCGACCCAACCTCTGGGTCGGTCGAAGTCAGAAACTTCGACAACCGGGAATTTTAGTCCGACCGACCTACGACCGACTCACGGCTCCTGGGTCGGTCCGTTCCATAATGGTTTATTTTCGTTGCTTAAGCCCCGACCGATCCAGCCTCTGGGTCGGTCGGTAGCAGACTTTGCCTACAGACCTTGTTTTCAACTCCTTTTCTTCCCCAATCTTTACCAATACATTCCCAACATGTTTACCACTCATTTTGATGCTCTAAATCTCCTTAATTCATTCACCAAAATCATTAGTCAATCCTAGATACACTTATACAATTTTCCTCATTTCATCCCAACACTTACATCAGTTTCCTCACACTAGTGCTTTACTTATGCTACAGATTCTTAAAACAACTTCCACCATCCAATACTTCTTCTACCAATGCCACTCCTAGCATCCCAAATACCTTTCCAACCAAATACAATACCTATACCCAAGTCCAACATTCATTTCACTAAATCTTGTACTCTAATTTTTTTCCTAGTTTCTCCAATGCAATCCGGTACCCTTTTGCTACAGATTTTTATTCTAACCATTACCATTCTAGTTCTCCCCATTACTTAAATCCTCTTCAATCTGTTTTCAACATGATTAATCACTCACCTCAACTACCAAAACACACCTTGTTATTGTCTAGGTTATTCCCTCTTCTTCCACATCTAAGTCCTCTACTTTCCATACAAATTTGGGCAGAGGTTCCCCTAAAATTCTCACTTTGCCCACATACCATTTCAACTCACAATTCATTCCCAATCTCCATATCCATTCACACATCATTACTCACACTACAACACACAAATTTCCTGCACACATACATACAATACCCATGGTTTTCCCAAGTTTTCAACACAACATTTACAAGCTTCAAAAACAGCCACATTACCTTACTCATCATGCTTCAACATACCTACTACTCATAACCTCGTTCATTACTCATTTTAAGCATTTAAAATCTGTTACAATGCCATGCACAAAACTAGCTAAAGGTAAGAACATTTACCTTGTTATTTCTAGTTTCCTTTCTTTCTTCCTTTCTCTTTCCTTCTTCTTTTTTTTTCCTTTCTTTCCTTCTTGTCCTCGATTTCAAATGGAGTCCACACTCCAATGCTACAGCCCATATCAATACACACCACTACTTAGAAAACCATCTTTACTAATCTAGGGTTTGTACATGTTTAAGGTTTTACAAGAGTATTACCTTCCAATGAGTAGATGGAGTTCTTGGTTAGCAAGAGAGCAAGATTCCAGCACCAATGGGGAGCCAAAATCGACTGGACAACAAAGCACAAAGCAAGGCTAAGTTTTGAATTTTCGTTTTGCTAAAAGGGGCTAGAAGAAGATGGAGTTTCGAGACTATTTTATCTTAAAATGATAAGGAGATGGAGGTGCTTCCAATGGTCGACTTAAACCTTCAAATGGAGAATACCCATGGAGATGAAAGTAGTGGTTTTTGATTTTTGAAAGGAGGAAGGTGTTCTCCTTTGCAAGGGGATTCCAATGGTATGATTTTTATAATTTTTGGACAAGATTTAGGTGCTCAAAAATGGAGAGAAAGATGGGGGCTGCACTTGCTTCTCCAAATCGCCATTGTTGATTTTGGGA
The DNA here is from genome assembly GCA_023374045.1 of Limonium bicolor. Taxonomy (NCBI): domain Eukaryota; kingdom Viridiplantae; phylum Streptophyta; class Magnoliopsida; order Caryophyllales; family Plumbaginaceae; genus Limonium; species Limonium bicolor. Next base: position 263,437,899 of record CM041779.1, on the reverse strand, counting down.
GGAAGGAGAGAAATGAGAGGGAGAAGGAAATCGTGAGAGGGAGGGGGAGTGGAGGAGAGAGAGTGCCCTTTTTACTTTTTTTCTTTATTTGTGAGTGAGGAAGAGTTAAGAGAGTGTGAGAGAGGGATAATAGCTGGCCGGCCCCCCATACACACACCCACAGATTTTGCATTTTTATTTGCAAAAGTGGACACATTACTTTTGCTTTATTACATTTTACGCCCCACAACTTCTCGTTTGTACAGTTTTTACTAACCGGAACCCGTTTTCCGGAATTTCCTCGTTTCATTAATTTTATTGATTACTAAGCTTTCTTTAATGCTTAATAATTATTATTTAATGATTCTTAATTTTTTACGGGCCCGTTTGACCACTTAAAGTCACGTTTTCGGGTTTTCTCGAAAAATGTGCGCTAAAGCTCTATTAGCGTTTTAATGTATTATTTGGATCCGTTTTCTTCGGGAGTCGTTCCCATATATTATTTAGGCATCATTAAGCCTCTAGAATCCATATAATATGCTAACTGAGGTCTCATACCTCTTATGGTTGTTTAATGCTTATTTAGCGTTTTTCACTTTTTAAGCATTTTTCCATTTCTTTTGGATTTATTTTCCCTTACCAATATTACTTAGGCATTATTAGGCTCTTAAATCAGGATTATAATAATCTTAATCGTCATATTTAAGTCTGGGGTATTTTAGGATCGGTCAATTAACCAGGGCCATAGGGTCAGTGGTAACAGTTCCATTGGAACCAGGGGACTTCGTCCATTAATACGTTATTAAGGTTTGTCTTGACTGACACTTGAGGTAGAAATTAATTGGAAAAGGTTTAAATGATTGGTTTAAAGGGCAAGAGCCAGGTGGCTAACTAACAAGTACAGTTTAATACTCGTATCTAGTTTGGTGATTGTTATGGATTATTAATGTGTGCTTATTGATTATTACTATGGATTATTGTTGTGTGGTTATTGGTGTTGTGTACTATTGTACACTGATTTTTACAGGTGAATTGTTAAGTGACTGTTAAATGTTTACAGTTATTACTGTTATTATTGTAAACCGGTATTCATGTAAAGAACCTAATATCAAGATGACTAAAACGACTTAAGGAGTCCCAATGATTTAAGACTACATTTAGCATACCAGCATTTCGATTGCTGACCCTTCAATGGGCCAAACATTCCAGGTTGCTGAAGAAGTCTCAAGCCGGAGTGCGGGACGCGGGGGTAGCTGATGTGTTTTCAACAAACACCGTTGGTTTTATTTGTATTGTATTAAGGAGGTTGTTTGTATTCAGATAGTTGCTCATTTTAGTTGGATTTGGTTTGTAATAATTAGAGTGCTCAGTATCTGTTCATCACAGCGTGAGGAGTTGTATGTTGGAGGAGTGAGGAAGCCTTGTTACTCACAAGGGTGAGTAACGCGTGTAACACCAAGGTAGATAGTTTTATTTCCGCTGCGAATTGTTATTTATTATGCTACGACTTGCGACGATATTACAGGTTTAGGATTGGGGGTGTTACAACAGACGATCGACGTTGCGGGCTTGCCCGCGGGTAAGTTGGTGCGGTCTGTCTATTTAGCAGTCCAGTTAGTTGCTGACTGTATTGTTTTGCTACCTGGACTGCCTTTTTATTATATAACTTCAACTAGTTGTAATTTTTAAAATATAAGTCCAAAATAAAAAAATTATATCATTGTTCATCTAAATTCAATCTCTTCAAAACAAGACCAGACATGATATGTTTTGACAACTTTAAAATTTATATATTTACATGTATATATCCATATATCAATGAGACTTATGATTCATAACATCATTTTAGTGTATCATAATATCACTTTTAATGAATCATATATCAAAATTAATGAATCATATCTTCATTTTAGTGTATCATCGCAACCATATAAGAATAAATTTTTTACACAATAATACAACACAAAATATTTTGGTATGTATGAAAAGTACGCGATTCACCATATAATTTAAAATACACCATACAACATAATACACTACAAAGCAATAATGATTTTTATCGGTTCCGAATTTTGTTATCTAATTCACTACTTACTAGTTAATGAATCATAACATCAATTTTATTAATCATAATATTAAAATTAGTGAATCATATCTTCATTTTAGAGTATCATCGTAAACATATAAAAATAAAAATTTCAAAAAAAATAAATACAAAACAATTTTTGGTATATATAAAAAAAACATGATTCATCATATAAAGTTTAAAATACACCATACAACAATAATAATACACTACAAAACAATAATGATTTTGATCGGCTCTGAAGTTTGTAATCTAATCCAACACTTATTACTTAGTGAATCATGATATCAATTTTAATAAATAATATTCAAATTAATGAATCATTTATCATTTAGTGTAGCATTGTATACATGTAAAAATAATTTTTTTTAAAGTTGTCAAAACATATCCATGACTGGTCTTGTTTTGAAGAGCTAGAATTTAGGTGAATAATGATATATTTTTTATTTGGGACTTTATATTAAAAGTTACAATCATTTAAAGTTAATATAGTAAAAAGACAACTCAATCAGCAAAACAATCTAGTCAGCAGCTGAAATACCCCCAACCTTAGTATGTTGTTTAAACATTTAATATGGTATATTAATACTAAAAAGAGTCTTAGAAACATTAGTAAACAAATTTAAACAATAGAAAACACAAAATGTGCTTTAAGGTCAATAAAGGCCAAAATGTGCTCTAAGCTTGGGATAAGCTTGGTTAAGACCTAATGAGCTTACCAAGACCTTATTTGTATACTAATGAACATATTAAACCAAATACCAAAGAAAACCAAGCTTGAAAACAAGTTAAAACACAAAATGTGCTTTAAGGAGTCTTAAAGCACATTTTTGAAAAATTGTCTTGTAAATGAGTTTTGAATGGCTAAATGCCCATCATTACTCTTTAATTAACATGTGTACTATATAGTATCACATTTGGAAGTCTATATCAATGGGAAATCAAAAATTTCACATCTATGTGCCTTGTTTTTATGAATAGTAACTTTAATAAGCTAGTTTGTAACATATGTTTGTATAAGTAATTAAATTGGCCAACAAAGACTAAAATGCCCTTAGTGGTATTAAGGGGGCCGGTTTTTATGGTGGTTACTCACCATACTTAAACAAAAAAAAAAACTAACTAAAGTAGTAAAGTAGAATACTATTTACTTTAACTACTTAATATCTCTTAAAAGGCAAACTTATCTCATTCTCTTATTTCCTTCCTCATTTCACACGCCTCCAAGCTCTCTTCTACCTCATCTTCATTCTCCATTTACGGTTTGCAATAGTACACACCAAGACTCCATCTTTGACCACTTGTATTTCCTAGCTCACTTAACCAAATCAAAAACAAACACCACCATTCTCTTCCTCTCATCAAGCTCTTCATTCCTATCTTCTCAAAACTTCAAGACCACCATTTTGGTGCCATGGAGTTCCACCATTGAAGGAGCTTGATCTTATATTTCTACATGTTATTGATCTCCTTTGCTTCTAGGTAAGGAATCTCAAAGAAAAATGATGTTCCCTTCATGTTTTTGTGTTTCCGAAAATTACTCTTAATGGTGTCCCTTGTGTTGCCTTGTTCTAGCTTCATTCCAACCTTTCATGGACTAGGTGGAGTCCTCTCTTGATATATATTCAAACTCTCTTCAAGTTCTAAGGTAAAATAACTATCTTAATGTTTTTAAAACAATGTACAATCTAGGGTTTACAATGAGATGAAGCTTAAAGCTTGAATACTCATTATATTGTTTGTATAATGTTTAGAAGTTGACAAACAATCAAAAGCCTTGCCAATTTAGTCAAGGAAACAAGAAAGAAGTTGTGAGGAAAAGAGGTAAATGTGCTAACCTAATGTGGTTTAAAGTCTTAGGGGAAATGAGCTTGTATGCTTATGAAAATGATTTAAGGAGCCAATGGAAAATGACTTAGAAGAATGCCCTCAGGGCTTAGTAAAAGGCATATGTGTTGTTGAGTGTATTTGCAGGTCAAAGGCAAATATAATGTGGGAAATTCAGTGTTTATGATTTATGCATCTTAAGGGCCTAAGAGCCATGTTATTTAAGGGCCTAAGTGCCATGCAATTTAAATTATGCACTATATTGTGATGTAGTGCTATATGAGTGAAGTTTTGTGTATAAGAATGTGTTTGATGGATTTTTAGTGTTCTTGGTTGTTTAATGGTGAAAACACAATGTGTTTTGGGTTACTAATGTTCTAGGAGAGTTCATGTCAAAATTTAGGTAAGAAACAAGAAGTTCTAAGGGTTTAAAATGAGTTTGGTAAGTTAGGAAATGTTTAGAATGGTAAGTGTTCAACTAGTGGAAGAAACATGCATTAAGGTGTTTAAAGATGTAAAAAGGGCCTAGACAATGTTCTAGAGGATTTTATAATGCAAATGAATGTTTTGGGATACACCAAGTCATTTAGACTTGTGTTAAGATTTATGCAAACTTTGGTGAACAAGGAGAAAGTGTAAACTTGAAAAAGGATTTCAAGAATGACATAAGGAGTTAGTTGTGAGAATAGATGCTTGAGAGATGATGTTGTTGTGGTGAGGGAGTATTTTGGCGTAAGTGATCATCATAGGTATGAAACACCACTTAGAGAACCAAGGAGAAAATAACATAAGTGTTAGGAATTTCGGTATGGAGTGAGTAAGTGTTAAGGAGATAGATAATGAATTTTATGGATGTTGTATGAGGGTTTAAGTGTACCAAATGATGTTAGAAAACATTAGGAGGCTTAAGGAGAAGTTTGGTGAAGATTTGACAAGTTTGGGCAAGTTCTGGTGGCGTCCGACCCAGGGGTCCGACCCAAGTTTGGGTCGGACAGCCTCTTTAGACGTCAGTAAATGGTTCTGGAACGGTCCGACCCAGAGGACTTGGGTCGGACATGGGTCGGACGTCGTGTTTTGAAGGACGGTAAATTTCTGGAATGGTCCGACCCAGTCGAGTGAGTCGGACGTGGGTCGGACGTGAGTGTTTTGTAAGGCGGTAAATGTTCTGTAATGGTCCGACCCAGTCGAGTGAGTCGGACATGGGTCGGACATGTATGTTCAAAGGTCGATAAAATCTCTGGAATGGTCCGACCCAGATGGTGGGTCGGACATGGGTCGGACAAGTTAAGTTTTCCAAACCCGAAAATCACTGGAAGGGCCAACCCAGTTGTGGGTCGGACGGTGGGTCCGACAGACCAAAATTTTAAAAAAAAATAAAGAGTGTGGCTAATGTAGTTAACCCTAGGGGGTATAATGTAGGTAATGAAGGATTAGTTGGGCATTAAAACATGTCATACAATCATGTTAAACATTTAGTAAGTTTGAAGTTAAGTAAATAATTAACCGACATTCTTAAACTTGTATAGGAGTGACCTACGGTGGAAATCATCGAAGCAAGGACCAAGGTATGGTTTTCTTGCAATCTGTTGCCTGCCAGTTTACACCGGCTTTGTGTGTTGTGTTTTTCTGTGTGTTTATGACGTTATAAGACTTAAACATGTAATGAGTTTACCGTTGTTCATATTATTGTGATTTATGATGTGACTCATTTCCCTTGGGTGTGTCTAACATGACTTACCACCTGTTGTGTATTGTTTTTTAAGTTCCACCGTGAACTTCTAACAAGTGCTAACTGGGAAGTGAGGAATCCGGTTGTCCGGTCATGCATGTAAGTTAAGAGTAGATATCTGAATCATATTCGACTCTTATGTTGTAAGATTGTTCTCCTTAATTGGGCGTCGATCTCTCCTCCCGCTAGCTTCCTCCAAAGCTTACCTATTCTGACTTATGATCGGTTTAGTGGGAACATGTGTTTGTGTGATGTGTTCGGGTCACTATATCCGAACCATCTGTGACTTAAGTTACTCGTTCGAATAACAGAACGGTAATGAGTGTATGTAACGAGCTTAACATGAGAGTGAACCATTCTCTAGGCTCTTATGTTATTTAACCTTTCTTGGTTTGTTATTGTGGAAAAGTATCCACTGTGTATGTGATGTTGTGCTATGCAATAATAATGCTATGCCACATGTTATGTTATGTTTAAAATGAATGCCATGTTATCATGACAATTAGTTGCGCGTATCCCGGTAGCCGATGGCTGCGCGTTAACCATACCAGCCAAGGGTTGCTGACCCCCTCGGGGGCTCCATATTTTTACTGCAGGATGAGGATCGAGGAAGCAGATTGGCTGTAGGTTCTAGGCTGCAGTTGTACTTTTGTTATTTGGATGTTGAGCCGGATGCGCCTGTGCTCCCGTGGCATTATATTTTGATTCCGTTGAAACTACTGTGACGGTTATTGGGAGTTTACGGTGAAGGAATGTAATTAAATACTCGGTATTGTATATGATGTAATTATGTTTTGGTTCTATGCTCGGGGAGTCTGATCATCAGACCGGTACACTTGTATTTATTCTGCCTTGTTAACCACGTGGGTGGTTGACGGCGTTGTAGCACCGAAGCGTTTAGTTAATGTTTAGTTGTCTATTTCCGTTGCGATTTCATTTAGTTGTGAAGTTCGATGTAGGGGTGTTACAGCAGCTGACTGGACTACAAAAGTGGTATCAGAGCGAAGTATCGCTCTGATGACTGAATTACCGAGCTTAGGAAGTACCGTTTAGGATTTAAGTATTTTGGGTTAGGGTGATGATAGCGTGAGAGATATACGCTAGTTAGGTATTACCAGTGTGTACTGGAACCTACATATCCATCCCGCCCTTCACAATCCCTGTTTTATATACTTGGGAAAGAACGCCAGAGAGATGAAAGTCCTCTCTACTCGGGAATACCCGATCTGGCTGTTATTGAATACCTTTAGGGTACGGAGAGCCTGTCATACGGTAGATCCCGAAAACTGGGAATCCCGGAGACGGTCTCCATCTGAACAATGTTAACCGCATTTAATAGCGAAGAATGAAGAATTTGTGTATAAGAGAATAGAATTTCCGGCAACCTGGGTCGACATGCCGAGCAGTCGAGGATAACCAGCTTGCAACCCGAGACGAGTGTCTACGGGACCACAGTTGTTAAATAATACACCAACGGTATACCAACCGACAAGGAACTACAACGTAGTGCCCAAACAAGAGACAAGTCTCAGTAACCACGACAAATACGTGGAACGGGCTATAAAGAGAATACAATACTAAGACAAGAAGGGGTCTTCCAGAATGGGAAACACCCTAGTAGATGATCGTCATGTGAAGACAGTGAGAAGTCACCTAGAAGATTATTATCAAGGCAGTAAGTCAGTGAGGGCTAACAAGGCCACTGATGACAGTATGGGTAAAAACAATACCATAACCAGTATGTGTTAAACCGACAGCCAGTTAACATGGCGCACTTGCCATAGCAAGTGCTGCTATAACAGGGTGTTCAGGAAATTTATAATAAATACAAGTACTTAGTAAAGTACCACGAAGTTAATGTGAACATTACAACCATGGAAGGGCTTAACAGCCTGACCTTTGTAATTGGAAGTACACCAGTCAGCAAGAAGCTAGACTTGGCTAAGGTAAGAAGATGTTGTGAAACCATGAAATTTTCTTTCAAACTCAGATTTACTCAAACCCTTTTTCTTTTCAAAACCGGATTTCTTTCAAACCAACACTTCTTTCCAACCTTCCTTTTAAACCAAACCAGTAGAACCAAGGACAGTTGACGAGGATACAACAATGGATAAACTTTCCCTCGATTAAGTTCGGGAAGCAGGAATGAATATTGTCACGGGACATATAAGGGAGTTGACAACAGAATGCTTCACCTAGGCGTGTGACGGACACTACGAGTGTACCAACTGAATTGTGGGACGACCGCACTCCGATAGGAGCTGTGGGCCTGACTGACCTGCTTATGGGTTAGTTGGGTAAGTAGCAATGTATCAGTATGGTACCCCACATATTGTAACGAGTGGAGTCCGAAACACACGGGAAGTAGTCGACTCCGTTCTACGGTCAGCAGTATAAGTCAAACAATAGCTAGGATTACCATGAATGGTTGAAGTAAGGAACCCAGTTAAGTTAACGAACTAAAGGAATTAGTGAATTCCTTTCAACGAAATGCTTAAGAGTCAGGAGGTGCGAAGTGCACTAACTGTAATGTAAAGACATCGTATACGTCTTAAGGATCCTCAGGGATAAACATGTTAGCTGGAACGGTGACCCAGCCTGTACATGGCAAGCAGATGCCTAATGTGGACACATTAATGTGCAATGAACGGGATGAAACTCCCAGAATGAGTACCTACACTATCAAGAAATGTTGATCTTCACAGAAGAAGATAATAACCAGTTAAGAACGCAAACGGCGTGGCTAACTGAATATACCTAGCACAACACCCAGGAGCAATCCTTAAAGGGTGTTCGCATCAACAATTGTTGCACAGAATGACATGACAGAAACACAAGGGTTGAAACTAACACCCAGTTTAGACATAAGTTGTCAGGAGACGGACTGACAAACCTAAGGGGCATCCCATGAAAGGAAACGGAACGCAACGACCTTGTCATGGAGCTCAATATGATATCCAAACTAGGTAATGTTTAACAAAGAAGTACATGTGTGTGGACAGCCTACAATGAGCGCAGCTCAAGGCAATAAGGCTTATAAGCCATAAAAAGATGTGTTATATAAATTCGATTGATTGTAGAAGTTTATGTTGTATAAGTGAATAGAGTGGTAAACGAACCACTGCATTAAGAGTGGGGATACCTCTCGATATTGTGACACCGCAGGAGCGGTAGTTATGTGAATCAAGTTCAAGAAATATGTTAAGGATGGACGATGTTATTATTGAAAGAGAGCAGTTAGTTAGTACATGTGTGTATAAAGTGAAGCACCGAGCTGAATAATGTCGGCTTGTGACTCGAATGATCGATGCTCAAGGAGCATTCAGTAGTCACCCAAATGAGTGATGAACCATAATGTGAATAATGTAAGTATATGTGTGGAAGTTAATGTGACGGTAAACACGATATAAGTTAGCTGATGTATACAGGGAGTAAGAGCACGGTGCGCAACAAGCGACCCGTTGTATAAGTGTTGTTAAACGATATGTGGCAGACAAGACCAGTTATGAGTTAAACTCAATGGACATGCAAAGCAGTGATGATACACAGACTGGGCATAAGGGATTTACTGTCAAGAGTTTACGCCTCTGCACTCTGTATGACTGAGTGTTTTGGTATTGCACTTGCGCAGTAATGATCGAGTGGGATAGCTAGGAATTGGAAACATGTTAATTGTGGAATATAATGTTATAATGGCCGATGCATAGGAAATGCAAGGCCGCACCTATAGAAAGTACTTGTACAAGACCAAATGTGGAGGCATGATTAACAGTAAGTGACTACAGTAGCACTAACTGCCAAATATCGGTATGGAATATACCCCAAATGTTGGAAATAGCTGAGAGAGCACTACACACTAGGTAGTAGCTCAATCTCAACCGACAGTAAGTCGGAAGGGAACAAGTCAATCATTGTGAAATACATAGTGTATACACAGTAAATTGTTATGGAAGTGGATAAAAGTTTATAACTCACCGAATTCGCTAACGGTAAGAGATACCACGCGTCGGTTGAGAAACCATTGTTACCAAGATGAAGGTGACAATTGGGGATGTACAATACAGTAAGAATAACAAAAGGGGCAATTAAGCTCTACAGTTATTAGAGTTTCGCAGCAGAAACTAGTGAACCAGTGATTCAAGTGTTGAACGTACATGGTGAACATGAGTGAATGGCTAATTATTAACGCCTAGAAGCCTAACAGGCCAGAATCGAAACCAACTAAGAGTTTAAACAAACTCCAATGAGAATCTTGGTTTAGGAACTAAACACCAATATGGTTAAGATCCTCTAATCGAATCCATTGTGTAATAGACCGCGTGGAAGTTAAAACACTTCACGACGGCAGAACATTATAAGCCAATGTTTAGTGATTGATTACGTGGGCGTAATCCCTTTTAAGGGGGGTAGAGCGCAAAACCACTTAGTGTATATTACCGTACAAGTGTACGTAGTGTATGTGACTTATATTGTGCATAGCACAAAATTATTGTTTTGATGATTGGTGTGTGTGTTAATAAACATACACATTCATTCATGGTTTAATTGTGGTAATTGCGCACAGAAGATGCGAATACCATTGTGATAAGTGTGTGATTTATTAACAGTTGTGAGTGATAGTACAAGTGTGGGAGTAGAGGAACTCCGGGGGCAAACCCCGACAGTGTATAAATGTGAAATTGTGTGTTGTATTTTGATAAAATATATGTGTATATATATACTATATAGTGATTCAAGAAAGGGCATGATACCGACATAGAACCTAGCGAGAATAGATTCCCTAGGCAACAGGATTAAAGTGAATGGAGGTAACTGATAGACGGAGTTCTATCCTTTGGAGATGATATGATCATGACTAGAGTGATTAAAAAGATAGAAAATTGGAAATGAGTGATTTAATTGATGCTTGAAAATGAAGTGGGAGGTGGAACTTGATTTGCATGTGATCAAGGGAAGCCGAACACAAATTGGAGTGGAAGGATAGTTCAACACTGATGCTGATCACATCAGGGTTGGATGACTCTTGAAACTCCCTATAAGTGGTCACAAATAACCACGCTAAGAAAAGAAGCAAAGAGCTTAAGTTGGACTTGGAGTTGTGTGTGTTTTCAAAAGGATTTTCATTGGTATTTATAAAACGTTGATGGATACTTTACATAAATAAAGTCTTCCTACTTAACCTCACAAGGAAATTTTCAAATTTAAGTGATTGTTTTAATCTCCCAAAGGCACGGGGACGGAAGGTGTCCATCGCGACCGGGTTCTGCGGGATCACAGTGTGTATGTAAAAGATATTTTTTTATTGCTATACATGCTATGACATGTTGTGTGGTATGTGTAATGAATGTTATTTTGACTTTGATCTCCTAAAGTGTATGCTATTAAGACCTATGAGTCTAAATGTGTTGTGTTACATAGACCTATGTGTCTGAAGACTGTTATGTTATAGGGACCTATGTGTCCAAATGTTGTGATGTTACCAAGACCAGTGAGTCCAAGGGTTGTTATGTATGTGTAAGTGTTGTTAAGATACCCGGACCATAGAGTCCGAGGTTATCATGTGGATATGTTATGTTATGTGTGGATGTGAATGTGTTGCCCGGACCATTAAGTCCGAGGTTGTGATGTAAAGTGTGTTTGATTATGGAAGTTTATTTCCAAGTGATTCCTGTGTTCTAATCTAATGATGTGTGGAAAGTGTGAACTTCGAGGACGAAGTTCTTTTAAGGGGGGTAGATTGAAATACCCCAAACCTTGATATGTGGTTTAAATATCAAACTATGGTATGTAAAGGCTAAAAAGTGCCTTAGAAACATCAGTAACAATTAAACCATAGTAAAATGCAATAAAACGCTAAGATACAGTTTGAGTAAAAACATGCTCTAAGCTATGAGTGAACTTGGTTAGGACCCAAAGAGCCAACCAAGACTTAATAATATTCAATTATGATTTTATAAGGCAAACTAAGTCCTTAGGAAACTTTGGTAGACAATGAAACCAAACAAAACACAAATAAATACCTTAAAGACAATAAGAGCAAAAATGTGCTCTAAGCTTGGGATAAATTTGTAAAAGACCTAATGGTCATACCTATACCTTATAATATGTTAATGAACATATTAAATCAACTACCAAAGAAAACCAAGCTTGAAAACAAGTTAAAACACAAAAAGTGCTTTAAGGAGTCTTAAAGCACGTTTTTGAAAAATTGTCTTGTAAATGAGTTTTGAATGGCTAAATGTCCATCATTACTCTTAATTATATGTGTACTATATAGTATCACATTTGGATGTCTATATCAATGGGAAATCAAAAATTTCACTTCTATGTGCCTTGTTTTATGAATAGTGACTTTAATAAGCTATTTTGTAACATATGTTATATAAGTGAGACAATTGATTAATAAAGTCTAAAATACCCCTAGGTACTATTGGGGGCCGGTTTTTAAGGTGTGGTGACTCACCACCCTTGTTAACATGCTAAGGAAATAAAGAATGACTAACTTAAGTACTATTTGCTTTTTAAGTACAAATATCTTCCAAAAAGCAAAACTTATCTCATTCTCTCTTTTCCTTCTTCATTTCCCACGTATCCAGCTCTCTTCTACTTCTCTTCTTTCTGTTCTCACGTTCATACAGCACCACCACCATGGAAGTCCACCTTTGAACCCTTGTAAACCTAGCTCACTTAACCAAATCAAAACAAACACCACCATTCTCTTCCTCTCATCAAGCTCTTCATTCCTATCTTCTCAAAATTTCAAGATCACCATTTCGGTGCCATGGAGTTCCACCATTGATGGAGCTTGAGCTTGTCTTTCCACATATTATTGATCTCCTTTGCTTCTAGGTAAGGAATCTCAAAGAAAAATCAAGTTTCCTCCATGTTTTGTCATTGACCGAAAATATTCATTGATGGAGCTCCTTGTGTTGCTTTGTTCTAGCTCCATTTGAATCTTTCAAGGACTAGGTGGAGTCCTCTCTTCATAGATATTCAAACACCCTTCAAAGATCAAGGTAAAACAACTACATTAATGTTTTGAAATAATGTAACCCTAGGTTTACAGTGAGATGAAGCATAAAGCTTATATACTCATTTCAATGTTGGTATATTGTTTAGTAGTTGACAAGGAAAGAAATGCCTTACCGGTTTTAAGAGGAAACAAGAAAGAAGTTTGTGTGGAAAAGAGGTAAACATACTATCTCAATGTGGTTTAATGCCTTAGGAGAAATGAGCTTATAATGCTTGTTAAAACTACCTAAGAGCAAATGGTGAATGACTTAGTAAGGTGTTCTCAAGGAGACTAGTAAAGGAACATATGTCTTGTTGTGTGTAATTGCAGGTCAAAGGCTTATATATTGTGGAAATTCAGTGTTTAAAGTTTATGCAATTTAAGGGCCTAAGAGCCATGTTGTTTAAGGGCCTAAGTGCCAAGCAATTTAAGCTTATGCACTATATTGTGATGTAGTGCTAAATGTGTGAAGTTTGTGTATAAAATGTGTTTGATGGATTTTAGGTGTTCTTGAATGAAATAAGGTAAAAACCTAAGTGTTTGGATGTGAGTAAATACAAGAGAAGCTATGGCCAAATTTGGGAAAATGTGTAAGAAGTTCTAAGTGTTTTAAATGGTCTTGGTGAACTAGGAAGTGTTAAAGGTGAACAAATGTTTTACTAGGGAGAAAACATGTACTAAGGTGAGTTAGAGTGATATAAGGATTTAGGCATTGTCTTGGAAGTTCTAGAAACCCAATGAGTGTTTTTAGGATGTATTTAAGTCTTGGAGAAGTTGTTTAAGGTTTGGGTAATGTTGATGAATAAGGAGAGAATGATGTTTAAGTGAGGTTTTGAGAAAAGAATTCAAGAAGTTGTGAAAAGAGGATTTGGTAAATTAAGGAGGAAGTGTAAGCTTGGGAAAGGAATTGTAAGAATGACATAAGGAGTTTTGATGTGTAAGAAGGATGTTTGAATGATGATGTTTGTGTGGAAGATATGTCTTGGTATAATGGTTAGAATTGGCATGAATCATCACTTAGGGACTTAAGGAGTATAAACAATAAGTGTTGGAGGCTTTGGAGGAATTTGGCTAAGTGTTTAAAGGTTTGGTAGTTGAGCATTTGCCTTGTCCGAACTTCCGTCCGGACATGGAAGTTCGGACAGGCTCTGTTGGGTAAGAAGTTTTGCACACTCTAACTGTGTCCGAACTTGGGAAGTCCGGACACATGTTCGGACGCATGGATTTCCGCATTAAGAGATTCTCGACTCACGTCCGAACTTCCGAAGTCCGGACACAAGTTCGGACGTGTGTCTATTTTCAGTTCAAAGTCACGGCTTGCGTCCGAACTTGGAGGTTCGGACACAAGTTCGGACAGGCCCTGTATGGACCAAAATTGTTGTTTTAAGGTATGGAATGATGTGTAATGATGGGGATTGATAGGTAATGATGTTATAAGGTTGTTAAGGACATGTTAGGTGAGTTTTAATGACAATTAAGTGGGTGAAAAGTTTGTATTAGAATGTGAGAGTAAACAAGTTAAAAATGTTAAGTTATGTAACTAAGTTAACGGGGAGAAGTTATAAGCATTAGACATTAAATATCATGCTACCCCGATGTTAATAAAAGTACATGTAATGTTATCAGTTGTTCGAGAATTGCTCGAGAACATAAGTGGACGTGGTAGAGTGGACTCCGGTGACAGGTATGGTTTTCTTGCAACCTGTGTCCTACCGGATTACACCGGCTTGTATGCCAATGTGTTTTTCTGTATGTTTGCCACGTTATGAGATAAATCATGAAACGAGTTTACAGTCGTTATTGTTATTGTATGTTTACGTGCCGATACCGGTAACCTCGAATGCGCTTGAAGGGCTAGTTAACCACTATTAGGTAAACGTAGGAGAACGGTATCGGTGATAACGTTTCCGACCTAAGGAACGTTCTAACCACGGCTATGCGTGAGTTAGTATGTAATGTTTGTGTGTGATGTTGGTGTATGAATGTATGACTCTCCCTTCCCTTGTGTGTGTCTAACAAGACTTAACCCAATGTTGTGATTGTTTAACTAAGTTCAATAATGAACTTCTGACAAGTGCTAACGGGGGAGTGAGGAGTCCGGTCTGTTCCGGCCACGCGTGTGAGTATGGGGGTCGTTGTCATAGCAGGTTCGATCCTCTCTGTATGTTATGGTTGTTTTCCAATTTGGTTCCCAACCTTCCCTTTAGCTTAACCAAGGCTATTACTGACTCACGTCGGGCCACAGGGGCATACTATTGTTATGTTTGTTTCGGTGTGCTTGGACACTATATCCGAGACACCTTGTGTTAGTTAACCGTTCATTTAACGAGACGGTAACGAGTTATGTAACGAGCTTATCATGAGACTGGCAACATTCTCTAGGCTCACCAGTGTATTGACAATGTTTGGGTCGGTTCCTAAGAGGACCATTCCCGTTATGTTATGTATCTTTGTTGTGATGCAATATCTATTGCGGTGTTATGTTGTGCACGTGGAAACGTGCAAAGTGTTGTTAAGTGTTATTATGTAGTGTATGTTATATGTTGTAAAATGTGGAGTATGTGGATCATGGATATGAATCCAGTTTGAGAAAAGAGGCGTTTAAGGTTAACCCGATTTAGGGTAAGTGTCGTCTATTAAGGAAGTAGCTCCATTAGAGGAGGAACACTCTAGGGATAATGAACACCATGAGTGACTTATTAAGTAAGGATATATTATCCGTTTGTTGAGCCCGTTGAGGCGAAATGATTACGTGTTGTGTGTTTTACAGTTGCATGTATGATTTAAAAATAATCAACCGCATGCTAAGACGACAATTAGTTGTGCGTGGCCCGGTAGCACGTGGGCTGCGGGATTACCATACCAGCAAAGGTGCTGAGCCCCTTGGGGGCCACCCTTTCTCTTCTTTTCCTTTTCAGGTACGAAGTGCTGGAAGCCGTTCGAGAGTAGGACGGGTAGTCGTTGTACATGGGTAATCATTTAAGTGTATGTATACAGTAGGTGTAGTAAGACCGAAATTGTTGTCGGCATCAGTTTATAAATACTCGGTATAGTTGAAAGGTGTACGTTGTTGTTGTTGTTAATGGAAAAGGATAGTAATGTGTAGTCGCTCGGGAATTTAGCCCATCAGACCGGTACAATGTAGTGTATTAGCCTTGTTAGCCCGTGGGTGGTTAACGGCATGTAACACCAGCGAGTTGAGTTATTTGATGAGTTTTGTATTCCGCTGCAGATTGTTTTATGTTTTGTTGTTGGATGGGGTGTTAACCACGTGGGTGGTTGACGGCGTTGTAGCACCGAAGCGTTTAGTTAATGTTTAGTTGTCTATTTCCGTTGCGATTTCATTTAGTTGTGAAGTTCGATGTAGGGGTGTTACAGCAGCTGACTGGACTACAAAATCACTTAGATTACACCGAGTTATACGCGGACATTCCGCAAAATAGAATCTGTGAATAAAATAATATTTATTAGTAAATGGAATCTGCTTTATTTAGTGTAATATATATAATAGGTTAGTATTTATTTTGTTACACAAAAGTAAATTTTAAATTTTAAACACCTATAATATTAATACATCGGTTAAAATCACAGCAATGTCTATTTTTAAAGATGGGTGGTGCTTCTACCGTTTTCTCTATCTAATCAAAACAATCTCGTAGTATGATGCTGCTCAGAAGGTTGGAGAAGCTACGACAGGCGTGGTCATAAAATCCCCATTTTCTTTTTCTAGAGGTTCTTTTTGTTTGGTTTCTTTAAACATATCTCTCTTTCGCTCTTTCCTTCTCTCTCTCTGCAAAAATCTCTGCGTCTCCCACCACTTTCTCATACATTTCAGGAGGTTCCCCTGACCTACGAAGATCTTCGAGGTAAAATGTCCCTCACTTTTAAAAGGACGTGCTAGGAAATTTTTATGTTACTCGGGGAGTTGCTTTTGCGGCGTTTCTGGCTGTGTTTCCTATGCGGCCTGAATTTTATGTGCAGAACATTTCGTGGATGGATCCTCAAAAGATTATTTTCTGATATTGTTCAATTTTGTATTCAAGAAACATTGTTTCATTCTGGAGAAGCGAATTATGTATGTTAATGTCCATTAGTTTTTCTTTTTTTTCTTGTCTTGGTCACAGCTTTAGATTATCCAAGTCTCTTGGCGTTATTTTCCATTCGTGTAATAATCTACCTACATTTTTACGAGGGTTTGCTCTGTTGGAATTCTGGAAGTTTCTACCCATGAGCACATAAACTTCCGTTCCCCCTGTAAATGCAAATTTTCCGCCCACGAAATGATTGGTGCCCTCTTGATGCTTGTTCTCCCATCATTTTTTATTTGAAAGTTCTGCTATGGTTGTTCAGAAATTGTAAGTGGTAATCTTAATTTAAAAATTAAGTGGGGTAGGTTTTGATACCACTCCTCTACCTTGGTGGCTTGGCATTGTACGTGGTAATCTAAGGCCTTTCATCCCACTCGTGGCTGCCCCCAATATGGTGTTAATTGAAGGAGCTTCTTTACCTTAATCTGCTGTGCTGTTTACACTTTATTCTCTATTGTACGATCTTCTGCTTGTTCAGTAAGAATGGGCATTTTATTCCCTACTGTTCGATCTTGGCAAATTTCCGTTTCTGGTGTGTTTGTTTACGGCTTTGAAACTAAATTTGCGTAGCTTGTATCATTAATTGTGTATATCTCACTACAAGTGTGAGTTTCACCCGTTACAGTAACAAATTTAATTCTTTCCCGCTTCATGTTCTTTGCAGGGTACATTTTGTCATCTTTCACTAGGATAAAGATCAGAATTGTTGTTAGCTCTGGTTCAATAAATCTTCAGCATTTCCTGTTCTCCCAAAAGGAGGGAATGCTGCAAGATGTGCTTAAAAGTTGATCATTATCAGGGTAATTTTAGTCTAACTGAAGCTCCTCTGCAGCTTCCTCCATTATCCTGGTAGAGATGTTCTTATCAATAAAACCAAGTTCTCCTTCAATGCATTAATCCCTTCTGTAGGAAAGAATATAAATGATCATATAGTCTCAAAATATGAACTTTGTGAAGACGGTTAATTCCTGCAATTGTTAGCACCTCTGCAGTATTTAGTATTTCTTAAGTTGATTACAAAAGTTGTTCAAGAATATGGCTCAAATGGAAGAGAACTGCAAAGTCCTCATGGGAAGGTATGAGCTCGGAAAGTTGCTGGGTCAAGGCACATTTGCAAAGGTCTACCATGGGAAAAACATCCAAACGGGATCCAGTGTAGCCATTAAGGTAATTCTAAAGCATAAGGTTTCCAGGGTAGAGATGATGGATCAAATCAAGAGAGAGATATCGGTGATGCGGCTCATTAGGCATCCAAATGTGGTAGAACTGTACGAGGTGATGGCCACTAGGACCAAAATATACTTCGTGATGGAATATGTTAAAGGTGGAGAGCTTTTCAACAAAGTAGCCAAAGGAAAGCTTAAGGAGGATGTTGCTAGAAAATACTTCCAGCAGTTGATAAATGCTGTTGATTACTGCCATAGTAGAGGAGTTTACCACCGAGATCTAAAGCCAGAGAACCTCTTGTTGGATGACAAGGAAAACCTGAAAATATCAGATTTTGGCTTGAGCGCCCTTGCGGAGTCCAAACACCAGGATGGCCTGCTGCACACTACTTGTGGAACACCAGCATATGTTGCACCAGAAGTGATTCATCGAAAGGGCTATAATGGGGCCAAAGCAGATATCTGGTCATGTGGTGTGATTCTGTATGTACTGTTAGCTGGATATCTCCCTTTCCATGACTCTAATCTGATGGAATTGTATAGAAAGATTGGTAATGCGGAGTTCAGATATCCCAACTGGTTCTCACCAGAAGTGCGGAGGCTGCTCACGAAGATCCTTGATCCAAACCCAAACACCAGAATCTCGATTGCTAAGATAATGGAAAGTTCTTGGTTCAAGAAGGGCTATAAACGTGTGGAACCAAAGACGAAGAAGGTATATGAGCCCATGTTGCTGAATGTGATTCATTTTTGTGCAGTGTGAGAATCCTGTATCCAGTACAGAGCCAAGACACAACCATACTCCAGAGACTTGTCACAGTATGAATGCGTTTGACATAATCTCTTTCTCTAAAGGCTTTGATCTTTCTAGCCTATTCGATGAAAAGAGCCCGAAGAAGGAAGTTAGATTTTCAGCCCGGGTAGCTGCTTCGACCATTATCACAAAGCTGGAAGATGTTGCGAAGCGGCTAAGGATAAAGGTGGGAAAAAAGGATGGTGGTACGATTAAATTTGAACGGGAAAAGGGAGGTAGAAAGGGGGTCTTATCATTTGAGGCTGAGATCTTTGAGGTGACTCCTACCTTTCACATGGTAGAGATGAAGAAGTGCAGTGGAGACACAATTGAGTATCAGAAGATACTTCAAGATGATATAAGACCAGCTTTGAAGGATATTATTTGGACATGGCAGGGAGATCAAGAACAGACAGCCCACCAAGGGAATGCGGCTCTTCCATCACCATCGCGACGTACTGAGAGTTAGTGATTCCATGTCATTTCACTTTAGAGGGCCCACCGTAACTTTAGAATAGTATACTTTCTGATTTGTTTAATCTGTTAGCTGTATTGTTTTTTATGATTTTGTTTTTCTGTTAGCTGTATTGATGCATGTATGTGGTAACTCGATGTATTGTTTCAAAAAAAAAAAAACTCTGATATAGTGTGATACACCGTGCACGTGGTCTGTGTAGCTGCTGATGAGAATTGTTGATTTCTTCTGGACTTATTTTATCGTTGTCATGTTTCTTTCATAATTAAGACTTCAACTCGCTGGGTTAGCGCTTGCACTAAGATTGACGCCGAAAAGCTCCATGGGTCTGTTTGATGATTGATTTCTGTTGGAGTATCTAAAGTCTTTAATGGGGTAAGTCAAGGGTTTTTGTTTATTGAGATACTAATTCTTTTGTAACCGAATGAGTTAAGTGGGTAAATGTAAAGGTTCGTTTTTTAGTATCTAAGTTTTATTAGAGTATTTGAAAGAATTTTTATTATTAGAAGTTTTATTGTTAAATAGGTGGGAAAATGTAAAGGTTGGGTTTGATTGGCGTTGTCTTCCCTCTGTATTATAAATAGGCGGTTTAGTTATGGATTAACATCATCTAAAATACAAAAACAATCTCTTCTTTTTATATTAAATTTCTATCAATTCTATTATATTTTTTATATCAAATTTATATAATGCTATTATGGTATTGGTATTAGAACAAAATTTGATGTTTTTCTTTTAGATTACGACAAATTGAAGAATAGTTGCAGAATGATCGCACTTTTTTCCTCAGACGGACATGGCTAATGAAAAAGGAACTGGGAAGAAGCCTGGTGCTTAGACAAGTGCGATAGATTATCCAGATTCTCCGTATGTCGATCCGTCTGAGAAGGATTTGACAGGTCTTTGCTTGTTAAGTAAGATTTCACAAACTTGTCATATTTTTTCTACAAAGTCGATATTGGACATTGGGGCAACAGATCATTTGTCTCAAGCTCATAATTTCTTTGTCAATTGGAGAATTTTGTCACACTCCAGGTCGGTGGTTTTGCCTATTGTGGCCACGTGTTGTTTCTATGGTTGGAGATATTGAATTAGGAAAAGATTTATGGGTTAAAAATGTATTATACATCCCATATTTTAAGTTCAATTTACTCACCGTTAAAAGGTTAGTACAATAAATTACTCAGCCGCTCATTTTTGGTGAGAAATATTGTTTTACACAGGATCCTATCAAAAAGAAAGTTGAGGTCATAGGGCTGGATCAGGAAGGTCTATATTTTGGAGGCAAAACAAGCTAGTCAGGTTTTCGTGTTTCTGGAGATACGACATAGAGAGCTGGCCATCAGCATTTTGGTCTTGTTTCAAGACTTAGTGCCAAGGCTGTGAAGTTACATTACACTTTAGGTCATGTTTGTTTCATAGGCTAGTTCAAATGGGACTTATAAAGAGTAATGATGTTCCATCAGATATGCTTATGACATTTGTTATAAGGCTTGTGCACAACGTCTACCGTTTGGGCACTCGGAAATTAAACCCTAGAAACCTTTTAAGATGGTTCATGTGGATGTTTGGGGACCGTTTAATATCACCACTTATAATGGTTGCAGATATTTCATCTGCGTTGTAGATGATAATACCAGAATTACTTGGGTTCAACTTTTTCAACACAAGGGTGAAGCATATGAAGCTCTTGTAAGCTTCTTTAAGTTGATAGAACATCACTTCGATGCCAAGGTAAAAGTGGTTCGTAGTGATAATGTAAAAGAATTGGGTAGTTCGAATGAAGGGAGAACTTATTTCGCTCAAGAAGGAATAGTTCATCAAACTACTTATGCTTATACTCCTCAGCAAAATGTTGTGGTCAAAAGGATGCATAAGTACCTTCTTGTGACCGCCAGGGCCCTATTCTTTCAATCTTAGGTTTCGTTTGCTTACTTGGGCGAATGTATTTTACATGCAACCTATTTTGATTAATCGCTACCTACCAAGGCTTTGAAAGGGAAGACTCCCTTTGAAGCTTTTTACGGCACAAAGCCTTGTTATGATGATATACAACCTTTTGGTTGCGTCTGTTATAGAACTTTTGTTGGTGGCAAGGGTGACAAATTTAGTCTGCGGGCCGAGGCTTGTGTTTATTTGGGTGAAGAACCCAAGAAGAAAGTGTAACACCCCACTCATTAAACTCGTAATAATCATTCTCGTAGCATAATTAAAGACGTCTTACAGTGGAAGTTAAACACTAACATTCCTTACTCGGGTGTCACATGCCATTACTCACACGTGCGAATAAAGAAGCAGAAACGAAATAGTATAATAAACAGCGATAATAATAAACCGCAGTGATGAACGAGATATCTACTACATCATCCTAAATACAATTTGATACATATGACAAGTGAGCATCTAAGTAAACCCAAAGGTTACAACGTACTGAATGTGAACTAATTCTAAAGGCACGATAAATAAAAGGCATCATCGTCTACCCAGAAGTCCCGCACTCCAGCTTCACAGCTCAATCATTAACCTGACAAATGTCATGGAGGCTCAGTGAAAAACGCTGAGTATGCTAGGTATGCTATCAGACCCTATCGGTCACTTAAGTCGTTTAGCCATCATAACATTAGATTCGTTACATGATGTACCGGTTTACAGATATAATAAAAACTGTTAATACATGGATGGAAAGCATTTAAATACAACCATTGCAGTCACTACATTTCATACACAGCACATACATGTATAACAACAGTAATTGAAACAAGCGATAAAACGTGTAGTCGTCTATTGTACGACCTAATATTTATTAATTACAACCAACCTCTCAGATCCTCATCATATTGTCATCCTTATCGCATGTTGGGTGTCAAGTTAGGACAACCCGTAATTTTATTTGTTATGGACAGTCATCCTGGTGCACCAACAGTATTGCTCTCTGGTTAAAGATATAAGATCTCGGGACTTCCTCTTTGCCTTGAAGGCGTCATTTAGTTTGTGGCAAAAGCCGTGTACCAATAGCGATACCCTCTGGCCA
Source organism: Limonium bicolor (assembly GCA_023374045.1). Lineage (NCBI taxonomy): Eukaryota > Viridiplantae > Streptophyta > Magnoliopsida > Caryophyllales > Plumbaginaceae > Limonium > Limonium bicolor. The sequence goes on along the minus strand of CM041779.1, from coordinate 263,415,713 downwards.
ACGATCTATGTAGGCTTGTTTGGACTTAAATAGAGTGGCACCCGATCCGGGTAAAACTCTTAGTGATCACTATGTGCAACAAGTAGGCAGAGGCTAATGGATTTCCAATTGTATAATAAGATCCCATTATATGATTAAATGTTAATCAGTTACCTAAAGTATAATATTAGGTTATGGAATATCCATTCATTATATGGCTTCCCTAAGGGTCTTACGCATACCTATAAGAAATCTAGGTCACATGTTCATGTTTGAGATCCAAGCTCTAGAGACCGACATAGTCGTGTCTCGTACCTAAGTGTTTTACTCAAGTTAATATGTATATAATGATAATACTAAGTGTATTATATTTAAGTAACAAAAACCTCATCACATTACTCACATATGTATGTTTATATAAGTCGATCTATAGTCGACGTAGTATTAGTCCAAAAGGACATTCGTGCATGATAATAAAATGCGATATAAATAACAGGTATACATTTCAATTCACACATACATGCATATAAGCTCACACAACATTGTTAAGCACCCAATAATGTCTGAACCCGAGGAAGCCCTCAGGATAATTCAGACCACACCGTTCACATACCGTTCACCGTTGGAAATGCTAGCGTGATGATTCACGCCTATCCTCTAGCAATCTCGTAGCTCGTATCTAACAGCTCGTATCTAACAACTTGTACCTCTGGAATTCATTACTCTAGCATTAGTATCTATAGTTCGAGTCTACTTAACCTTGTTAGAATAAATCCTAATCCATATCCCATCGTTACCCCTCAGTCAATTGTTTGTTTAACCTGGTTTCATTGATTCTCGGGGTTTTGATCTAACTATACGTTATAGTTTCATGCATATAATATTGAATGTTGTAGTAATGTTTACAACGAAGAAGTTTGATCCTTTAATCACTCGTATATTACCGGGGTACATGCATTCATGCATGGAATTTCACTCGTTAGTGATACGTTTAAGTTTACGTATTTATTACTACGTACATGCATGGGTATTTATATATATGTATATATATATATATATGCATGCTTATAATATATGGTTCATTACTATTCTTCGTTCAACCAAGTTACGTTTTTACTTTTGATTACGCAACGTTTGTATAGTAGTCGACATAGTTTGACTCGATTAATATTCTGTGTCGTCGTTTGTTCATCGACTCGTACCGGGTTATATTGTGCATTCACGTTTATACTTTGACTGTGCATATTTTTCATATTTGTAACACCCCAACCGCTAATCCTTCCATTATCCTCTAACCGTCCTCATAATTACTCTACACGCAGCGGATACTTACATACTCCCAGCGGGTGATACAACGTCGTTAGCCATTCCAAGACTAACAAGGCTACTACTACTTACAGTAACGGTCTGACGAGTAAGATATACCGAGTAACAAAATACTTACAATATGCTTCCAATACTTACTTACGACTTTGATTACCGAGTACCCAATAGTATATGAATTACATCCCATTTCTACAAGACTATTCCAAAAATTATGAGTTTGTACATCTACTCATTCATACTAAAGTTCACAATTCATTTCTCAAAAGGGTGTACCACATGGTACACCGGCTACTCAAAAGGCGTCAAGCCGTGTACAACTCGGTACACCATTCAAATCTACTAACTACCCCAAAAGAATTCATCCCGGTCCTTACTCGACCTTCAAATCTCACGGGTACCTGTAAAATAAACATAGTGCCCCAAGGGGCTCAGCTAAACGCTGCATATGAAATCCGCATACCCCGCGTACTAGCGAGGGTACGCCGATTATTTAGTCAAATACATGCGGTTCGTTTTATTCATACATACATACATGCTCTTATACAATACAACCCATTCATATCACAAAACATACATACATTCCCTGCATACAAGGAAGACATTACAAGTCAACCATTCATACTTACCGGAATATGGAGATACACTTCTCTAATGCATACACAGGGCTTGTTAGCTTCTTTACACACCCGGGTTAATCGGGGTACTTGCTCTTTTACTCGTGGTCAATGACTTACACTAGCCAAGACCATTAATCTTACAAATACTTTACTTACTTACTTACTTACTTACTCAAGTCAAGTCGGTATACCTCCGGGCAGGGACAACTATATCCCACCACCGGGCTTTAGGGTGGCTCACTAATCCAGGATGCTACCCATTTAAGGGGTTTGGTCCATGGAAAGGATTAAGGCCAGGATTCGGATCCAACCTCTTGTGTCTCCTTATCCTCACGCGTGGCCGAAACTATATCGGACTTCTACTCATTCCATTTCTGCCAATTACTCAAGTTAGAAGTTAGGTAGTTAGGAATTAGTAGAAGTCATTACTTCCATACCAAGGGTTAATACACTACACCACAAGTTACACATACACTTCATTCTCATTCATACATTTCATGAATTATACAAACTAAATGTTCAAGATAATACAACAAGAACAATATAGTGCAAACACAAGTAAGTGCATTAAGAATCCGATTCGTGCATTTATCTTATTTAGGTGATCACATAAGCACACAAATCAGAGTAACCAGGTTAGGTATAGGGCATGAGGAAATCATACTTCACCGTCGTACTCGAACTCCGATTTTCCTTCGGTGTTCAACTATCCAAGTCCTATACATACATAGAGTGTTTGGTCAATGATCTATTATTGACCTAACTCATTCCTTCATTAATACCTCTAATTTATACTTACTAGTTCTTTACATTCCATACTTGATTATAAAAATTCTCTTCTCGTTACTTCCTAAACTTGCTTTCTTATTTACGTGCATACTTTCTTACCATTTTTATTCTATTAATGGTGTATTACCAAGCCCCATATACATATATATACATATACATATATACATATACGATTACCATTTTTTTTTGTTTTGGGCCCGACCGACCCATGTGTGACCCGACCGACCCAAACTCCTCTGGGTCGGTTGAAGTTAGAAAGAATTCGGCTCCTGGAATTCTTCTGGACCGACCCACGACCGACCCAACCTTCTGGGTCGGTCGAAGTCATAAACTTGGACTTTTTAAAATTCTTTACCCGACCGACCCACGACCGACTCACCCGTCTGGGTCAGTCGAAGTCAGAAAGTTTACGCTCTAGTAGTTTTAGTCCGACCGACCCACGACCGACTCAACCCTCTAGGTCGGTCGAGGTTAGAACTGTCCTACTGAATTTGTTTCAACTTCATTCTCTTACCCATTTCTTCCTCAATCTTCCTACATACATCCTAACATGTTTTAGTACTAATTAGACCCTCTAAATTGTCTTTTTTTTTTATCAAACTGAACTACCTTCATTCAAACTAATCAAAAAAGTTTAAACCAGCTTACAGACCAAATCCAGATAACTACGCAGAGGACCTCCATCCTCATCAAACTACTAACCCAAACAAAATTCTTTACAACTCTGTTGCTACTACTATCAGCACAATCAGAGACAAAAACAATGCTCTTAAACAGCCACTTAATACAATCTGAACTAAACTGGACAACTAGCATGATCATCCACTCATGGGTCGGTCGAAGTCAGAAAGAACTTGGCTTCCTTACACAATTTTTCCATTCTTGTTTTCCCCAAACACTCATGCTACAGATTTTGTTTTTCCTTCTATGCTACAGATTTTTACCCTAACTTCTATCATCCAATACTCTCTCAACTAATGCCATTACTAGTATTCAAAATGCATTACTTTACATCCTAGTTCCTCCAATCCCTTAACTCCTTTTCAAATCTGTTCTCAAGGTGATTAATCACTCACACAAATACCCAAAACACTCTTAGTTATTGCCTAGGTTATTCGCTCTCCTTAAACACTTAAGTCTTCTCATTCCTAGGTAAAATTTGATAGAGCTTCCCCTATAATTATCACTTTGCCCCCACATATTTCAGCTCACATTCATTTCCAGATTTTCCATATCCATTTAAGCACTAACAGCACAATACATTTTCCTGCACAAACGTATTCTTTCCCCAAGGTTTTCCCAAGTTTTTAAATAATCATTCAAAGCTTCAAAACAGTTTTATTCTCATCTTGATTATACTACAACATAGCTACTACTCAAAACCATATACTTTACACATTTTAAGTACTCAAAAACTGTTACAATACAACATTTAAAACTAGTTCAAGGTAAGGGCATTTACCTTGTCTTGCTAGTTTTTATTTCTTTCTTTTCCTTCTTCTTCCTTCTTTCTTTCTTGTTTCTTGTTCAAGCCTCACCAAAATATAATGCTACAGCCCATATCGCAATATACTAATGAGCATCCTAATGGGATTCTTAACCTTAAATTCAGCCCTAAACTTCAAGAAGATTTAAAGCTTAAAAGAGTATTACCTTCAATCACTAAGTGGAGTTCTTGGCTAGCAAGAGAGCAAGATTCCAGCACCAATGGAGAAGCCAAAATCGGTTGGAAAACAAGGCACCAACAAGGGCTTACTTGAAATTTTCATTTTGCAAGCAAGGGCTAGAAAAAGATGGAGTTTCAAGACTATTTTTACCTCAAAACAACAAGGAGATGAAGGTGCTTCCAATGGTGGTCTTCAAGCTCCAAAATGAGATACACCCATGGAGATGAAAGTGGTGTTTTCTGATTTTTGAAAAGAGGGAAATGTTGCCCAAGGAGAGAGGAGTTTAGTGGTGTAATTTTCTTTGCATTTGGAGTTGATTTTGGCCAAGAAAAATGAAGAGCAAGTGGTGAGTTGGGTGAGCTCTACAAAATCGCCATTAACCAGCTTGAGGAGGAAAGAGTTCAGGAGGGGAGGGTGCCAACGTGAGAGAGAGCAAGAGAATGGGTAGGAGAGAGACTCAAAAGGTGAGTGTTGTACTTGTTTACTTTTTCCTTTCTTTTATTGTTTTGTCTTTACATGTTTAATAGCAAATAAAAAAGGGGGGAGTTAGTGATTGAGCCGGCCACACTACTCACACACACAGACTTTTGATTTTTATTTTCAAAAAGGGACACATTAGTTTAGCTTTATTACAGTTTACTCCCCACAACTTCTCGTTTTATAGTTTTTACTAACCAGAACCCGTTTTCCGAAATTTTCTTGTTTAATTAATTTTATTGGTTCTAAACCTCCATTAATGTTTATTAATGACTATTTGGTTGACCAAACTCCCTACGAGTCTATTTGACCCACTTAAAGTCGCGTTTTCCCGGTTTCCTCGAAAAACGTGCTTTAAGGTTCGTTTGTGCTTTTAACCCATTTTAAAGATCTGTTTTCTTCGGGATTTGTTCCCTCATGTTTATTTAGATGTAATTAAGCCTCTAAAATACTTATTATCCTAATTAATCACTATTTTTAATTACGGGGTATTTCAATCTACCCCCCCCCCCCTTAAGGAACTTTGCCCTCAAAGTTGCTCAAGGTTACGGTTTACTATTTCTACTCATTTGGCGAACCAATTGCCACAATGCACTTTACTACCACCTTACAAAGTGTTTCCAATTCATACACTGCAGCATACACAATCCAAATGCAATACACAATACACAATCCAATTCACGCATTCCACAATACATTCCACATTACCATTTCACAATACATTCCACATTACCACTCGTGTTATATACCGTACAACACAAATGCATTACACAATACACAACCCATACACAATGTACAACATACCGAGCACTACACTGTGCCCAAAGAAATACAATTAGCACTACATGTGCCAACAAAATGTACTACAATACATACATACTATGCAATGCTATCCTGTAGCAATGCAAAAGCAAAATGGCTCTACCCCCTTTAAAAGGGGTACGCCTCGTACCCTCCGTACTATACGGATACTAGACAGCTAGTCTACTAATAAATTTGGGTACTTCACCTTCATGGCGTCTTCTAATTCCCAAGTCGCTTCCTCGACATCGTGGTTAGACCACAAGACCTTCATCATTCGTACAGATTTATGGCGAGTGTCTCGAGTCTTCGTATCAAGGATTCGTAATGGAGTCTCGACGTATCTCATCGTCGGCTCTAGGGATAGCTGCTCGGGTTCTAATACGTGAGAGGGATCGGCTATGTATTTCTTGAGTTGTGATACATGAAAGACATCATGAACACGCCCCAATTCTTCAGGCAATGCTAGCCTATAAGCCACAGCTCCAATCCTCACGGTAATCGTGTACGGACCTACAAATTTCGGGCTCAGCTTGCCCTTCTGGCCAAATCGGAATACGCCCTTCATATGTGAAACGCGCAAGAACACTTGGTCGCCCACTAGTACAAAAAACGCCTATTTCGGCGCCCCTATTTTGGCGGTTGTAGATAAAACCGCCAAAATAGGGGCCCGAGATGTATGTAGTCTGAAAAGAAGGCACCTATTTCGGCGGTTCCTAGATATGAACCGCCGAAATAGGCCCTATGTAATAATAAAAAAAATAAAAGACACCTATTTCGGTGGTTCCTTACACGAAACCGCCAAAATAGGTGTTTCTATTTTTCTTTTCTTTTTTAATTTAATCATCTATTTCGGTGGTTCTTTGTTAGGAAGCCGAACCGCCGAAATAGGTTTTTATTTTTTTTATTATTACAGAGGGTCTATTTCGGCGGTTCCTAACAAAGAACCGCCGAAATAGGTCGTTTAAAATAGCCCCCAGCCCGCCCCGACGCAGTTACGATTTCATTAACCTAATTAACCCCTCTTCTCTCTATTCTCCTCGGCGATTTGCTACACCCCGACGATACCACCACCACAAGGCCGTCGCCCGCCCTCCTCCTCCTCCTGCCTTCGCCGGACGTCGCCGCCGTCAGCGGTTGCGCGTCGGTGGTCGTCGCCGCCCTCCTCCCGCCCAGCAATAGACGCACCAAAGGAAAATAAAAACCCCAACTTTTTAGTTTCGGTTTTGCTTAAATAATTGTTAATATGTTGTTAAAATTGATAGATTGTTGTCACATTGTGATTTTGGATGCTGATATTTATTGTGTGTGTGAAATCTTTGCAAGATTTGGTTATTAATCTAATAAATTTATGTATGCACACAAGGTGTTTGACGAAATATCCGAGTGAATTTTTTTGCTGTTTTGGCCCTTCTTTTAAGTATAGTTAGGTTAGCTTATTTGGGCTAGATTTATTATGCTTATATAGGGGTGGAACAATGTTTGAGCATTATTTGTGCTTATAATTATAAGCTAATTATAAACATTGTAAGCAATATAGTTTTGCGCCCTCAATTCATATTTATTTTGCGTATGCGTTGCCTCTGTAGAGATTGGTACTGCTACACGCGTCTCGCACGCCCGATTGAGAAGAGGGGCTGAAAACAATTTATTTAGGAACCAGTAATTTTTTTTAACTTAACTCTTCATTCTCTTCACTCACTGTAAATTTGCAACCTAACTGCATATAAGGAACAAACACAACTACTGAGTTTCTCTTGTGTCTATATGTATTTGTGTCTCTACAGATAAATACTTAAGAAGCTTCTTAACCATTTCATGGTAGATTGAAAGCAGCGGAGAACAATTCATTTATGAACCGGTAATATAATCTAACTTATCATTTTTCTCTTTTGTACTTTGTATTTGATTTCCACAAATTATTGGAATTTGGTTTGATGAATAAATTTGGTATATATTAGTTTGGTTTATGATAGAAATTGTGTTGTTGAATGATTGGTGAATGCTTAATAATAAGCATGGTTGTGTCCTTGTAGAGGGAAATCACTATATGGGTTCACCATATTGAAGTCGTACGGGGCTGAATACATTTCATTTGTGAACCCGTAATATTACTCAACCTACATTTTCATCTTTTAAGCTCATTATGTGTAATTTTGCAATCCTAATTACCAACAATTATCAGTAAAATAATGAGTTTCTATTCTGTCTACAGAGAAGTGGTTAAGAAACTCTCCTCAGTCATTGCACGGTAGATTGAAAGCGGAGTTGGAAGAACCGGTAATACAATCTAACTTATCTTTTTCTTTTTTTTACTTTGTATTTGATTTCCACAAATTATTAAAATTTGGTTTGATGGATAAATTTGGTATTAGTTTTGATTTGTGATGGAAATTTGTGTTGATGAATGGTTGGTGAATGCTTAATAATAAGTATGGGATAGGTAAAATTATGCAAAAGTCATGCCGATTTTTTTTAACAAAATCTCTTCGTAATTAATATTGTTTGATGTATGTGTATGTCTAACAATATCTAATTTTTTTATCAGGTCTCACTACATTCAAGTCTGTGAATCATCTCTCTTGTTTCCCGCCTTCTTCCATTACTGTTGCACTTTCCTCCTCTGTGCACAAGTAAGTAACTAAACCTTATTTTTTGTTTAATAAATGCAATTATGTATTTAAATATAAGTGCTAGTACATAATTTAGCTTCATTCCATATTTCTTGATGCATTTCTTTTGTAATTTATTTTTTGTTGCTCCCTTACAGAGACATATCAGAAGTGGTATTGCTGCATCTCTCGCACAGAAGCCTACCTCCTCGCACAGAAGCCTACCTCTCAGGCACCAGTCTCCCCTCTCCATAAATCCTTAAAAAACAAGTACGTATTTTAACTCCCGATTCTGTTTTAATCTCTAAACCGGTTTGAACTTATACAGTGGAGAATTGAAAATGTTGGTTTGATGATCTGAATTTGCAATTGGTTTTCAGTTAGCTAGTAAAGAATTGATTTATTTTAATTGTTGGTTGCTGCCATTGTTGGAATGTTTGTGGTTGTGATGACTTTGGTGAGTGCTGAATAATAAGCACGGGATGTGTACAATGATGCAAAGGTCATGCCGATTTTTTGTAGAAAAAGTATTTGTAATATTGTTTTAAACACCGGTTTCTATTTTATAAGTGCAACAATTTGTTAAATTTAAAATGCTAGTTTATTTTGTGTTTGCAACCTTAGAGTTAGGCTAGACTACTTGACAATCATCCCAGTCATGCTTTATTAAGAAATAAACATGTGCAACTTAATACAGACCATATTCTATAAACATTTTAGTTTCACAAAGGCTATAACTCACAACTGGGATCTGTTGCACATATAGTATGGAGCGTGACTGGATGTATGGTGATAGAGGGGAACATTTTGACAAGATGCTGAAAGAGTTTTGCAAAGCTGCAGTGCAACACAAGGACAGGACAAAGGCGGAGAAAATTCCATGTCCTTGTGTTGATTGTGGTGTGGTCAGACAATATTCAAGCATCAATGTTGTACAATTCCATCTGAAGACCCGTGGTTTCATGCCACATTATAGAAAATGGACTTTTCATGGAGAACCTGTTGAAGATAATGCTTCAGCTTCCTACAGTCACGATCGGTGTAACTCAAGAACCGAGCAGACATTCGATACTACTAACGAGTCAAAACTCCCAAGCGCTTCTAGAGTCAATGTTGACAGTGAGTCAACTTATCATGATGAGCAAATGGACGAGATGCTTGATAACGTTGAGGATAATTTTTTCGACCAGCCGGATGAGTATCAAAGGTTGTTGGACGCATCGAAGACGGCGTTGTATCCTACTTGCACTAAGTACACGAAATTGACATCTATATTGAATTTGTTCAACCTGAAGGGAAGATATGGATTGAGTGACAAAGGTTTCACAGTATTCCTCGAGCTGATTCATGATATGCTACCGGATGAGAACGGTCTCCTTATCACCACGTATGAGGCAAAGAAATGGGTGTATCCAATGGGAGTAGAGTACAAAAAAATTCACGTGTGTCCAAACAACTGTGTGTTGTACAGGGGTGAATACGAACATCTGGACAATTGCCCAAAATGTTCGTTGTCCCGGTATAAGCATAAAGATGGTGAGTACTCCTCCGTTCAGAAAAAAAAGCCCTCCAGCAAAACTACTTTGGTATTTACCGATTATACCCAGATTCAAACGGTTGTTTGCGAATCCGAAAGATTCAAAGAACCTACGATGGCATGCAGAGGGTAGAAAGAGTGATGAGAAATTAAGACATTCACGTCAACTTATTCATCAAGCACATTTGTATGTCTTACATCATCTTGAGGTTGTTGAACCTTATTTCGAAACCCATATAGTTGAGTTAAGGCATCAAAATCCTTTGAAAGACCACATTTGGCTGACAAAGGAACAAAACCGAGTTTTTATCCAATGGTTCAAAGATCATGTGTTGACATTAGCATCATCAGATCCAGAAGCTGTAAGTGAAGAGATTAAATGTTTGGCAATCGGACCTAAAACTAATATTACATCATTTGAGGGGTATGATATTAGTGGGTATACATACTACACTGCACGCCAAGATGCCAAATCGATAAACCAGAATAGTGGGGTAAAAATTGAAGCTGCTGCCACTGAGTACCACAGCGGTAACCGATCTCAACCAGTTAGTAACTCTAGTTGGTATTATGGTGTCATCAAGGACATCTGGGAACTAGACTACGACATTGATTCCTTTCTGTTGTTCCGGTGCAAGTGGGTGGACAACCGACGCGGGTATCAAAATGATGGAGGGCTTACCTTGGTTGATCTTTCACGTGCCGGTTATACGGATGATCAATTTGTTTTGGGAAAGGATTGCGTACAAGTGTGGTATGTTGAGGATCCGAAAGACTGCAGATGGTCTGTTGTTCTTCCAGGAAGAAGGCCGGTTGTAATCGAAAATGAGAATGAGGATAACGATGATAATGAAACGGTAGAGGAAACATCACGTCAGACACCGGAGTTCCAGGTGCACTTTATTGTCATACATACATAAATTACTCTTAAATTCTAATGTCTTTTGTGTTCAATTTCACTAAACATGATCATATTAATTTATGCAGGCTCTCCGTGCACAACAACAAGCAAATGCTAAGAAGAATCTGTACCCTCACCACTTAGGTGGAAAAAGTATTGCTCAAAGGGTACCAGAATGGGAGCAAAAGGGATATCTGCCCACAGATGGCTCATTGGATACCAGTGGCAGAAGAATGAAAGTGTGGGAGTTAAGCCACATTCCGAAGAACTCTACTCCCGAAAATCCTCAATACGATGATGCCACAAGAGCAGTTATTGCTCAAATGGTAAGTGATGTCATTTCATTTTTAGTCGAACTGTTCATTTCATTTGTATATGAACTTATGTTAAACTAATAACTGTATTTGTGTGTTGTATTAGGGTGAATTAAGCTCTCAGCTCACCCAGGGCACCTGGACCTCACAGAGGAATGATGATCCTCTTACACGCGCTCTTGGTAAGAAGGATCATCCAGGTTCTACCATTGGGTTTGGTGGGCACGTTGGTATCTAAAATACCCCAAACCTTGATATGTGGTTTAAATGTCAAACTATGGTATGTAAAGGCTAAAAGTGCCTTAGAAACATCAGTGAACAATTTAAACCATAGTAAAATGCAATAAAGCACTAAGATACAGTTTGAGCAAAAACATGCTTTAAGCTAGGAGTGAACTTGGTTAGGACCCAAAGAGCCTACCAAGACTTAATAATATTCAATTATTATTTAATAAGGCTAATTAAGTCCTTAGGAAATTTTGGTAGACAGTTAAACAAAACAAAACACAAGAAAATACCTTAAAGTCAATAAGAGCAAAAATGTGCTCTAAGCTTGGGATAAATTTGTATAAGACCAAAAGGTCATACCTATACCTTATAAATATGTTAATGAACATATTAAATCAATTACCAAAGAAAACCAAGCTTGAAAACAAGTTAAAACACAAAAAGTGCTTTAAGGAGTCTTAAAGCACGTTTTGGAAAAATTGTCTTATAAATGAGTTTGAATGGCTAAATGTCCATCATTACTCTTTAATTAACATGTACCATATAGTATCACATTTGGAAGTCTATATCAATGGGAAATCAAAAATTTCACTCTATGTGCCTTGTTTTAGTGAATAGTAACTAAAATAAGCTAGTTTGTAACATATGTTGTTATAAGTAATTAAATTGGTCAACAAAGACTATTATACCCCTAGAATACTAATGGGGGCCGGTTTTTTATGAGGTGGGTTGAAAATGTATAATTGGTACCTCTAACCTCACAAACGAATGGGACACTAGGAGTTATAGTGGTTCGGTTGATAATCCAGCCTACATCCACTTATTGACAATATCTTTATTACTTCTCTTGGGATTACAACTTTAGAGAGCTTTCTAGTGTTTTCTCTCTCTTCAAAATAATGAGTCCCTTTACAAATGAGCCTCCCATCTCTATTTATAGACTTTCGAGAGTGAGGCTTATCCCTTAATCCTTATACATGTGGTATTACTTCATTGGAGTCACCCTTCTAGTTTTGGCACTTCTTTCCTTATAAAGCCTTCCGGCCTCAAAGCGTAGGGAGCGGGATCCTGTCATGGAGTATGGAGCCGGAACATGAGTCCCGGTTATAGAATGCGGGCCGGAATGATGTTTGGTGCCCAAACTGGAGCCCGAACAAGGTCCTGAAGGGGGCCCGGGGTCCGGATCGGGATTTGTGGCCTGGACCGCTTTGACCCTCTTGCCTTCGTCATATTCTTGCCCTTGTCATCAGTCCCACAATTTCTACTTTTTGCTACTTAAAAAAGTGGAACTTACAAAAAGAAAAATTGAAATTTACATTCTTTCTATTTCTTCCCTTCTCCTATCTTCTAGTCCCACAAGTTCTTTTTCTTTTAGCTCTTACAAAGAAAAATGAACTTACAAAAAGAAAGTTGGTACAGTGTAATCAAAGTCCCACAAGTATCTACCTTCTAACAAATTGGAAGTTCTGGGACATAAGTCTTTGAAATGATATACCTTGATGGATGAATCCCATGTCATCTTGATGGATGAATCTCCTGATGTCTTCATAAAGAAGACCAATGGTTCCTTTAATAAGAAACATTCCCTCTTTGAAAGGGCCAATTATTTTGATGATAAAGTCTTTGCTTATACTAGCCAAAGGATGATAATTCCCTTAAAGGGAGAATAAAGATAATACATTTTCCCAACTTTGCTTATGCTAGCCAAAGGATGGTACTTGTGATTCAAGTATGGTGCGGCGTCCCACACCTAACAATGCACCATTACAGGCGACCAGAGATCCTCCTGATGGTCCAGAGATGGGTTTTTTTTTGTTGGCTCGATGGCCGGGTTTCATTTCAACCCAAAGTGTTACTTTTCAAGGCACAAGTGCCTGCGGCTCGTTGGCCGGTGCTTTCTTTTACTTTCAAGGCATATAGCCTGCGGCTCGTTGGCCGGTGCTTTCTTTTACTTTCAAGGCATATAGCCTGCGGCTCGTTGGCCGGTGCTTTCTTTTACTTTCAAGGCATATAGCCTGCGGCTCGTTGGCCGGTGCTTTCTTTTACTTTCAAGGCATATAGCCTGCGGCTCGTTGGCCGGGTATTACTTTTCACCATGGATATGTAACTCTAGTGTAGGAAGTCCATGAGTAGGTGTTACTTTCTTGGCTCGGTGGCCTTTGTTCTTGCTTCCTTTGAATACTTCAGGGGGTGATCAGTCCCCTGGTAAAAAGTACCTGAACTCTCTTTGAATATGTGTTAGTTCCTTTAAAATCATAATCTATGATAAGCATGATAATCAACAACAGAGATTGGACCCAATGGAACATATATCTCAAAACAATGTTCAGAACCTGCAGTTCTTCTCAGATTTCAGTTTCTATTTCCTTCGTTGGAGATAAAAAATAATCATGTATATCATTCGTTGGAGCTGAGAAAAAATCATGCATTTCATTTGCAAAAGATGAGAACGTGTATAATAAGAGTAGATCATGTATATCACTTCCTGTATGGTTTTTCCTCACACTGCCATAGTTGATATCCAGCTCAGCAATGATTTAGTCAGAGAGCAGCAACAACAGTGGCATGGATGAGTAAACATATTGACACAAAGGAAATTTGTCAATTTAAATGGTTTTTGTAATACTCGGACTAATTTCCTTGTGAACTGCGTGAAATAGCTCGTCAAATCAGATTCGGAAGCTCAACTGTACTGCAACAGGATTAGTCTGCTAATTTCAGCAGTTGGAAAGAAGCATGACTTGATAGGAAGAATTCAACAGTGCTCACAAATGTTTCACCAACGTGACAGCAATGATATAGGTACGAAAGTAGAATGTAGATCATGGTTATGCTGCGGTGTAAATCAAGCAGTTCTCAACCAGACTTGCTCAGGTCAAACAGAAGTAAATAGTTGAAGCATGAATTTTCTGTTCGTGCAATCTGCTGAGATATGCTGCTCTAATAAGAACAATAGGCAGAGGGACAAAGGTTTTAACAAAAATTAGGATCAGATATATGATAAACATGATCAAAGTATAACAAAGTAATCCAATGATCTAAATTAAAGGTATGTACCGCACCAATTTTCAGTTCAAAACAGAAGTAAGTTAGGTGCAGAAATGGAGGTTTCATACTGCTGTGTAACAGTTTACTTGAACAGAAATCAGACGAGTGGTAAAATAGGTAACAGAACCTTTGTTTTAAATCTATCCAAACCATCAGTCTCAATAGCACATACGAACTTTGAGCAAAATATTTAAAGGTCCGGTACGTCCACCAATTTCAACAATCAGAAAGTGGATCCAACAGAACATAAGTCTCAAAACAATGATCAGAAGCATACTGCAATCTGCGTGCCTTTCTGGATGAATGGCAACAAATGAGAGTGGCAAACAAATTTATAATCATGCTTCAGTGAAGGCCCAACCAAACATATTTTAATCAGAATAGTCAAAAGCTTAATTAAAGGTTATTTTAGTATATGCTCACCGAGCGGCAGAAAAATCAATGATTAGAGGCAAATGAAATGTGTGATCTTTCCCTTTTGTTAACTCATTGCAGATGCAGCATTACTTGTGGTCAGAAAAACTGTTGAAAATATCCATAGTAACAGCAGTAAATAGGTGCAGAACCGAAGCAGATGCAAAAGTTTTATTCATACTGAAGCGGTGTATTTTTCTGCCAAAAGATCAGCTGTAATCGAGAAAAACTATTCCAGAATTTATATGATCTCTTATGGCACATATAGCACCGAACAACAATAATAGATCTCGAATATATAAGACAGCTAAACTGTGTATATAGTGTAATCATAGTGGGAGAGGTAATTGTGCAAGTTTCACTGCTCAAATTATGCCATTCATTGGCAGTTAAGGCAAAGGCCAGAATGTACATAATGTAGAATGCTGAAATAAATTTTCCTTTGAACAGCACAAGGCAAAAGCATATGACCAGAACGGATGGGTATCGGCCATCCAAAAGATTTGAAAATGACAACTTAAAGAGGGCAACCTTTTAAAGGTGCAACAAAATATTGTATCAGCAGTGAATTATTTAATAGTAATAAAGTACTTGAGAAAAGGTCATAATCGAGACCTTTGATCTGGACTGGTTTTCATGATTCTAATCTTTTACCAAATTCATTTAAGATCCCACAATCAGAGGCATAAATAATTCTACACACCAGTGTAATAAGTAGATGAAGTGCTAGTATTTCTTTGTTTTGATACTGATTAAGCAAACATTTTCATCGCTCCTGTTTGTCAGCTGGCAACATAGTCAACAGAAGCTAAATCATCTCATAACATGATTTGAAATCCTATGTTAATCAGTGTAAAACAAATGCTAGTCTTAACTATGTCAGAGAGCGTCAAATTGAGCAGCAGCACAAAGAAAACTGTCATTTCAAGAGGTTTTTACCGCACCTGCTCTGATTATCAAACATACAAGCTTATGAGATTAATGAGCTATAACAATCAGAATCAGCAGTTATGTATTATGCGTACTTTTTGACAGAAGCCTCTAAGATAGGCTTGGTAGTTCGAAGACAAGTGAAACAGATTAGCTGTGCGAAACTAGTTGAAAGTTTAGAAACTGAAACATCACCCAATTTCCTTGGTAGAGCAGATCTGAAGGCAGTATAATTATATAAGAAAAGCAGTAGATTGAAGCCCTGCATTTATATTCTTTTAAGTGTGACAGCACATGCAAAAGCAAAGTAATATTGTAGCAGTCGATCAACTATAATCCAGAAGCAAGAAAAGGTCAAAGCCTTAATCAGAAGAATTTCACTGCTGATCTAATTGAAATAACACATTAGTTGTCTTTCAACTTTTTTCATCAAATTTTTTGAATACTCTCAGATTTCAGGCATTGGAGTTTGCACAACCAGCAGAAAGTGATAGTAGAAAACAAATGAGTTTGAGCATTACTAGAGATGTCAAATAGACAAAGCTTTGCTATGGTATTTAAACAGAAGCAGCCCCTTTCAAACACATCAATATCATAAATATCCTCTGAGTTTTAAGATTAATGGACTTATCTTAGCGGTTCGCGTCCTCAGCTGTCCGTAGAGTTTATCATCCCTTCTTCATTTTGTTTTGCCGGCGGTGTCTGTTCACACGCGGACTGTTTCGTGGCTCCACTATCTCCCAAAACTCACTTTTGTAAGAATTTCAGCTTGCCTCCCGTGTGATTCTGTTTGTCGCGAGCCTTCACCCTTTTAGCCGGAATGCTGAGATGGCGGGCTTACTGCTTAACATCTTTGTGCATTTGTGCCTTATGTTAGTGATGAAGTCACCAAGTGCCTGCAGTTACTCATATCAGAATAGAATACACAGAGAAGTGTAATAATAGATTTAAACCGTGCCGAAACAGATTACACAAGACGTTTTCAAGATTGACGCAATAGCACAGATTTTTTGTTTAGAAAGAGCAACTTTTGCGTAGCCTGGCTGCTGAGATTTTAAAATACTCCAGATAATGCATATTATGCAGGGAATAAACTTGTTCTTGATGCAGACACCCAAAGTTTGATGCAAGAATCCATTGAAGAAGCACAATCAGAAGTGGCAAGTTAAAATGTGTAACCTAAGTGGTACTGCTTGTGACTGCTGAGCCTGCTTATTTAATTAGTCAGAAGCGATTGCACCATGTGCTAGATGCAGAAATGAATTAAAACTTGGAAATTTCAAAAAATCACTGAAGCACTTTGTTATAAATTGCAGAATTTGATTTGATGCCGCATCAGCATTCATGTGTCAAACATGAGGAATCAAACAGCAGCCAATAAGCAAAACCTTAATCAGATAATACAGAAGTAATCTACCTTCTGCACATTGGTTTTTGGATTTTCATAAAGTTGAAGTGATCCAGACAAATTTAAGCGAGACAGATTCACAGCAAAGCAAACAACAGCATATGAACCGTATTTTCCTCTCAGCGTAATTGAGGCAACTTAGAGATTGCGTCCTTTTCGTGCTATGATTTCTGGTCATCAATGGACACTTAGTGAAGCTTTGAAAGAGACAATTAAAAGTAGAAGAGAGTATGCTCCTTCAGCATTTGTAAAATGGTTTAGATCGATGGTTCAATTTTTGCTATTTTCCCACTAGCTCAGCCTTGTTGCTACCAGAGTTTGACAAGAGATGAGTTAGTAAAGTTACCTTAAGTCTGCAACTTTCAATTTTACATTACCAGAGCTTCTGCGAGCTTGAGTTTGTATCTAAGTCTGATCTGCGTTTTGAACACTTGGTTTTGGACGCTTCATGGGCCGGGACTGAACATGACGGCTTGTGTTCTGGCCGGAACCACGATGCCATGTGAACATTCGTCATGTATCAGCTTCATGTATAATGGCCAAGCAGCATAACTGAAGACTATAAACTACTGAGGAGGCTTGTTATCTAATTGGTATGAAACCAAAATGAAATGGAAAGTTAGTTTAACAACTTAGAACAGGAATTTTCAGAGGCATGAAAGCCAGAATTGATGCTTTAAATAAGGTACGAAGCATTGGTATGAGAGCTGTGGAAAGAGTCTTTCGCAACAGCAGTAATGATTTAATGAAAACTGCATACTGTCTCAGGTCCAGATCATAATGAAGTTGTGAATGACATGGTTATGCAGCAGCGGGTTGATGTTTTTCCCAAGAGATGGATGCTTGCAATCAGATGGTGTACTTACAACAATATCGCTGAACAGCAGGAGCAGAATGTATGTATGTGAAGTAAGAACTTAAAGCAGTTTATCAAGCTATATATACATGAAAACTCTTGCCTTTCAGCAGAAGACGCCTCCCTTGAGAAAAGGTGCAATAGCAGATAATAATTTGTTCTCTTGATAGCTTATAGGAAACACACCTTAATAGCATAAAACTCAGGTCAAGACTGACCATAAACAACAGATCGATTCAATTTGGTCAACTTATTAAACTACGCTCTTTTAGACAGCTGAACGTGATAGAATAGGAAGCTTAGACCGCTGGAACAGGTAGTTAGTGGAACGATCGAGACCCAAAATACCAGGGACATCATACCAGTAATTTTTATCAGCAGCGGTCAGGCATAATTTTTCACGAACGAAGAAGAAAACTTGAAGCAAAGCACTCGCTAATAGTAGTTGTTTGTACAAAATCTGAAGCAAAGATGTATGATGCAACAGAAATTATCCAAGAAAGTGAAATGTTTAAACTGAAACCACCCAAGAAAGAGAAAAGCTGAAGCAGAAATCATCCAAGAATGTGAAATTGCTCACAACAGCAGGCTACATAGCTTATTTCAGAAATCATGCATGCTTTGAACTTGAGAATTGCTACAACAAGCCTAGTCAAGTTCAATTTAGGATGGAGCTCGAATGATTTATGCAGATCAAAATGGAAGCAGAAGTTGGAGTAAAGACGGTGCAGCTATTATATGAAAAGAGAAACTTGTTGAGAAAAGCATTATTAATCAGTACCAAAAGCAGAGGTAGAGCAATATATTTTACAAGTCTTTGAGGCATAGCAAGATCATTATATACGGAGGAAGAAAGAGTAGCCCAGAGACAAAACACTTTAATTATTTGTAAAAAAGGATGCTACCAGCCCCCTTTTAAATCAGAATCCTTGAGAAAGGTAAGAATGATTGTCACGCTTTTAATAAGTATAAGGGAGACACAAATAACATCACAATTGTGCCGAAAAGCATTTTCAGGGGTGAAATTCAGAGACAGTTTGTAGGAAGCCTTCAAATTTACACATTGAGAGCATCTGTTGCCCAGTATAATGAAATAGAAGCTAGATCTCTTACAAATATCTCGAAAGATGTATCAGTCAACGGCATAAAGAAAAAAGATCATGGGGGCATTATTTTACTGAAGGCAAGCAGACAGGAATATTTGGGTACTTGAGTAAGTTATTTCAGATCATACTACACAATGGTTTTACACAAACAGATCTTCATCAGAACAGGTTTATCACAGTCAAGCATAGTTAGATTTGAAGCAAGGATAGTATTTAATTTGGCCGGAAGAATTACTGAAACAGTCCAGCAGTTTTAATAGGACCATAACCAAGTTTAAGTACGGCATCTGCAGTCAAACTTATCAAAACTAAGTTCAAGCAGAACCACATATGCTAAACAGAGGCTAAAATGCGTAATCTCTTTGAAGTGCAGTAGTACGAAAGCTAATTTATGAGTCATGGAACAATGTTGTCACAATTTATAAGATCAAAATATTTATCTAAAATCTATGCTATAAAAACAGCAACAATTTTTGCCACAACAAGGTACTCGAGAAATCAGAATCAGGCATAATAGTTAAAACAGAAGTATAATAACGATCAGTGATAATTTTCAGAATAGTGGTTGCTAGACAATCAGTTCAAGAAGTGATTAACTTGAGAAGTTAATTAGCAGCATGCAAACATCCGTACGCTTTTTTTAATAGATTTTGAATTTGAACAGTCCAAAGTAAGATAGAGATAGAAACTGAAGTAAATTTTGGGCAGAAGTAAAAACAGCTAAAGTGTAATATCTCACTTATGCTAGTCAGAACAGCTAGCAACATATGTACGCTTCCTCAGTTAAGAAATATCATACAATTGAGACCAAGGATTCCTAAAAAATTTAGAAATCAAATTCATCCTCATATCCTTGTGAGCTTCAGTACAAATTAGAGGTATAGTAAATCTGAACCAATAAACACAAAACAGGCTAAAACAGTCACAGCAATTTTGCAATTTTTGTCATGGAAACATCCTTTAGTCAAAGTGATGGAATCAATATTTTGGTTTTATACAGAGGTAGAATCTAATTGTAGAGTATAAACATGTTTTTCATATTTTGGATTGAGGAACTTTAAAACAATAGCAGAATGGGTCTAAAGTGGTAAATACCTCGACATATCAATCAGAACCTAAATAGTGCATGTGAATTCCCTAATTTCAGGTACAATACTTTAAAACTTGATGCAACAGACGTTACAGATATAATAAAAACAAGAGTAATTTGCACATTACAGCTTTTCTGCTCACACAATAGCAATCTCATACAAGACATCTGATATTGAAGAAAAACTAAACTTACAGCAAGCAATGGCACAGATAATAATAGCTAGGAAATTGCTATCCACGTGGATTCATAACATCTTAGTACTCAACAATTTAAGCAGACCATGTAATCCTATTTTTTCGCATTTACAAGAGGCATACAGCCAGCGATAGATTCTAGTTAGAAAAGAGTTAAGTGAATTTAGATTTTCTGAAACCATAATGTAAAAGGAAGCAGCAACTGCAAAGGTCAATTTAATAATGCAATAATGGTAACACTTCTGAAGAATTCAGATTTCAAGATTGTTCATAACCAGAGGAGGCAATAGTATAAGGTTAATCAAGGTTCAAGAAGGAGATTTGACTTCAGAAAAATTCGCATAAATCTGGAGAATTTAGTCTTTGGAATGGAATGGACTTATCTTTAGTGACTTGCTTTGGGCGCCTTGCAGTACGTTCCAGTAGCTTTTTCCTGGATTGGGGTCGTCGTCTAAGCCGCGGCCTGATTAAGGTCATGCTCGAGTTGATCAGGCGTGGCGCTGGTCTCCGCAAGTTGTTTGGGCTACATCTCACCCTTGCGCTTCTATTCTTGAGGAATTGTTTTTCAAAACTGGAAGGACGCCGTTGGCTTTTGGTTGAGGATCTCATTCAGTCTCGTACCTTGAGTCGTCCTCTGGTCATGGGTGAAGGTGTCTTCCGGTCATGAATCGAGATTGAGATGCCGAAGCCTGGTGCGGCCAAAGAAGTCTAGCACGATCGAAGAAGCTTGTTGCGGCCAAGATGGGTTGATGCGGCCAAGTGGAGTTGATGCGGCCAAAAGGAGTCGATGCGGCCAAGATGGGTTGAGATGCGGCAAAGGTAGTCCAGCCGCCTTCCGGTCACTCTTGAGTTTGCTAGTCGTTCTAACTTTTTCCAAAAAGGCCGGTTGCTTGAAAGCTACATCTTCAGCCATTGAAAATTGACGTCGCCTGTCGCTTGGTTTTGAGTTGAGGACATCATCCGGCTTTGTATTTGAGGATGCGGTCAGGGGAGTCGAACTGTCCTCCGGTCCTGAACTGAAACTGAGATGCGGCCAAGGAGCAAGATGTGGTCAAGTCTGGTGCGGCAAACACCGCCGCCGCATGTCCCTTCCTTCACTTTGGCTTTTCTTCATGAATTTCCCCGTATTGTTGAAGCTCGTGGCTTCTGAGGCGGAGTTAGTTTCCTATCGTGGTTGACCAAAACCTTATTGTTTGCGGCGGAAAGGTTTGAGAAGCTCGTAGCATCCTACACTCGGTTTCGAACTTAGAATGTTGCGGCCGATCCTTGAGGTAAAACTTCCTCTTGCGAGAGGACGAGACCTCCTCAAACTTCTCTTGGTCGGGAGCATTGTCGGCAAACAATTGTTGCTTGAGCGCAATTGAAATGATGCCCAGGCTTGAACTTAAAATGCCGCCCGGATTTGGACTCGTTTCAAGACTTCGATACTTCTTTTGTCGCTTCAATCTTGACACGTTTTGACCGTGATTCGAAATCTTTCAGCCTGACAGAAAATCGAGGATTTGATCAAGCGTTTGCACGCTAAACATTTGCAGACATTGTTAATCAGAGGGAATGAATAAATTGAAAGGAATAGATAAATTGAAAGGAATAGAAAATTGATCGTCTGCTTGTTTGGATGAGTATTTGGAATTGCGCTTGTTGAGATCCTAAAAAGGGATGGCGATGTTGACTATGCCGTCATGCTGACCATTGTTCACACTTTCCTGATTGGGTTTTGGCGTAGACTCGAGGCGTCGCTTATGCTTTCATCTTCTTTGCTATGACTTTTCTTGACCTTCTCTGGATGAGTCTCCACATCCGGCTTTTATCTAACACATCACCCGGACTTGGATGAAACGGGAGCGCCTTGCGGCCCGGCTTTGCCGCAGGGATGAACAGGGTCGTCGCCTGGGGCTGGACCGAATCGCTTTGCCCGAGCCTTCACTGAGGCATCGCCTGGCCTATTCCTCTCTTTGCTTTTTTAAATTTAATTTCTACGTCGGAACTACCCTCGGACGTTGCCGTAATGACATCTCGAGTGAGCTGACTTCTTCATACAATCTTGATCGAAAATACTGACATATCTATGGACATTATTCTCCGTAATATCGATATTTTGCGTCTTCAACTTATCTTCTTTAGCTGATTCGTTAATTTTCCAAGCTTCTTCGCCTTCTTGATCACGAACCGAGAATGGAGAGCTTTGGTAATCTGGTTCTCTTAATCGTTCTCTTTTTCTTCCAAGATTTCAACGGATGTTGAACTCGCCTAACTCCGTCAACTTAGGAATTACCATCTCCGTAGTTTTTTATAAGTTGTAGATTATTGTCTGGTTTGATCTGGCGGTGAACTAAATGGCTCTGGATTTTCTGCGTCGGACATCACTTCTTTCATTGATTTGTTCGATCTTCAACCTTTGATGATAGAGAAGAATATAATTGGTGCGAAATCGTGAATCGATTTTCTCGAATTACGCCCGCTCTCTACCTTTTTCGATCCTCTCATCTTATACCGGGGTGGAATAATTTGTATTCTCTTCCGATAGAACCATAAATCTTTTGCTCAGGATCACATTTCGTCTCTTCCTCGACAGCAGAATCAATCTTTCACTTTTTCTCTACCGCGGATAATCGTGGTTGATGTTCGTTTCCCACAGACGGCGCCAAATGAAAATGTATAATTGGTACCTCTAACCTCACAAACGAATGGGACACTAGGAGTTATAGTGGTTCGGTTGATAATCCAGCCTACATCCACTTATTGACAATATCTTTATTACTTCTCTTGGGATTACAACTTTAGAGAGCTTTCTAGTGTTTTCTCTCTCTTCAAAATAATGAGTCCCTTTACAAATGAGCCTCCCATCTCTATTTATAGACTTTCGAGAGTGAGGCTTATCTCTTAATCCTTATACATGTGGTATTACTTCATTGGAGTCACCCTTCTAGTTTTGGCACTTCTTTCCTTATAAAGCCTTCCGGCCTCAAAGCGTAGGGAGCGGGATCCTGTCATGGAGTATGGAGCCGGAACATGAGTCCCGATTATAGAATGCAGGCCGGAATGATGTTTGGTGCCCAAACTGGAGCCCGAACAAGGTCCTGAAGGGGGCCCGGGGTCCGGATCGGGATTTGTGGCCTGGACCGCTTTGACCCTCTTGCCTTCGTCATATTCTTGCCCTTGTCATGGGTCATCACCTTGTAAGTTAACAAAACAAATAACTAATGATAAAGCAAGTTACTATTAACTTTATTACATAATATCTTCCAAAAGCAAACTTACCTTCTCATTCTCTTCTTCCTTCTCATTTCACACGGTTCTTCATCTCTCCCAAGCTCCATTCTCGGTTTGCTATAGTAGCCTCTCTTCTCCATCTTCATTTCCTTGCCAAATCTAACTCCATGCTCCAAATCAAATTCTAAGACCATATTTGTCTTAGTTAGACCAAGCTCTACATTTCTACCTTTTCAAATCTTCAAGAAATCAATTTTGGTGCCATGGAGATTCACCATTGAAGGAGCTTAAGCTCACCTTTTCACATATTATTGTTCTCTTTTGCTTCAAGGTAAGGAAACTCAAAGAAAAATGATGTTTCCTTCATGTTTTGTGTTGTCCGAAAATTCACCTCACCATGGTGTTTTTACCTTGCTTGTTTTAGCTTCATTTGAATCTTCCAAGGGCTAGGAGGAGTCCTCTCTTGATACTTATTCAAGTTCTCTTCCAATTCCAAGGTAAAACAACTACCTTAATGTGTTAAGACAATATATGTAACTAGGGTTTACAATGAGATGAAGCTTAAAGCTTGTATACTCATTATATTTTTGTATAATGTTTAGAAGTTGACAAGCAACTAAAAGCCTTGCCAATTTAGTCAAGGAAACAGGAAAGAAGTTTGTGAGGAAAAGAGGTGAATGTGCTAACCGAAGGTGGTTTAAAGTCTTAGGAGAAATGAGCTTATATTGCTTATGAAAATGATTTAAGGAGCCAAGGGAAAATGACTTAGGATAATGCTCTCAAGGGCTTAGTAAAAGGCATATGTATTGTTGAGTGTATTTGCAGGTCAAAGGCAAATACAATGTGGGAAATTCAATGTTTATGATTTATGCATCTTAAGGGCCTAAGAGCCATGTTATTTAAGGGCCTAAGTGCCAAGCAATTAAGTTTATGCACTATATTGTGATGTAGTGTAAATTTGGTGAAGTTATGTGTGTTGAGAATACTCTTGATGGATTTTAGGTGTTCTTGAATGAAATAAGGTAAAAACCTAAGTGTTTGGATGTGAGTATATACAAGAGAAGCTATGGCAAAATTTGGAGAATGTGTAAAAAGTTCTAAGTGATTTAAACAAGTTTTGGTGAACTAGGAAGTGTTAAAGGTGAACAAGTGTTTTACTAGGGAAGAAAGCATGTATTAAGGTGATTTAGAGTGATACAAGGACTTTGGTATTATCTTGGAAGTTCTAGGAATTCAATGAGTGTTTTTGGGATGTAATAAAGTCTTGGAGAAGTTTGTTTAAGGTTTAGGAATGTTGGTGTACAAGGAAGAAATGATTTTTAGGTAAGATGTGAAAAAGGAGATTTAGTTAGTAAGAAAAGAAGTTTGAGAGATGATGTTAAGGTGTAGAGGAAACACCTTGGTATAGTGGTCATTTGGTGAAACACCACTTGGAAACAAAGGAGGAAATAATATAAGTGTTAGGAATTTCGGTATGAAATGAGTAAGTGTTTAAGGTGATAGGTAATGAGTTTCATGGATGTTGTATGAGGACATAAGTGTACCAAATGATGTTAGAAAACATTAGGAGGCCTTAGTTGAAGTTTGGAGTTAAATGGGCAATGGAAAAATAAGGGTCTGGGGCAGACCGACCTTGCGACCGAACTTGCCAAGGTCGGTCGAGCCCAGTTTACCCTGCGAGAATTAGTTTCGGGAATGGACCGAACATGCGACCGAACTTACAAGGTCGGTCAGAGTAGAAATTTTGACGGTAAAGTGTTCTGGAATGGACCGACCTTGTGCAGGGTTGGTCGGTAAGGTCGGTCGGACCAAAAACATTGTTTAAGGTTATAAAATGATATGTAATGATGGGGATTGATTAGTAATGATGTTATAAGGTTGTTTAAGACATGTTAGGTGAGATATAATGACAATTTAGTGGGGGAAAAGATGTATTAAAATATAAAAGTAAAACAAGTTAAAAAGTGAAGTCATGTAACTAAGTTAACGGGGAAAAGTTATAAGCATTAGACTTTAAACAATCATGATACCCCGATGTTAATAAAAATACATGTAGTGTTATCAGTTGTTCGAGGATTGCTCGAGGAACATAAGCGGACACGATAAAGTGGACTCCGGTGACAGGTATGGTTTTCTTGCAACCTGTGTCCTACCGGATTACACCGGCTTGTATGCCAATGTGTTTTTCTGTGTGTTTGCCACGTTATAAGATAAATCATGAAATGAGTTTACAGTCGTTATTGTTGTTGTATGTTTACGTACCGATACCGGTAACCTCGAATGCGCTTGAAGGGCTAGTTAACCACCATTAGGTGAACGTAAGAGAACGGTATCCGGTGATAACGTTTCCGACCTAAGGAACGTTCTAACCACGGCTATGCGTGAGTTAGTCATGTGATGTTTGTGTGTAATGTTTGTGTGTGAACGTGTGACTCTCTCTTCCCTTGTGTATGTCTAACAAGACTTAACCCAATGTTGTGATTGTTTAATAAAGTTCAATGTTGAACTTCTAACAAGTGCTAACGGGGGAAGTGAGGAGTCCGGTCTGTTCCGGCCACGCGTGTGAGTATGGGGGTCGTTGTCATATCAGGTTCGATCCTCTCCGTATGTTATGGTTGTTTTGCAAATTGGTTTCCAACCTTCCCTTTAGCTTAACTAAGGCTATTACTGACTCACGTCGGGCCATAGGGGCATACTATGTTATGTTTGTTCGGTGTGCTTGGATCACTATATCCGAGACACCTGGTGCTAAGTTATCTGTTCATTTAACGAGACGGTAACGAGTTATGTAACGAGCTTATCATGAGACTGGCAACATTCTCTAGGCTCACCAGTGTATTAACAATGTTTGGGTCGGTTCCTAAGAGAACCATTCCCGTTATGTTATGTGATGTTGTTGTAATGCAATTTCTATTGCGATGTTATTATGTGCACGTTGAAACATGAAAGTGTTGTTATGTGTTGTTATGGGATGCATGTTATATGTTGTAAAATGTGGAGTATGTGGATCATGGATATGAATCCCAGTTTGTGATAAGAGGCGTTTAAGGACAACCCGAATAACGGGTAAGTGTCGTTTATTAAGGAAGTAGCTCCATTAGAGGAGAAACACTCTAGGGATAATGAATACCATGAGTGACTTATCAAATAAGGATGTATTATTCGTTTATTGAGCCCATTGAGGCGAAATGTTGTGTGTTGTGTGTTTACAGTTGCATGCATGATTTAAATATAATCAACCGCATGCTAAGACGACAATTAGTTGTGCGTGGCCCGGCAGCATGTGGGCTGCGGATTACCATACCAGCAAAGGTGCTGAGCCCCTTGGGGGCCACCTTTCTCTTCTTTTCTTGTTTCAGGTACAAGCAGCTGGAAGCCGTTCGAGAGTAGGACGGGGTAGTCGTTGTACATGGGTAATCATTTAAGTTGTATATATACAGTAGTTGTAGTAAGACCGAAATTGTTATCGGCATTAGTTTGCGAATACTCGGTACAGTTGGAAGGTGTATGTTGTTCTATCGTTAATGGAGGTTCAGAAATGGGTAGTCGCTCGGGAATCTAGTCCATCAGACCGGTACAATGTATATGTAATAGCCTTGTTAGCCACGTGGGTGGTTAACGGCGTGTAACACCAACGAGTTAAGTAATGTGATGTAGTGTATTTTCCGCTGTAGTATGTTGTTATGTGTTTGTCGTTGGATGGGGTGTTACAAAAAGTGGTATCAGAGCGAAGTATCGCTCTGATGACTGAATTACCGAGCTTAGGAAGTACCGAGTTAGAATTTTAGTACCTTGGGTTAAGGGTTGAGTGATAGCGTGAGAGATACGCTAGATAGGTATAACCAGTGTGTACTGGGAACCTACAATATCCTACCCGCCCTCCACAATCCCTGTTTTATAACTTGGGAAAGAACGCCAGAGAGATGGAAGTCCTCTCTTACTCGGGAATACCCGATCTGGCTGTTATTAAGTACCTCTAAAGGTATGGAGAACCAGTCATACGGTAGATCCCGAAAACTGGGAATCCCGGAGATGGTTCCCATCTAAACAATGTTAACCGCATTTCATAGCGAAGAGTGAAGAATCAGTGTATAGAAGAATAGAATTTCCGGCAACCTGGGTTGACATGCAGAGCAGTCGAGAATAACCAGCTTGCAACGCACCGACCGTGCAACAGGCAAGAAGTGGATTAATGAAACCCGAGACGAGTGTCTACGAAACCACAGTTGATAAATAATACACCAACGGTATACCAACCGACAAAGGAACTACAACGTAGTGCCCAAACAAGAGACAAATCTCAGTAACCACGACAAGTGCGTGGAACGGGCTATAAAGAGGATACGATACTAAGTAAGGGGGGGACTCCAAGAATGGGAGGCACCCCTGTTAATAATTATCATGTGAATACAATAAAAAGTCACCTAGAGGAGTTATTGTCAAGACTGTAAGATCAAGTGAGGGCCAACGAGGCCACTGATATTGGTGCGAGTAAGAACAATACCGCAACCAGTATGTGTGCTTAACCGATAGCCAGTTAGCATGGCGCACTTGCTATAGCAAGTGCTGCTATAACAGGGCTGTTCGGGAAATTTATAACCACTACGAAGTACTTGGTAAAGTACCATGAAGTTAAGTGAGATCATTGTAACCATGGAAGGGCTTAATAGCCTAACCTCTGTAATTGTGAGTACACCAGTCAGCAAGAAGCTAGACTTGGTTAAGGTAAGAAGATGTTGTGAAACCATGAAAATTTTCTTTCAAACTCAGATTTACTCAAACTCTTTCCTTTTCAAAACCAGATTTTCTTTCAAAACCAATACTTCTTTCTAACCTTCTCTAAACCAAACCAGTAAAAACCAAGGGCAGTTGATAAGAATTCAACAATGGATAAACTTCCCTCGATTAAGTTCGGGAAGTATGGAATAAATATTGTCACGGGACAATATAGGGAGTTGACAACAGAAACTCACCTAGGCGTGACGGACACTAGAGTGTACCAATGAATTGGGGGACGACCGCCCCGATAGGAGCTTGTGGGCCTGAAAGACCTACTTAGGGGTTAGTTGGGTAAGTAGTAATGTATCAGTAGGGTACCCCACATGTATACAAGTAGAGTCCGGAACACGGGAAGTAGTCGACTCCGTACACGGTCAGCAGTATAAGACAATCAAGAGCTAAGGATTACCATGAATGGTTGAAGTAAAGGAACAAGTCAAGTTAACGAGACTAAAGGAATTAGTGAATTCATTTCAAGGAAATGTTTAAGAGTCAGGAGGCGCGAAGTGCACTAACTGTTATGTAAAGACATCACGCATGTCTTAAGAATTCCGAGGGGTAAACATGATAGCTGGAACGGAGACCCAGCCTGTGCATGGCAAGGCAGATGCCTAATGTGGACACATTAATGTGCAATGAACGGGATGAAACTCCCAGAATAAGTACCTACACTACCAGGAAACGTTGATCTTCATAGAAGAAGATAATAAACCAGTTAAGAACGCAAACGGCGTGGCTAACTCAATATATCAATAAGTGCGAACCAGATGTAAGGCATAACTTAGCAACACCCAGGAGCGATCCTTGAAGGGTGTTTGCTCAACGATAATTGAACAAGATAAGTGATAGAAACAAAGGGTTGAAACTAACACCCAGTTAGACATAAGTTGTCAGGAGACGGATGACATCCTAAGGGGCATTCCATGAAAGGAGCGGAATGCAACGACCTGTCATGGAGCTCAATATAGTATCCAAACCATATAATGTTGTACAGAGAAGTACATGTGTGTGGACAGCCTACAATGAGCCCATCTCAAGGCAAATAAGGCTTATAAGCCATAAGCAAGATATGTTATATAAATTCGATTGATTATAGAAGTTTATGTTGTATAAGTGAATAGAGTGGTAAATGAACCACTGCATTAAGAGTGGGGATACTCTCGATATTGTGAGACCGCAGGAGCGGTAGTTATGTGAATCAAGTTCAAGAAATATGTTAAGGATGGACGAGTTATTATTGAAAGAGAGCAGTTAGCGTAGTAGTATGTGGTATAAAGTGAAAACACCGAGCTGAATAATGCCGGCTTGTGACTCGAATGATCAATGCTCCAGGAGCATTCAGTAGTCATCCAAGTGAGTGATGAACCATAATACGAATAATGTAAGTATATGTGTGGAAGTTAATGTGACAGTAAATACCATGTAAGTTAGTGTTATGCAATGAGTAACAGCACGGTTCGCACCAAGCGACCGTTGCATAAGTATTGTTGAATAATAAGGTGGTAGATGAGACCAGTTATGAGTTAAACTCAGAGGAGATGCAAGGTAAGTGATGTTAAACAGACTGGGCAATAAGCCAGTGGTAGGTACTACGTGATGAGGAACTCAGTGTGAATTCCATGGCGAATCGCATAAGGGATTTACTGTCAAGAGTTTACGCCTCTGCACTCTGTATGACTGAGTGTTTTGGTATTGCACTTGCACAGTAATGATCGAGTGGGATAGCTAGGAATTGGAAAACATGTTAATTGTGGAGCAATAATGTTTAAGGCCGATGCATAGGAAATGCAAAGACATACCATAAGAGAGTACTTGTACAAAACCAAATGTGGAGGCATGATTAAGAATAAGGGGCTACGGTAGCACTGAATGCCAAATATCGGTATGGAATATACCCCAAATGTTGTAAACAGCTGAGAGAGCACCACACACTAGGTAGTAGCTCAATCTCAACCGACAGTAAGTCGGAAGGGAACAAGTCAATCATTGTGAAATACATAGCTGTATATACAGTAAATTACTATAGAGGTGGATAGAAAGTTTATAACTCACCGAATTCGCTGACGGTAAGAGATACCATGCGTCGGTTGAGAAACCATTGTTACCAAGATGAAGGTGACAATTGGGGATGTACAATTAAGCTCTACAATTACTAGAGTTTCGCAGCAGAAACTAGTGAGCCACTAATTCAAGTGTTGAATGTGCATGGTAAACATGAGTGAATGGCTAATTATTAACGCCTAGAAGCCTAACAGGCCAGAATCGAAACCAACTAAGAGTTTAAACAAACTCCAATGAGAATTCTTGGTTTAGGCACTAAACCGC
Organism: Limonium bicolor; assembly: GCA_023374045.1. Lineage (NCBI taxonomy): Eukaryota > Viridiplantae > Streptophyta > Magnoliopsida > Caryophyllales > Plumbaginaceae > Limonium > Limonium bicolor. The sequence goes on along the minus strand of CM041779.1, from coordinate 263,385,099 downwards.
CAATATGGTTAAAATCCTCTAATCAGAATCCATTGTGTAATAGACCGCGTGGAAGTTAAAACACTTCACGACGACAGAACATTTTAAGCCAATGTTTAGTGATTGATTACGTGGGCGTAATCCCTTTTAAGGGGGGTAGAGCGCAAAACCACTTAGTGTGTATTACCGTACAAGTGTACGTGACTTATGTTGTGCATAAGTGCATAGCATAAAATAATTTGTTTTGATGATTGGTGTGTGTGTTACGTAAACATACGCATTCATTCATGGTTTAATTGTGGTAATTGCGCACAGAAGATGCGAATACCATTGTGATAAGTGTGTTTATTTGTTAACAGTTGTGTGTGATAGTACAAGTGTGGGGAGTAGAGAAACTCCCGGGGAACTAAAACCCCGACAGTGTATAAACGTGAAACTGTGTGTTGTATTTTGATAAAATATATGTGTATATATATACTATATAGTGATTCATGAAAGGGTATGAAAACGACATAGAACCTAGCGAGAATAAGATTCCCTAGGCAACAGGATTAAGGTGAATGGAGGTAACTGATAGACGGAGTTCTATCCCTTGGAGATGTTATGATCATGATTAGAATGATTAAAAAAAGATAGAAAATTGGATATGAGTGATTTATTTGATGCTTGAAAATGAAGTGGGAAGTGGAACTTGATTTGCATGCGATCAAGGGAAACCGAACACAAATTGGGGTGGAAGGATAGTTCGACACTGATGCTGATCACATTAGGGTTGAATGATTCTTGAAGCTCCCCTTAAGTGGTCACAAATAACCACGCTAAGAAAAGAAGCAAAGAGCATAAGATGGACTTGGAGTCGTATGTGTTTTCAAAAGGATTTTGAATTGGTATTTATAAAACGTCGATAGATACTTTACATGACTAAAGTTTTCTTACTTAACCTCACAAGGAAAAATTTTAAATTTAAGTGATTGTTTTGATCTCCCAAAGGCACGGGGGCGGAAGGTGTCCATCGCGACCGGGTTCTACGGGATCACAGTTTATATCAAAGATATTTTTGATTGCTATACATGCTATGACATGTTATGTGGTATGTGTAATAAATATTATTTTGACCTTGAGTTCCTAAAGTGTATGCTATTAAGACCTATGAGTCTAAATGTGTTGTGTTACATAGACCTATATGTCTAAAGGCTGTTATGTTATCAAGACCTATGTGTCTAAATGTTGTTATGTTACCCAAGACCAGAGAGTCTAAGGGTTGTTATGTATGTGTAAATGTTGTTAAGATACCCGGACCATTGAGTCCGAGGTTACCTTGTGAACATGTTATGTTATGTATGGATGTGAATGTGTTACCCGGACCATTAAGTCCGAGGTTGTGATGTAAAGTGTGTTTGGTTATGGAAGTTTATTTCCAAGTGATTCCTGCGTTCTAATCCAAGTGAAGTGTGGGAAGTGTGAACTTCGAGGACGAAGTTCTTTTAAGGGGGGTAGATTGAAATACCCCAAACCTTGATATGTGGTTTAAATGTCAAACTATGGTATGTAAAGGCTAAAAGTGCCTTAGAAACATCAGTGAACAATTTAAACCATATTAAAATGCAATAAAGCACTAAGATACAGTTTGAGCAAAAACATGCTTTAAGCTAGGAGTGAACTTGGTTAGGACCCAAAGAGCCTACCAAGACTTAATAATATTCAATTATGATTTAATAAGGCTAATTAAGTCCTTAGGAAATTTTGGTAGACAGTTAAACCAAACAAAACACAAGAAAATACCTTAAAGTCAATAAGAGCAAAAATGTGCTCTAAGCTTGGGATAAATTTGTATAAGACCTAAAGGTCATACCTATACCTTATAAATATGTTAATGAACATATTAAATCAATTACCAAAGAAAACCAAGCTTGAAAACAAGTTAAAACACAAAAAGTGCTTTAAGGAGTCTTAAAGCACGTTTTTGAAAAATTGTCTTATAAATGAGTTTTGAATGGCTAAATGTCCATCATTACTCTTTAATTAACATGTGTACCATATAGTATCACATTTGGAAGTCTATATCAATGGGAAATCAAAAATTTCACATCTATGTGCCTTGTTTTAGTGAATAGTAACTAAAATAAGCTAGTTTGTAACATATGTTGTTATAAGTAATTAAATTGGTCAACAAACACTATTATACCCCTAGACTACTAATGGGGGCCGGTTTTTTATGAGGTGGGTCATCACCTTGTAAGTTAATAAAACAAATAACTAATGATAAAGCAAGTTACTATTTGCTTTATTACATAATATCTTCCAAAAGCAAACTTACCTTCTCATTCTCTTCTTCCTTCTCATTTCACACGGTTCTTCATCTCTCCCAAGCTCCATTCTCGGTTTGCTATAGTAGCCTCTCTTCTCCATCTTCATTTCCTTGCCAAATCCAACTCCATGCTCCAAATCAAATTCTAAGACCATATTTGTCTTAGTTAGACCAAGCTCTACATTTCTACCTTTTCAAATCTTCAAGAACTCAATTTTGGTGCCATGGAGATTCACCATTTAAGGAGCTTGAGCTCACCTTTTCACATATTATTGTTCTCCTTTGCTTCAAGGTAAGGAAACTCAAAGAAAAATGATGTTTCCTTCATGTTTTGTGTTGTCCGAAAATTCACCTCACCATGGTGTTTTTACCTTGCTTGTTTTAGCTTCATTTGAATCTTCCAAGGGCTAGGAGGAGTCCTCTCTTGATACTTATTCAAGTTCTCTTCCAATTCCAAGGTAAAACAACTACCTTAATGTGTTAAGACAATATATGTAACTAAGGTTTACAATGAGATGAAGCTTAAAGCTTGTATACTCATTATATTATTTGTATAATGTTTAGAAGTTGACAAGCAACTAAAAGCCTTGCCAATTTAGTCAAGGAAACAAGAAAGAAGTTTGTGAGGAAAAGAGGTGAATGTCCTAACCGAAGGTGGTTTAAAGTCTTAGGAGAAATGAGCTTATATTGCTTATGAAAATGATTTAAGGAGCCAAGGGAAAATGACTTAGGAGAATGCTCTCAAGGGCTTAGTAAAAGGCATATGTATTGTTGAGTGTTTGCAGGTCAAAGGCAAATACAATGTGGGAAATTCAGTGTTTATGATTTATGCATCTTAAGGGCCTAAGAGCCATGTTATTTAAGGGCCTAAGTGCCAAGCAATTAAGTTTATGCACTATATTGTGATGTAGTGTAAATTTGGTGAAGTTATGTGTGTGAGAATACTCTTGATGGATTTTAGGTTTTTTGAATGAAATAAGGTAAAAACCTAAGTGTTTGGATGTGAGTATATACAAGAGAAGCTATGGCAAAATTTGGAGAATGTGTAAGAAGTTCTAAGTGATTTAAACAAGTTTTGGTGAACTAGGAAGTGTTAAAGGTGAACAAGTGTTTTACTAGGGAAGAAAGCATGTATTAAGGTGATTTAGAGTGATACAAGGACTTTGGTATTATCTTGGAAGTTCAAGGAATTCAATGAGTGTTTTTGGGATGTAATAAAGTCTTGGAGAAGTTTGTTTAAGGTTTAGGAATGTTGGTGTACAAGGAAGAAATGATGTTTAGGTAAGATGTGAAAAAGGAGATTTAGTTAGTAAGAAAGAAGTTTGAGAGATGATGTTAAGGTGTGAGGAAACACCTAGGTATAGTGGTCATTATTGGTGAAACACCACTTGGAAAACAAAGGAGGAAATAACATAAGTGTTAGGAATTTCGGTATGAAATGAGTAAGTGTTTAAGGTGATAGGTAATGAGTTTCATGGATGTTGTATGAGGACATAAGTGTACCAAATGATGTTAGAAAACATTAGGAGGCCTTAGGAGAAGTTTGGAGTTAAATGGGCAATGGAAAAATAAGGGTCTAGGGCAGACCGACCTTGCGACCGAACTTGCCAAGGTCGGCCGAGCCCAGTTTACCCTGCGAGAATTAGTTTCGGGAATGGAACGAACATGCAACCGAACTTACAAGGTCGGTCGGAGTAGAAATTTTGACGGTAAAGTGTTCTGGAATGGACCGACCTTGCGCAGGGTCGGTCGGTAAGGTCGGTCGGACCAAAAACATTGTTTAAGGTTATAAAATGATATGTAATGATGGGGATTGATTAGTAATGATGTTATAATGTTGTTTAAGACATGTTAGGTGAGATATAATGACAATTTAGTGGGGGAAAAGATGTATTAAAATATAAAAGTAAAACAAGTTAAAAAGTGAAGTCATGTAACTAAGTTAACGGGGAAAAGTTATAAGCATTAGACTTTAAACAATCATGATACCCCGATGTTAATAAAAATACATGTAGTGTTATCAGTTGTTCGAGGATTGCTCGAGGAACATAAGTGGACACGATAAAGTGGACTCCGGTGACAGGTATGGTTTTCTTGCAACCTGTGTCCTACCGGATTACACCGGCTTGTATGCCAATGTGTTTTTCTGTGTGTTTGCCACGTTATAAGATAAATCATGAAATGAGTTTACAGTCGTTATTGTTGTTGTATGTTTACGTACCGATACCGGTAACCTCGAATGCGCTTGAAGGGCTAGTTAACCACCATTAGGTGAACGTAAGAGAACGGTATCCGGTGATAACGTTTCCGACCTAAGGAACGTTCTAACCACGGCTATGCGTGAGTTAGTCATGTGATGTTTGTGTGTAATGTTTGTGTGTGAACGTGTGACTCTCTCTTCCCTTGTGTATGTCTAACAAGACTTAACCCAATGTTGTGATTGTTTAATAAAGTTCAATGTTGAACTTTTAACAAGTGCTAACGGGGGAAGTGAGGAGTCCGGTCTGTTCCGGCCACGCGTGTGAGTATGGGGGTCATTGTCATATCAGGTTCGATCCTCTCCGTATGTTATGGTTGTTTTCCAATTTGGTTTCCAACCTTCCCTTTAGCTTAACCAAGGCTATTACTGACTCACGTCGGGCCACAGGGGCATACTATGTTATGTTTGTTCGGTGTGCTTGGATCACTATATCCGAGACACCTGGTGCTAAGTTATCCGTTCATTTAACGAGACGGTAACGAGTTATGTAACGAGCTTATCATGAGACTGGCAACATTCTCTAGGCTCACCGGTGTATTAACAATGTTTGGGTCGGTTCCTAAGAGAACCATTCCCGTTATGTTATGTGATGTTGTTGTAATGCAATTTCTATTGCGATGTTATTATGTGCACGTTGAAACGTGAAAGTGTTGTTATGGGATGCATGTTATATGTTGTAAAATGTGGAGTATGTGGATCATGGATATGAATCCCAGTTTGTGATAAGAGGCGTTTAAGGACAACCCGAATAACGGGTAAGTGTCGTTTATTAAGGAAGTAGCTCCATTAGAGGAGAAACACTCTAGGGATAATGAATACCATGAGTGACTTATCAAATAAGGATGTATTATTCGTTTATTGAGCCCATTGAGGCGAAATGTTGTGTGTTGTGTGTTTACAGTTGCATGCATGATTTAAATATAATCAACCGCATGCTAAGACGACAATTAGTTGTGCGTGGCCCGGCAGCATGTGGGCTGCGGGATTACCATACCAGCAAAGGTGCTGAGCCCCTTGGGGGCCACCCTTTCTCTTCTTTTCTTGTTTCAGGTACAAGCAGCTGGAAGCCGTTCGAGAGTAGGACGGGGTTGTCGTTGTACATGGGTAATCATTTAAGTTGTATATATACAGTAGGTGTAGTAAGACCGAAATTGTTATCGGCATTAGTTTGCGAATACTCGGTACAGTTGGAAGGTGTATGTTGTTCTATCGTTAATGGAGGTTCAGAAATGGGTAGTTGCTCGGGAATCTAGTCCATCAGACCGGTACAATGTATATGTAATAGCCTTGTTAGCCACGTGGGTGGTTAACGGCGTGTAACACCAACGAGTTAAGTAATGTGATGTAGTGTATTTTCCGCTGCAATATGTTATTATGTGTTTGTCGTTGGATGGGGTGTTACAGTATCCGTCAGGCATTTGGCGTACCCGGGTCCAGAAGTGCACAGGGAAGGATGATTAGCTACGAGGAGCACCTAAGAGAGATGGCTGAGATGGAGCAGAGGATTAATCAGAGCATCGACGAGAGGATCGCTCAGGCTGTGTCAAGGCTTGAGACACAGAAGCATAGCAGCCAAGAGGTTTCTCGACCACCAGTTGAGTCACCCATTCATCATCAGAGTTCACCGGTAGTGGGAAGTAGTGTCCAGTCAGCTGAGCCGTTTCCCTATGCATCTCTAAAGGTTAGACTAACATTTCAATTGCGTACATGATGATTAAGATTTTTCACTTGATCACTAATATCATCATAGAGGAATTCACAATTTTTATCTAAACAAGTTCCACATAACACTCAGGCACCCACTGAGTGCCATCTGTTTTTATAAATTGGAGTAGAAGAGGTCATGGTGGCATAGGGAAAAATTTTCCCTTCAGTTCCAAGTGATATTGTGCACGGTGAACCACTCCGACATTACCATGCACGAGTGCTTCTAGACGAATTTGTTGCAGAGCATGGTGACGTCTGTTTACCGGTGCCGATCCCACAAAGACGTACCTTGCATTCCACACAAACTGCGACAGTGCAGTGGCCAACACGATTGGTCAAACTCCCTGGGCAGGTATTTACTCTTAACCGTTGTTATAAAACTATTGATGTACTACCTTGCGTCCATATACTTAATTAGTTAATATCATAGGATATGAGCCGACCAAAGACTGATAAGGGAAAAGGAAAAAGAATTGCTGCACCTGTGCAATCAAAGGCATCCACAAATTTCATGCTTAGACCTAATTTGGTGGAGAAAAGAATATTGGCCGGCTTGTCGACTAATATGCAGATTCTGCACTCATCGTTGTTGCTGCTACCACTTCATTGTGATTCCCTCACTGTGGAAGATCATGAGCGGATATTTCACTATCAAGTTCAAGGACAAGATATACATCGATTTGGGATGTATATGTCCGACTTCGAGGAGTGTTTCAGGAGGGATTGGTTGAATGTGTCGATTATCAAGTCAGCCGCCATGTGAGTGACTTCTACCTTTTATATTTTGAATTCATTGATCGGTGATGAATTAGATGTTTGAATAAAAAGTTAATGACTAATGATATTGCCTCATAGGTGGGTGCATAATAAGGCGATCAATGTCTATGAAGATCACAGATTCGGATTCCTGTGTCCTGCTATGTGCAGTGAAGTTCAAATGACAAGTGATATGGAAGGCCTTATGCAATATATGACGAATATCATCTTTGAATGTTCTAACAAGTCATTTATTATGCTGCCATATCATTCAGGGTATGATATTTGACTATTTCTCTTAGTATTATCTAAAACATATAGTTTGTGTTAGTTGTTTAATGATTTCAACACATTGTGTAATTTGTGGACAGTCGACATTGGTCATTGCTTGTGCTGGTGATGTTGAAGTACCCACGAATCTTGCAATTTGACTCACTTGGTAAGGGTGCCAAGAGATCGAAGATCACCACCGCAATACTGAGGTAATCAGTTTGTTATCTTAAACTACAATTATAATTACTTAACATTAACTGTTTCATAACTTGCTACTGATGCTTAAAACTATATATATTGCTGATGTATATAGTTCCATGAGAGCTGCATTATCTCTCCAGAATAAAACAATGAAGAGTAACATCCCTTGGAACACTGTCAAGGTACTCTATTAATTGATAAATTTGTGTGATAATGTTTAAACTTGTTTATAACTATCAATATGTGTGTTTGTATAGTGTCCGGTGCAGCCTGGGGGTTCAGAATGTGGATACTATGTCATGAGATTCATGAGTGACATAGTAGGAGCGTCGAACCTTTTACCAGAGCACTCGTTAGACAAGGTAACATTCTTTGAAAGTTTCAGTTATGCTCTTTACATGTTGTTAGACTTGTATGTTTTAGATTAATGTTCATTTTTTTTCAAGGCTTACGAAGAAGTGTTCAAAGGTGGTCAGTATGATGATGCTCAAATTGTTGAGATGCTTGAGGAATGGTCGGAGTTCGTCTGCACAAGTTTAATGAATTGATGATCATGAAGATGTTTTGTGAACTTTTTCGAGTATGTAATTGTAATTTTGTACACTTGTGGATGGTGTAATGGTAGATTTGAATTGTAATGTGGTTTTTTATTTGTAATGAAAGTGTGTAATTAAGTGTAATTGCATTGGTTTTGTTAACTGTCAAATTGTGGCGTGTCATTGATATTAATTGGGAGCTTTTATAACTTTTTAAATGTGTGCTGGAGCTCCCTGTGTGGATGAAGTTTTATTACAGGTCTCATTGAACCAAATGCGGTGAATATATATATATATATATATATATATATATATATATATATATATATTATATGCTGGGATGGAAAAAAACAAAAAAAGGGGGGGGGGCTATTTCGGCGGTTCTTAGCTTAGAACCGCCGAAATAGATACAAAAATAGGCCTATCTCGGCGGTTCTTAGCTCACAATCGCCGAGATAGACTCATGATGCCTTCTTGAATTGACCGATGCTGAGATTGACCATGAGTCTATCTCGGCGGTTGTGAGCTAAGAACCGCCGAGATAGACGTCGTCAGAATTTGATTTTGGTGCCCACCTATTTTGGCGGTTTTATTTGCAACCGCCAAGATAGGTGTACCTATTTCGGCCGTTGTAAAACCGCCGAAATAGGGGCTCACACCTATTTCGGTGGTGCTCATTTTGGCGGTTTACAACCACCAAAATAGGCCTTTTTTCTACTAGTGCACGGCGAACTCAAGGTCGCGTCGTCGCACATCCGCATAGGATTTATGTCTATCTTGGGCTGCTTTCATATTTGCTCGAATTTGCTGAACTTCGGCTTGTACTTGCTCAAGATACTCTGGTCCAATTATGACCGCTTCACTTGACTCATCCCAACACAACGGGGTACGACAGGGTCTACCATACAAAGCTTGGAATGACGACATCTTAATCATAGCATGATAGCTATTATTATACGAGAATTCGATAATATGAAGCTTATCAATCCAGCTCCCCTGGAAGTCTAAGGCACATGCCCTAAGCATATCCTCAAGTGTTTAGATGGTCCTTTCTGTCTGACCATCAGTCTGTGGATGGAAGGCGGTGCTAATCTTCAGCTCGGTACCCAACGCTTCCCGTGTCACTCTCCTGTATCTCGAAAGAAATCTAGTATCACGATCAGATACAATGGTTTTCGGGACTCCGTGGTGTCGAATGATCTCTTTGTCGAATAACTCCGCGAGCTTCGCCACCTTCCAGGTGTCCTTCATCGGTATGAATCGGGTAACCTTGGTGAGGCGATCGACTACTACCCAAATCACGTTGAGTCCTCCCCTGGCAGGTGGGAGTCCTACAACGAAATCCATGGAGATATCATGGAATTTCCACTCCGGAAAAGGCATAGATTGCACCACTCCTCCCAGTCTGCGTGCTCAAATTTCACCTTCTGGCATGTGAGACACCTCAGAACATACTCAGTCACGTCGGATTTCATTCCTGACCACCAGAAGTACCTCTTCATGTCTTTGTACATTTTGGAGGCTCCCGGATGGACATGCAATATGGAACAATGTGACTCTCGCAGAATGTGATCCCTTAGCTCAGCATTACTTCGGGGGACGCATAATCTACCATTCAACCGGATTAGACCATCTTCATGCAATTTGAAGTCATACTTTCGGTTCTTGAAGGTACCCTCTGTGATTTTCTGTCTGATCTCTGTGAAGTAAGGGTCGCTTAACTGAGCGTCTCGTACCTCGTTAACCAAGCTAGAAGAAGCGAGTAGCGAATGGAGCGAGTGCGCTCGACGGCTCAGGGTGTCGGCTACAACGTTTGCCTTCCCTTCTTTATACTGGAGGTTGATGTCGTAATCTGACAGAAACCCCATCCACCATCTCTGTCTCAGATTCAATTCCTTCTGTGTGAATACATACTGTAAACTTTTGTGGTCGGAGTAGATGGTGATGCTTACCCCATAGAGATAGTGTCGCCATATCTTCAAGGCGAAGACAATGGCTCCTAACTCTAGATTGTGTGTCGGGTAATTCTCCTCATGCTTTTTCAGCTGGCAAGCGGCATAAGCTACTACCTTGTCATGCTGCATGAGTACGCATCCCATGCCCTTGCCCGATGCATCACAACACACCTCAAATCCCTTGGTGCCCTCTGGAAGAGTGAGAATGGGCGCTGAGGTCAATGAGTCTTTCAGGCTTTGGAAGGATACCTCGCACTCATCTGTCATCACAAACGGTGAATCTTTCTTCATCAGTGTCGTCATGGGCTTTGCAACTTTAGAAAAGTCCTTTACAAACCTCCAGTAATAACCGGCTTGACCAAGAAAGCTCCGGATGTCGGTAACAGTCTTAAGCCTAGGCCATGATCGTACTGCTTTGATTTTCGATGGGTCAACTGAGATACCCGTGCTCGAGATGACATGACCGAGGAAAGATACCTGATCTAGCCAAAACTCGCATTTGGAGAACTTCGCATATAGCTGGTTCTCTCGCAGTGTCTCAAGTACTCTTCTCAAATGGTTTTAGTGCTCTTCTGCTGACTTCGAATACACGAGAATGTTGTCGATAAATACTACTACTGAAGTGTCCAGCTGATCACTAAATAACCGATTCATTAAGTCCATGAATTTTGCTGGTGCGTTAGACAAACCGAATGGCATCACCGTGAATTCGTAGTGGCCATATCTCGTTCAGAATGCTGTTTTCTTAATGTCTTGCTCTTTGATAGCAATCTGGTGATATCCGGATCGGAGGTCAATCTTCTAAAAGACTGAAGCTCCCTTCAACTGATCAAACAGGTCGTCGATGCGTGGTAGTGGATACTTGTTCTTTACAGTGACCGCATTCAATTCACGGTAGTCGATGCAGAGTCGGAGGTTACCGTCCTTCTTCTTCACGAAGAGAACCGGTGCTCCCCAGGGTGATACGCTCGGGCGTATAAACCCTTTGTCGAGTAGATCACGTAGTTGCTCCTTGAGCTCTGTCATTTCTGTAGGTGTCATACGGTATGGTGCCCTAGCAATGGGACCAGTACCAGGTACGAGGTCGATTTCAAACTCAACTGCTCTCTGTGGTGGCATACCAGGCAGCTCTTTCGGGAATACATCGGGGAATTCTGACACAACTGATACATCGGTACTGAATTCTGGATCTCTTTCCAGATCTTTCACATGGCATAAATACACATCATGTCCTTTTTTGAGCTCCCGGTACATAGCCATAGCGGAGATGACTGTAGTCGAAGGCTCTCTCGGCCTCTGGCGGTATGAAACAGTAATCCCAAACGGACTCTTGAGCAGCAGTCTATGCTCAGCGCAGAGGATTCGTCCCTTGTGTTGCTCCAACCAGTTCATCCCAACTATCAAGTCGAATCCCAACCCATTGAATTCGATGAAGGAGATGGAAAACTCTTCGCCTTTGATTCGAATGGTGGCGGAGTGGTAGTACTTGGTACATCTTACTCGCTCCTTCGACGGGAGAGTAACCAAGAAGTTTGGTAACTCATCTGTGTCTAGCCCCAACCTCTTCGCAAATGATGGCGATACAAAGGTGTGAGAGGCGCCGGAGTCAAATAGTATTGAGGCATCAATGCCATTTATTGGGAAGGTTCCCGTTAGAATGGTGCCGCTCTTATTGGCTTGTGCTTTAGTGAGGATACTTAGGTTACCTTTGGTACCGAGTCCACAACCTAATTATTCATAAGATTTATAAGTAACGATAGTGGAACGCAAGTGGAATTTAATAATCATCACTGCTCTTTATTGATAAACCAACCATCATACATACTGTGTCTCTAATACACGTTACTATTGCGTTACATACTACTACAAGATTAATACATTCTAAAGGTAAGGTTCAAGCGTCCTGGTTTCATGTGTGTGGCATTGATTATTGCCGGTGGTGCCGTATTCAACTTGATCTTTTTGATACCGTGATAGAGCAACCTTAATTTTCCACCCATGATCAAGACTTCTCCTGATTTCAATACTAGTTTCTCCGCGAGGTCCACACGCTTCTGCTCGCTATACAAGAATACTGCATCATCACCAATGGACCAAGACACTACGGGCACTCCTTGTTCGAGAGATTCCGTCGTCTCGTCCTTATCTTGGTGTAAGCCTAGTCGTCCTTCTTTCTCATAGAAGTTGACGATACATAAGTTTGCTTCAACTGCAGGGATTGGGTCATCTTCACATTGTTGTGCGAGTTCTACAGCTTGAGTAACAAGCATTTGGAATTTAGTGGGTATTGATGGAGGTGTTTCTCCTTCTCCTGCTCGTGTCGTCCTTATCTTGGTGTAAGCCTAGTCGTCCTTCTTTCTCATAGAAGTTGACGATACATAAGTCTGCTTCAAGTGCAGGGATTGGGTCATCTTCACATTGTTGTGCGAGTTCTACAGCTTGAGTAACAAGCATTTGGAATTTAGTGGGTATTGATGGAGGTGTTTCTCCTTCTCCTGCTCGTGTCTTTTGGTATGTCTTGGTATAAGGGTTCCAATCCTTTCCCAAGCACATCATCTTCAGCTTCATTGTCGCTCCACCGGGGAATTCGGGTGTATAAAATCCTCCTGGACCCGCTCCTAATTCATTACATCGTCGGATGATGGACATTTACGCTTCGGGTGTCAGGTATCCTTTTAATAAGATCATGCCTGGGCGGATGACCTGACACTGCTCGTTGGTGAAGTGGTGAGTGGTGATGTCGGCATCTTCATGAGGTGGGTTTGAAGGTATTGGGTAGTAGATATTAAATCTACCTATGGTTGCAAATTTCATCTACGGTGAGTTCTAGTTTCAACTAGTTCGTTTCATGCTCGAATACATAATTCAATTCTACTTACTCATGCTCAAATTCATACTTTGTGTACTTACGCATTCATGCATTCATTCATACAGGTAACTCAATACTTTAGACAAGCTCTTCAAGGATTAAAGGTTACGGTTAATACCTAGGCCGGACTTAGTACCGGTCCCATCACGGTCAATGATGTGCAAGGCCGGCTGCCTCGGTGGTGCGCCCTTCTGCGGACCTCGGGACCCCTGTCCGTGAGGGTGCTGGGTCTGAGCATCACCAGACGCAACCGCCTTGCCTTCACATTGCTTGTAGCCCTGGTAGTTTCCCTTGGGCTTTGAGTTCTCCGGGCATACATTCGCACGGTGCCCCGGCTTCTGGCAGTTATAGCATCGGATCTCCCTTCCTTGGCAATCGGTGCCGGGATGATCCTTGTTGCAATTTCGGCACACATAGCTTCGGCCATCATTTTGGCTCTTGCCATAGCCAGTACCAGAACCTGTAGCTTCTATGTTAGCAAGGTTCGGTATACTTACACCAATTCATGTACATACTAATTCACGAGCATACTATTTCGGTTTTGGGTTCTTACCCTTGTAGGGATGAGACCTCAGTGGCTTTGCTGCCACTGGCACAGTGTAGGCGAGCTGCAACGGCTTAGCTGCCTTGCCCTTCTCAGCATGGGCATAGCTGTCTCCAGAGGTGTTCTGCTGATTTTGGTGGGAGTACTTCCCTTTCTTCTTCTTCCATGGCTTGTTCTGATTTTGTTCATCAGAGTTGTTACTCTTGCTGCTCACCTTGCGCTTCAGCGCTTGCTCTTCATCTCTCAGCTGGTAGGTGATCTCAACTCGAGATGCAGCGTGCTAACACTCCTGGAGGGAGGTAAACCTGGTATAACCCATGCCATACCGGAGGCGATGGCTCAGGCCGCCATAGAAGCGGTCGACCAAGACCTGGCCGGTATACCCAAGGTCGGGTAGGAGTCTAAGAATAGAAGTGAAGGTGCGGTAGTATTCATCAACTGTCATCTTCTCCGTCATTTTGAGGGCGTCGAGCTCAAGCCTCTTCTTGGTCTTGACATGCTCGGGGTAATAATAAGATCAGAGAAGAGAGGTGAATGCTTCCCAACCGAATGTGGGGTCGGCAACGTGCTCGGCCTTGACGAGCTTCCACCAATCCATAGCCGCGTCCTTGAGGTAATACGCAGCTATCCTTACTCAAACTCCAGCAGGAGTCTCGAGAGCCTCAAAAGCCGTCTCCATCTCGAAGATATAGGCCTCAAGTTTGGCGGGGTCGCTCTCGCCTCTAAAGCAGGGAGGTCAAAGGTCAGCGACTGCCTTTACCCAATTGGTTTCACAGGGCTGAGGCGGGTCGGGCTGTTGCTGCTGGTTCTGTTGTACTTGCTGCTGGGCTGCAGTCCTTAATTGGGGCATCAGCTGTGCCATGGTGGCAGCGACAATTGCGGCGACCGTCTGCGCACCAGGCTCATCAGCCTGCTCTCCCTGGGGTCGGCCTCGACCACGTCCTCTTCCTGATATCTGAACAAGTGCGGATAACATTAGATACTGTGACCATGTGGTCTTGATTTAAACAATGGTTTCGTCCTCGCAGACGTCAAGGGTATCCGTTATCATTAACGGTTATTCCTAGTTAGGTTTCTAATTCCCCGTTGTAAAACGGTTTGTAATCCTAACACGGTAATCACTACTCTCGGTATTCTAATCTTCAGAGTGATACTTCGCTCTGATACCACTTTTTGTAACACCTCAACCGCTAATCCTTCCATTATCCTATAACCGTCCTCATAATTACTCTACACGCAGCGGATACTTACACACTCCCAGCGGGTGATACAACGTCGTTAGCCATTCCAAGACTAACAAGGCTACTACTATTTACAGTAACGGTCTGACGATTAAGATATACCGAGTAACAAAATACTTACAATATGCTTCCAATACTTACTTACAACTTTGATTACCGAGTACCCAATAGTATATGAATTGCATCCTATTTCTACAAGACTATTCCAAAAATTATGAGTTTGTACATCTACTCATTCATACTAAAGTTCACAATTCATTTCTCAAAAAGGTGTACCACATGGTACACCGGCTACTTAAAAGGCGTCAAGCCGTGTAAAACTTGGTACACCATTCAAATCTAATAACTACCCCAAAAGAATTCATCCCGGTCCTTACTCGACCTTCAAATCTCACGGGTACCTGTAAAATAAAAACAGTGCCCCAAGGGGCTCAGCTAAACGCTGTATATGAAATCCGCATACCCTGCGTACTAGCGAGGGTACGCCGACTATTTAGTCGAACACATGCGGTTAGTTTTATTCATACATACATACATGCTCTTATACAATACAACCCATTCATATCACAAAACATACATACATTCCATGCATACAAGGAAGACATTACAAGTCAACCATTCATACTTACCGGAATATGGAGATACACTTCTCCAATGCATACACAAGGCTTGTTAGCTTCTTTACACACCCGGGATAATCGGGGTACTTGCTCTTTTACTCGTGGTCAATGACTTACACTAGCCAAGACCATTACTCATACAAATACTTTACATACTCAAGTCAAGTCGGTATGACCTCCGGGCAGGACTACTATATCCCACCATCGGGCTTTAGGGTGGCTCACTAATCCAGGATGCTACCCATTAGGGGTTTGGTCCATGGAAAGGATTAAGGCCAGGATTCGAATCTAACCTCTTATGTCTCCTTATCCTCACGCGTGGCCGAAACTATATTGGACTTCTACTCATTCCATTTCTACCAATTACTCAAGTTAGAAGTTAGGTAGTTAGGAATTTGTAGAAGTCATTACTTCCATACCAAGGGTTAATACACTACATCACAAGTTACACATACACTTCATTCTCAATCATACATTTCATGAATTATACAAACTAAATGTTCACGATAATACAACAAGAACAATATAGTGCAAACACAAGTAAGTGCATTAAGAGTCTGATTCGTGCATTTATCTTATTTAAGTGATCACATAAGCACACAAATTAGAGTAACCAGGTTAAGATACAGGGCATGAGGAAGTCATACCGTTCACCGTCGTACTCGAACTCCGATTTTCCTTCGGTGTTCAACTATCCAAGTCCTATACATACAAAGAGTTGTTTGGTTAATGATCTATTATTGATCTAACTCATTCCTTCATTAATACCTCTAATGTATACTTACTAGTTCTTTACATTCCATACTTGATTATAAAAATCATTCTCTTCTCGTTACTTCCTAAACTTGCTTTCTTATTTACGTGCATACTTTCTTACCCTTTTTATTCTATTAATGGTGTATTACCAAGCCCTCATATACATATATATACATACATACATAATATATTACCATTTTTTTTGTTTGGGGCCCGACCGACCCATGTGTGACCCGACCGACCCAAACTCCTCTGGGTCGGTTGAAGTCAGAAAGAATTTGGCTCCTGGAATTCATCTAGACCGACCCACGACCGACCCAACCATCTGGGTCGGTCGAAGTCAGAAACTTCGACTTTGAAAAATTCTTTACCCGACCGACCCACGACCGACTCACCCGTCTGGGTCGGTCGAAGTCAGAAAGTTTACCCTCCAGTAGTTTAGTCCGACCGACTCAACCCTCTGGATTGGTCGAGGTCAGAACTGTCCTACTGAATTTGTTTCAACTTCATTCTCTTACCCATTTCTTCCCCAATCTTCCTACATACATCCTAACATGTTTTTAGTAATAATTAGACCTCTAAATTGTCTTAGTTCATCCATTAAACTCATTACTAAATCTTTGGCTTCCTTACACAATTTTTCCATTCTTGTTTTCCCTAAACACTCATGCTACAGATTTTGTTTTTCCTTCTATGCTACAGATTTTTACCCTAACTTCTATCATCCAATACTCTCTCAACTAATGCCATTACTAGCATTCAAAATGCATTACTTTACATCCTAGTTCGTCCAATCCCTTAACTCCTTTTCAAATCTGTTCTCAAGGTGATTAATCACTCACACAAATACCCAAAACACTCTTAGTTATTGCCTAGGTTATTCCATCTCCTTAAACACTTAAGTCTTCTCATTCCTAGGTAAAATTTGACAGAGCTTCCCCTATAATTCTAACTTTTCCGACACATATTTCAGCTCACATTCATTTCCAGATTTTCCATATCCATTTAAGCACTAACAACACAATACATTTTCCTGCACATACGTATTCTTTCCCCAAGGTTTTCCCAAGCTTTTAAATCATCATTCAAAGCTTCAAAACAGTTTCATTCTCATCTTGATTATACTACAACATAGCTACTACTCAAAACCATATACTTTACACATTTTAAGTACTCAAAAACTGTTACAATACAACATTTAAAACTAGTTCAAGGTAAGGGCATTTACCTTGTCTTGCTAGTTTTTCTTTCTTTCTTTTCCTTCTTCTTCCTTCTTTCGTTCTTGTTTCTTGTTCAAGCCTCACCAAACGATAATGCTACAGCTCATATCACAATATACTAATGAGCATCCTAACGGGATTCTTAACCTTAAATTCAGCCCTAAACTTCAAGAAGATTTAAAGCTTAAAAGAGTATTACCTTCAATCACTAAGTGGAGTTCTTGGCTAGAAAGAGAGCAAGATTCCAGCACCAATGGAAAAGCCAAAATCGGCTGGAAAACAAGGCACCAACAAGGGCTTACTTGAAATTTTCGTTTTGCATGCAAGGGCTGGAAAAAGATGGAGTTTCAAGACTATTTTTACCTCAAAACAACAAGGAGATGAAGGTGCATCCAATGGTGGTCTTCAAGCTCCAAAATGAGATACACCCATGGAGATGAAAGTGGTGTTTTCTGATTTTTGAAAAGAGGGAAATGTTGCCCAAGGAGAGAGGAGTTTAGTGGTGTAATTTTCTTTGCATTTGGAGTTGATTTTGGCCAAGAAATATTGAGCAAGAGGTGAGCTGGGTGAGCTCTACAAAATCGCCATTAACCAGCTTGAGGAGGAAGAGAGTTCGGGAGGGAGGGTGCCAACGTGAGAGAGAGCAAGAGAATGGGTAGGAGAGAGACTCAAAAGGTGAGTGTTGTACTTGTTTACTTTTTCTTTTCTTTTATTGTTTTGTCTTTACATGTTTAATAGCAAATAAAGAAGGGGGGAGTTAGTGAGTGAGCCGGCCACACTACTCACACACATAGATTTTTTATTTTTATTTTCAAAAGGGGACACATTAGTTTAGCTTTATTACAATTTACACCCCACAACTTCTCGTTTTTGCAGTTTTTACTAACCGGAACCCGTTTTCCGGAATTTTCTGGCTTAATTAATTTTATTGGTTCTAAACCTTCATTAATGTTTATTAATGACTATTTGGTTGACCAAAATCCTTACGAGTCTATTTGACCCACTTAAAGTCGCGTTTTCCCGGTTTCCTCGAAAAACGTGCTTTAAGGTTCGTTTGTGCTTTTAACCCATTTTAAAGATCCGTTTTCTTCGGGATTTGTTCCCTCATGTTTATTTAGATGTAATTAAGCCTCTAAAATACTTATTAGACTAATTAATCACTATTTTTAATTACGGGGTATTTCAATATTAATTTTCACATGACCATCAGATCATGTTATACTTCCTAGTTTATATTATAACTTCATATTATGTGGGTTATAAGGTTCCCATGATAAGTTACATCACCATTCCATGTGAAGTATATGTTTATTTATTTGTGGCATCTATTCACAATTTCCTTATTAAGACTTTGTCTTAATTTTATACATTATCATGCTCCTTAAATCATATGGTTCTTAACTATATATTATACTTCTCAATTTCCAACTTAAACTCATTATTTTATGTGATTGTTATATAAGGTATATTTATACCATAGTAACTCCCCTTATAACAAAATCTCTTATACTTTAATAAAATGTCACATGATACCATTTCAAACCTTATATTATATTCTTGCCCACATTTTAATGATTCTTGAACAACACATGTTATTTTCGGTAGACCTCAATTCTTTCCCAGTCATTTTGGTAAATTACAAAACCAACCCATATATTATATTTACTACATTTCCAACTTATTTAACTTATAACCTAAGGTTTCCAGACATTATAATATACACGTATATATGTATATATTTTTGGACAGCTCGCAATAATTGTCAAATTTTTATCCTATCTCCCTCAACTTTCTTTTTATTACATATTACCCCCTTTATTTTATAATCTTACAATTTAATACCTTAAACTTTATATTATACAATTCAATTATTTTAAATACCAAAACTAACCCAATACTTTTCTTAATTCTAAACAGACCCCTCATGTTCAGTTTTAATATACTTTACCCTTAACTTCCATCATTTATACTTTGGGCCACATTAACTTTATAAACTTACAATTTAATATCAAAACCTTATATTATACATATTAATTTGTTAAATTCCAAAAACCACCCAATATCTTTTTCCAAATTTCTGAACAACCCCAAGGGTTGTTCCAATTTCCATTTCCACTCCAGATTTTCAGTTATCTACAAAGTAGCCCCACAAGTTTTATAAAATGTTACATTTTAATACTTAAACTATATATTATACTCCTTAATTAAATAAATCATTGAAACTAACCCAAAAATTCTTCTAAATTACAAACAGACCCCTAGGGTCTTAATATTCATATTCCCAACACCTATATTTTTGGTAATTACATAAACATCCCATTTAGTTTTATAAATTTCATTTTAACTTAATACTTCATTAAATTGTCAAATAATTTATTTATTCTTCTAATTTGGTCAAACATCAAATGTGGTCAAGGTTGACCACCCAAATACCCCCTTTGACCAGTAGTTACCATAATTATGAAAATACCCCTTTAATTTCTCTAGTTTTACATTTAACACTTTAATTTCATAAAATTATATTTTATGTTTCCAAAATTCTTAAAATACAAACCCTTTCGGTTTTTAATTAAGTTGGGTACTATATATTTTATTTAATTACATTTTGATCCCATGAAATAGGTCTTTTATTTATTTAAATACTTATGAAGTTTATAATCTAATTAAATCATATTATAGCATTACATTTAATTTAGGTAACACCTAAACTCACTAATATTTATCTAAAATATTCCTAAGTGATTATGTTCACTAAAATTATATTTTTGCACCAGAACTTTATATAATTCATTTAATCATTCCAAAACTTAATAATCAATCATTTAAAGCTTTATAATGAACATAATAACATGGCCTAAACACATGGCCTTAAACATAATACAATTTTAACCATAAGAAGGACATTAAAATGTTCCAAATACACATACCAACTCACAGTTTGTACAGATTTTATTTTAACACTATTAAATCATTTTTTCTTTCATTAATCACTTATAAAATAGACCTAAATAAGCCATTGGCATTTAGTCTCACTAATCAAAAATTTAGCCCTTAATTTTCTGTAAATATTAAGGACTTAAATAGCGTACATACATGTACTCATCCTCTCGGTTCTGCACAACTTTGTATATTAACTTCTACAAATCATTTTCTTTCTTTTTTTAACAAATAAACTTGACTTAAACAAGTCATTAGCATCTAAGCTCATTAACCAAACATGTACCCATTATTTTCTACACATGACTAAGGTTTAAACAACTCATATACTCACATATATTTTTGGTTTAAATTAATTATCCAAGCTAATAAATACTAAGGTAATAAAAGGTAGTAAGCATCATTACCTTATTATAATGACAATGAATTTTCACCAGCTCCATACTCCTCGGTTGTACATATAGATATATATATATATATATACTATAGATTATATTTTTGTGCCCAAAAATTCTTAAACCATGAATAAGGCTCTTAAGCACTTAAGGAGGTAATTACCTTCTAGGACTTTATTTCTTCTTGGAATCAGTCCCTAAGTTCACGACAGTTTGGGAGTCAAATCAATCCAAGTCGCCACCATATATACAAGGAGTAAGAGCTTAGTTAGTAACTACTCTTAGGTAATCATTTTAAGGAGCTTAAACATGGATTTTTGAACATTAAAAAGGTGAGTCTTTACCTTGTATTTTGGAGGGGTTTCAAGGGTGATTTTTAGTCACCTAAATAAGGGGAGATAACCTCAGTTTGTGCAGAAGGGAAACAAGTGAAAATAAGGTTCTAAACAGCCATAAAAGAGCTATGTTTTACCTTGGTTTTGAAGCCTTGTGATGGGTTTTTTAAAGCAGCTATTTGGCTCTATGAAAGGGCTTAAAATATCCTTCATACATGTGTAAAGAGAGGTCAAAGAAGGTGTCAAAAACTACACATTTTTGGACATAAATGCAAGGGTTAAAGGGGTAGATTTTAGAGTATGTTTTCTCAACTTTAAGGATGAAGATGAGTTCTCTTGTTCCCTTGGTTCATTCAGCCGATTTAGAGCCTTTAAAATGGGTTTCCATGCCTTGGAATATGGAAGAAAATCAGAGGAGAAGTTAGTGCTGGAAAGGAAACGTAAGAAAGGAGAAAGAAAGGAGTGGTGGTTTTACCTTGTTTTATGTTGTTGTTCCTTGTTGTTTCAGCTTGGAATTGAGAAGGAATATAGATGGCTATTATTGTCTTAAGGAGGAGGAAGAGTAGCAGTATTCTGTAGAGAAGAAGGAGAAAAAATATCAACAGAGTTCTTGCTCCATGAACCAGTAAGCAAGGAAGGGAGGGAAGAGAGCTTACCAGTTTTTTTTGTCTCAACTGCTGTAACCGAGAATGAATTAGGAGAAATGGGTGCTGGCGTGTGATAAGAAGAGAAAAGAGGCTGAAATGAAAATGAGAAAAGAAGGGAAGGAGGCTGACGGTAGTATGGGAAAGGTAAGCAATAGATAGAGTGTTAGACAATGTACTTGTACTTGATAGTACTATATGTGTTGTTTATTCCTTAAGTGGTCTTTTGGTCCCCTTTTTCCAGCATGTTCAGCCGGAAATGGGTGCTTTGGAGGGAGTTTTAAAAATGTTCATCTCTAACATTGTGACACACTTTGTACATATATGACTATAGTTATTTGTTAGGTGGTTACTTATGGTATTTCTTGTTTAAAGGTGTATATATTAGTATATATTGTGTCTATGATTTATTTAGACCATATAAAATATTTATATAATTTATTTAGTGATATTAGTGGTATTTAATACATGTACTAGTATGTTACATGTGATATTAAATTTAGGAGTTGATTTTTCCTTAATAATATTCTCTCTTTGGTTAAAGATTTAGTGTATAGTTTGATGTCCATCTGGACTATATATTTTACAATGATATTTATAGCAATTATTTCTCATGATTTAAATTAATCTTTATTAATTAAGGTAATAATTATTTGGGGTATTTCAGTCTACCCCCTTAAAAGGACTTCGTCCTGAAGTCATCTAACTCAAATAGGTAGTGTGACTACTCAACGTAGCCTCAATGATGTTTATCAATCCAGTCTATCAATTCGATGATATCTATCAATCCGGCCTATCAATTCTAAGGTCTTCACACTTTCCTAAAGTGTTTCAATTCCATTCATCCATAATTCTTTTCTAATCCAAATCAATATATAATCATCAAAATGCTTAAAGCACACCCATATAACAACACATCACAAGTGCATAAAGCACATACATGCAACAACATATCACCAGTGCATAAAGCACATACATGCTACAAAAACAACACAAACACAATATGGACAACACAAACAACTAAATATGCCAAGAGGCTTTACCCCCCTTAAAAAGGGTTACGCCCCGTGACCCCAAAAGTATCCAATAG
Source organism: Limonium bicolor (assembly GCA_023374045.1). Classification (NCBI taxonomy): domain Eukaryota; kingdom Viridiplantae; phylum Streptophyta; class Magnoliopsida; order Caryophyllales; family Plumbaginaceae; genus Limonium; species Limonium bicolor. Next base: position 263,362,473 of record CM041779.1, on the reverse strand, counting down.
TCTCTGACATTAGCTATTATCTTCACTCATTGGTTTCTAGTTGAGGTGAAGTATGACATTAGCTATAGTTTGTCCTTAGTGCTCTTTGCACTAGTCTCTGAAATATGAGATTTATTAGTCTATGAATCCACGAAGATATTTCTTGTCATCCCATGTCTTCAGGTTGTTTTGTTCCGGATTAATATATTAATTGTAATATTTGTTATGTACCCCATATTGGTGTATACTGTATTTTCAGTATAAGGGTATCACGCCAATACTTGTATGGTTTGCCCCGCTTCGCTAGGGAAATCCATTGTTGTGTTCCTAATGAGCCTTGCATCTTTCGGCATCCCATATGGGTATGTTCTTGGTAGTTATGACATTTTTCCTCTAGTATATTTTATATCCTTTCTATTTTTCATGTTGTTCAACAGGAATGTAATTTTATGTTTATGAGTTCCTTTGTGGATCATAGCATTGAAAGCCGTATTTATTTGGAGTGTGTCCTTGGATGGTCTAGGCTATTGTATAGCCTGCCTTCAATTTTGTTTCTCATCACTTGAGTTCTATGAGAGTTTTACTCGTCTGGTCTTGTTAAAGTATTTATTCTAATTGTTGTATACAATGGTTGCTTCTGTGTGCATCATATTTTAGTCTATTCGACGGTTAAGTTGTTGTAACATTTGCTTTATAGCTTAGGGTATCTGCTAGTGTGCTAGCTTTGCCTTTCTTTTATTGTATATTGGTGTACTTATGTTCAGCCCCTGTCTGGGTGAAAACGTACCGTTGCCCTTAATTCGAGCATAGGAGATTGTTACATCGTTCGATATTGTCTTGTGTTCTCTGTAGGAGAGTAGTTCTCTTTATGCCCCTCTCACGGGTGGTGATTTCTATTATTAAGTAGGTTCTTTTGGATGCTAAGAATTGTGTTAGTGTAAGCAGGTATTGAACCTTATGAGGGTTTTATTTATGTTTATTCGCCCATTTAATGGGTTTTCCTAGCTGTCATTAGGTTGACTAGCAACTCTCTTCACTTTCGGTAGATTTTCTTAAATGCTATTGTGTGTTAACCATTCCTTTGCGGAGTTATGACTTAGTCGTGTTATTTTCAAGGTGTTTGGTTCCTCAAATCTCGTTGGTTTAATTGGAACTCATCTCGTTAATTTACTTGAGGCAATTATTTGTATGGGTTTGGATTCGCATCTCTGACCTTGGTATGGAGTTGACTACTTTTTGCGTTGCTTACACTACTTGTCTATATGTATGGGGTACCCTACTAATACATTACTACTGTAACGACCCCAAAACCACCCTGGTTGAGAGACCATTACACGTTGCGCGCTTATTACCTAAGACACTGTGAGCCTCGATTTTTGAACCCTATCCTATGTTGATTCAGGTTGATTAAGATCTGATCGGATTCTAGGTCCACTTATAACCTAAGCTTAATAACTATGTCATAAAACAATAATTACTAAGTCCTAAGTTAGCTCACTGGAACCTATTATGAGTCGCCACCTAATTTTAACCTAGATCAAATTAGGAAAGGAGAGTTTGGGTCGGGGGCTTGATATTCGACTTAATTAGGGTTCAATTACTTTCATTACCCCTATAAGTCATTTTTCCTCTACTTAGTTTAATTACGGCTTATTACGAGTCGTTTTAACCTAAGTGTGCGCTTTTGAATTTTTTGAGATTTTTAACATTTTTTGACAGAAAATTAAAGTGAAAATTAAAACACCTAAACTAGGGTTTCAGAGGCAGAATTAGGTCAAATTTTAATTATGTCCGTAGTCACGGACCTAATATCCGAGACTACGGACCCTAATTGAATTACATGATTACGAAAACAGAACTAAAATAAAAATGTACACTTGAAAAGTCCGGGGCCACGGACAGGGCATCCGTGGGCCCGAACGTGCACCGTTAAAAACCCTAAAGTTTGTAAAATAAAAAAATAAAAAATCCCGCCACCGTCCGGGGGCGTCCGGGCTTACGGACAGTGCGTCCAGGACCCCGGACATAGCATCCGTGGGTGCGGACCGCCCTCGGACGGCGGCGTTTGGGCGGTTCCCGACAGTTTTTTTGGCTCAAAATTTATGGGTTGGTAGCCTGAACGATTCTAAACACGTTATTAATCATAATGTTTCAATTTGAAGTCGAATTAAACATGAAACTTAGCAGACAAGTTATTGGGCAGAAGCGAAAACAAACGTTAATTCAAAAGCAATAAAAAGTCGATTCGACTCCAAATTTAAACACAGTAGTTAAAGTCAAACAAAGTTAGAAAGATATGATTTCAACCTGTTTTACCTTCGGATTTAATGAGACTCTTCACATCGGGGATCTTTTGGTGCTTCGTTGATGCCGGTTCTGGATTGACTTCAAATTGAGCTTCTGACTCCTTCTCCGTTATGTTGTTAAGGACGTTTTGATTTTGTATTTTTGATGTTTTGGTGCTTGGAAGTTCAATGGGAGAAGAAATGATGAGTTTTGGGAGATTTTGGGGTGATTTCGGCAGTGTTTCGGTATTGATTTGAGGCTTGGAAGTGTAAAAACGTGGGGAGAAGGTTTGTGGCTGTGTTTTATGACTTTGGAAGTGTTCTTCTCTGCCCTAGGTCATTTTTGGAAGGTCCTTTTTTAAAAATAAAAGCAAGGCCATGTTGATAGAACAAAATTTTTATCTAAAATCTTGATTTTGTGCTCTAAGAGAATCTGATTTTTAAAATATGCTACATGTCTATAAATATTCTGAAATTTTAACCAAAGCTAAAAGACAATTTTATGAATTTGGAGAGTTGGAATCAGGTTATTTCGATAAATAACCGATTAGATAAAAATCTTACAATCTGGAATATCCCATAATTCATAACTTACGATTTGAAAGTCGAAATAACGAAATTCCAATGGGGTTAGTCTTCAAAAATCATTCTTTATCTTGAGCTAAAATGTCATGACATTTGGACTTGATTTGGGTATCTTCCAAAGGAGAGAGAAAATTACAAAAATGATTGAATTTCTTTTTTAAATTTCGGGCCAAGGTTCCCAACAAAGCAATTTCAGGTTTACAAATGTATGTGGTCATGCTAACCATGTGACAATTTTATTTTAATTTTTGGAAACTCTTTTTTATTTCTATTTTGAAGCTATTTCATGTGTTAATTATTAAAGAAATTAGCTTATAATATGAATTAAAAGCTAAATTTCCAGAATAAATACCTTTCATAATGACTATGATATTTGGAAGTGTTTAGAGATAATGAACAAGTCATATGAAAATAGAAAATCCCGAAAATTTCCTTGGAAAATCCCGCATTGGTGCTTTTTGACCGTTTTGCCCTTTGTAACACGTATGCCTTAGAGACTATTCCGAGGGGGTTAAAATTTTGGGTATAACAGATTGCCCCCCGTCAACTAGGCTTTGTAATAAAAATGAAAAGACTAGTAGATGCTTGAGTGATACCCCAAAATTTCGGATCCTAAAAGACCTCGTATGCCGTTTGAAATCTAGTGGGTTGTGTCGAGCTATTCGAAGGCGCTGACTACCTAAAGGAGAAGGAGATGTTGTTGAACTATTCGAAGGCGCCAACTACCTGAAATGATGATATGTTGTCGAGCTATCGTAAGGCGTTGACTACCTAAAGTGATGAGAATGATGTCAATCTATTCTAAGGCGTTGACTACCTAAAGTGATGAAAATGATGTCAAGCTATAAGGCGTTGACTACCTAAAAATGGGGAAAATGATGTCAAGCTATTCTAAGGCTTTGACTACCTAAAAGTGAAAAAATGAAATAATGTCAAGCGATTCTAAGGTGTTGACTACCTATAATCAACGAAACGATGTCAAGCTATTCTAAGTCGTTGACTACCTATAAGCGAAAATGAAGTAATGTCGAGCTATTCTAAGGCATCGACTACCTAAAAGTGAAGACTAGATGGTTTGCTGATATGCTAACGATGCGGATGGTGCTGATGATGCTTGGATGCTTCTGGGGACCGAAACTCGTGCCAATGCTCCTGGCTAGACCCATTGTGGACTTATTGCCATTGCCCCCCAAGCCGGTGTGCAGGGATAACTCCTGGTAATAACCCTGAGGACTTATTGCCATCGCCCACCATTCGTTGATCCCAAAATAAGTTGACATCGCACGGGAGGATTTATTGCCATCACCTCGCCAACTTTTCTGTCGCTAGGTCTTGTGACGCGTCTGGATAATGCAGATGGATGAAATGAAGATGATGCGAATGTAGATGATATGAAAGTGATGCAAATGTAGATGATGAAAATGATGCAAATGTAGATGATATGGATGATATGAAAATGATGCTCGGATGCTTCTAGGGACCGAAACCCGTTCCAATGCTCCTTGCTGGTATACTATGGGGACTTATTGCCTCTGTCCACCAGCTGGGGTGCTAGGATAACTTCTAGATCACCAAGGGGACTTATTGCCACTACCCTCTAGTTGTTTCTCCCTTAAAGTCGACATGAAGATGGGGACTTATTGCCTCTGCCCCGTCAACTTGGATCACGCACTGTCTCGTACTTGTCTCACACTGAATGAAGATGAGGTCTCACACTGAAGAGAATGATGGGTCTCGCACTGAAGAGAATGATGGGTCTCGCACTGAAGTCTCGTACTAAATAAAGAAAAAGCTGGATCTCACTCTGATTCTGGATCTCGCACTGAATGACGAAAATGCAGGGTCTCGCACTAATTTTGGGTCTCGGACTAAAATGAGTCGGAAAGATAATGGTCTCGTGCAAATGCATGTGGTGAAAACCAATTGTAAAAGGGCCAAACGTGGCGATGAGGTGTATGCAAAAGTTTGTAAAATGCAATCACAGTGCATGTAAAATACATGTTCAAAGCAATAAACTGTTGAAAAATGTGCCAAACATGGCAATGATGAGAATTAAAAATTGTTTAAAGCAAGAAATTGCTGGAAAATGTGCCAAACATGGTAATGATGAGAATTGAAAATTGTTCAAAGCAAGAAATTGCTTGAAAATGTGCCAAACATGGCAATGATGAGAATTGGAAATTGTTCAAAGCAAGAAATTGCTGGAAAATGTGCCAAACATGGCAATGATGAGAATTGAAAATTGTTCAGAGCAAGAAATTGCTGGAAAATGTGCCAAACGCGGCAAAGCTTGGGAAAAACTCTACTGAAAAAAAAAGTGAAATAATCATTTCCTGACTAAGAATTTCAGATTTACATTTTGTTTCATAGAAGATGAACACGCCACTAGTGGAGTGTGGTGTTTTTTTGTGGTGCTAAAGGCTTTTGCTGGTGTTCGGGATATATGATAAAGCTGGGATTAGGTTGTGATTTTGGATGGTGGTCAGGGTTATGATGGGCCTGATGTTTTTATGGGGGTAAGGCTAATGACGGGCTTGAGAGTGTGTGTGTGGAGGTTAAAGCTTATGTGTGCCTAACGTGTTTGATGTGGAGGTAAGGGCTTATGTGTGCCTGTGGTGGGATGGTGGTGCTCAAGCTTCGGGTTTCAATTGGTGTTGTCATGGCAATTGTTGGAACCAACAATTGCCTCTAGTATTTTTCCTTAGGACAATCTGAGCAAGAGTTCATGGCAATCGATCGAACGATCGATTGCCCCTAGTATTTTCTTTGATTAAACGTGCGAGCAAGTCTCATCCTCACAGGGTCAAGGCTTATGCTTTGATGTGGTGCTTCTTAACCTATACTCGACGTGTTTGGTGTTTGTACTTATTTCTCGCTCATGGTCATAACGTCTGGACCATTGAATTCAATATTTGATGGATTTACGCATTTGATTTGTTACTTTCACGTGATTAGACACACACCTATCAAGTTGGAAGTCTTTAAAGCTTATAACGTGGCCATGGGGTGTGATGAAAGACAACGGGACCATGAAGGGATATTTTAGGTATGTGGAGATAAAGGGGTGACCAAAGCTGCACCTTGCGTCTTCTCTCGGAATCATCTTCCTTGTCTTGAAGTCATCACTGCTTCGTGTTGACGTTACTTTCAAGCTTCTGGACTTGGACTTTTGAAGTTGTCCTTTACACCATTTCTCCTCTTTTTGTCATTTGGATTTCTTCGAGGCAGTTCGGGTTTGCCTCTTTGTTTTATCCTTTCTTGACTTTGCCTTCGGGGTTCTTGTGTTTCCTGGTTTTGGGCTTCGAGAGCTGTTTTGATGTGAGCTCTCTGGATCCTGTGTCACTCTAGGACCATTTGCGGATCACTTCGTCATGCTGACAACGGCGTTGCTTCTTTGGACTGATAAAAATGTCATTTGAGACTCGGGCTCCTCGCTTCCTTTGGTCACCGGGTCAGCTATTCATCACGGGCTGGCTTGTTTTATGGAGCTTTGTAATATCAAAAAGGGATATAAGAAAGGCTCAGCGGGGGTGCCTAGGGTTTAATATCAGGGTTCACAAGCTTTTGGCTATGTGGTGTTGTACCTAGGTGCTTTGTCATTCCTACTAACTGTGTATCCGTTCTTTATTACTTTTCGCAGGTCTAAGCGTAAATTTACAAAGTATCTCCTTCGGTCGGAGTTATGTCGTTTTCCTTACCTTTGAATGTGGTCTCACCTGAGTCGTGTAAAAATGACATGCTCGTTCACTCATGGTTTTTCCGCTCAAGACACTCTCGTGAATTTCTCACTCAGAAACTCGTTCACACGTTTAAACAAAAGATGAAAGATGACGAACTTAAACTCAGATTGCCCCCAGTATTAATCCAGGGTTTATAACAACAATTTGACAAATGTAGACTTTCAACCATTATGTGGTTTTTTTGGATGCTTAGGGGTAAGCTGTGGTGTTTTGTTGGATATGTTCATCCTTTTAGAAACAAAAGACAAGTCCTTTTGTTCAATTGCCAGAAATTGACTGTTTCGTGAACATTAGTTTTTGAAGGGTATTTGCCGATGAGCAAGATGATTTGGTTTAAGATGCAAGATGAACAAACATTTTTTATTCTTGAGATTACAAATTGAAATGACAAAAGACTGAAATGCAAACATCTAAACCTTATTAAAATGGAAATATCATAAACTCCTTACAAAAATGAAAAACTAAGAAGGAAAAATGCTATTAGACGCTAGCCTACTCGACAAACTGGAGCCCTTGTTCGATGAGATCTTTAATCTTATGCTTCAGTGTCCTACAATCATCAGTACTGTGCCCCAGTAGCTGATGGATCTGGCTAAATTGATCAAGATGCTCTCCGGATTGGGTAACCCCGGGAGAAGGCGTGGGAGGCTGTAGCAGGTTCAACTCTTCTCGCTTCACGAGCGCTTGACTAAGGGGTCGGCCAATGTCGGTAAACTGTCTTGGTGTAGGGAATCGCCTAGGTCGGGATGATGCTTTGGTTTTCTGCTTTGAAACTAGGATAGCTACAACTGGCTTTGCCTTTAAAGTCTTGTTGCCCACTCCCCGAGCTTTGAGTTGTCCTACCTGTAACCTGGCACTGTAGGTCTGTGGGCTCATGGAACTCTCGCCTAGGGCGGGTGTTGGTAATCCCGACTTAGTGCAAGATCTCAAGGACGAAAAATTTAAACTGGTCGTCTTGGGGATTTCTTCTGGTTGTTTGCTCACCCTCTCGAGTTCTACAACAATTTCCTTGGTATTCCCTTGTGAACTTGGGCCCTAATGGAGCTAACTTCAATACAGTTGTGAAGAGACCTAAGAAGCCTATTCACTAGTTCATTCTCGACTTGACGTCTAGCCTCAATAAAATACCCCAAAACCTTGATATGTGGTTTAAATATCAAACTATGGTATGTTAAGGCTAAAAAGTGCCTTAGAAACATTAGTGAACAGTTTAAACCATAGTAAATGCAATAAAACATTAAGACACAGCTTGAGCAAAAACATGCTCTAAGCTAGGAGTGAACTTGGTTAGGACCCAAAGAGACTACCAAGACTTAATAATATTCAATTATGATTTAATAAGGCTAATTAAGTCCTTAGGAAACTTTGGTAGACAATGAAACCAAACAAAACACAAATAAATACCTTAAAGTCAATAAGAGCAAAAATGTGCTCTAAGCTTGGGATAAATTTGTATAAGACCTAATGGTCATACCTATACCTTATAAATATGTTAATGAGCATATTAAATCAATTACCAAAGAAAACCAAGCTTGAAAACAAGTTAAAACACAAAACGTGCTTTAAGGAGTCTTAAAGCACGTTTTTGAAAAATTGTCTTGTAAATGAGTTTTGAATGGCTAAATGTCCATCATTACTCTTTAATTAACATGTGTACTATATAGTATCACATTTAGAAGTCTATATCAATGGGAAATCAAAATTTCACTTCTATGTGCCTTGTTTTTATGAATAGTAAGTTTTATAAGCTAGTTTGTAACATATGTTGTTATAAGTAATTAAATTGGTCAACAAAGACCATATACCCTTCTAATATGTAAGGGGGCACGGTTTTAGTGGTGTGAGTCACCATACTTGGCCATCCAACTAAGAAAAGTAAAAGAAATTAAAGTAAAGTTACTATTTGCTTTATAACATAAATATCTTCAAACTTTGCCTCTCTCCTCACACTTTCTTCATTTCCTCTTGTTCCCACCGTCATCTTCCTCCATTCTCCCACCAAACCGTTCATGGTGCAGCACCTCTCTTCTCCAACTTCAATGCTCACCAAATGTTCATTAATGCTCCAAATCAAATTCTAAGACCATATTTGTCTTAGTTAGACCAAGCTCTTCACTTCTATCTTTTCAAATCTTCAAGAACTCCATTTTGGTGCCATGAAGAATCTCCATTGAAGGGGGAAAGCTCATCTTCTTTCATATTGTCATTCTCCTTTGTTTCAAGGTAACAAAAACCAAAGAAAATCTAAGTTTCCTCTCATTTTTGTATGTGTCCGAAAATTCACCTCACAATGGTGCTTTTTCTTGCTCTCTTCATAGCTTAATTCAAACTTCAAAGGACTAGGAGGAGTCCTATCTTGCTACTTAACCAAGCTCTCTTCCGAATTCCAAAGGTAATCATCAAATTTTTGGTGTTTTAAGACACATATGTAAACCTAGGGTTTAACTATGAGTTGGAGTATTAAACTTAATGCTCATTACCCTTATATGTGTATTGATTAGAAGATTGACAAGTGATAAAAGCCCTTGCCGATTTTCTATCAAGGAAGAACAAAGAAAAACAAGTGGGAAGTCTTGAAAGAAAAGAGGTAAATGTGTTAACCTAATGTGGTTTAAATGCCTAGGAAAATGGAGCTTGATTTGCTTAATAAAATACCTAAAGAGCTAATGGTAAATGAGTTAGCAAAATGCTCTCAAGGAGTTTATTAAGGGCATATGTATTGTTGGGTGTATTCGCAGGTTGAAGGCATTTAAATGTGGAGATTCAGTGTTTAAGTTTAATGCAATTTAAGGGCCTAAGAGCCATGTTATTTAAGGGCCTAAGTGCCAAGCAATTTAAGTTTATGCACTATATTGTGATGTAGTGTAGTTTAAAGGTTTAGTTGTGTGTAAAGAACATCTCTTGTGAAGGGAATGTGTTTGATGGTTAAAGGATGAAAAACCATATGTTTGTGTATAAGAGTGTGTATTAAGAGATTGAATGTTCTTGATTGTCTAAAGGTGAAAAACAATGTGTTTTTGATGTGAGTATATACAAGAGAAGCTATGGCGAAATTTAGTTGATAAACAAAAGAGTTTATGTGATGAAATGAGATTTTAAGACCTAGAAGGTACTAGGAACTTGTTAAGTGTTAAGATGGTGGAAGAAGGTGAATCATGGTGTTCTTAGGTGTTAAGGTGCCATGGGCATTGTCTTGGAGGATTTAGAACTCAAATGGGTTTTTGAACACACCAAGGAATTGTTATGTGAAGTGTTAAGTCTTGTTCAAGATTTGGTAAACAAAGGAAAAGAAATGCCTAGTGAAGGTCTAAGTGAAAACTTGTGGAAATTAGAAGCAATTGTGCAAAGGAGGTGTGTATGAGAAATAATGCTTTTGGAGTGGTGGTAATGTTTGTGAGACAACACTTTGGTTAGTTGAGGTAGTAGGCATGATATACCACTTAGAAATCTAAGAAAAATGTTATAAGTGCTAGGAATTGTTGTAAGGAATTGAGTAACCAGTTAGTGATGATTTAGGAAAGTTTAGTGCTTGTTTTAAGGTGTTTTAAACATGTAGGAAACATGTGGAAAGTTTATGGAATGATTAGGTAAGGTTTAAGGTTGGTTTAGGGGTTGAAAAATGATGTTTTGACAAGTTAATAACATGGTCCGGGACCTAGCCCTTGTATAGGTACCCGGACCACCCCTTAAAAAGAGCCGAGAGTGAAGTTTAGAAGTGGTCCGGGTCCTTAGTCCAGGACCAAGACCCGGACCAAGGGTAAAATAAGGCCGAGAGTACATTCTACAAGTGGTCCGGGACCTTGGGTCCGGACCAAGTCCCGGACCAGGTCAAAAGTGTTGCAAAATCTGTTTTAAAGGCTTCTAATCATGGGGAATTGAATGGTAATGGTTTTAGGTGATGTTTAGGCCTTGTTTGGTGGCATATAAAGGCCTTAAAATGTGTAAACAAGTGTTGGGTTTGATGTGAGAGTTGTAAACTTAATATCACAAGAGTAAGTTAAGTGTAACGGGAATGACGGGGTAAACTATGGGCGCTTTAAACGTTAAGCAAACATGTTACCCCAATATTAATAAAAGTAATTGTGATGTTACCAGTTGTACGGGATTTGTTCGAGGAACCTAAAAGGACATGATATAGTGGACCGTGGCGACAGGTATGGTTTTCTTGCAACCTGTGTCCTACCGGATTACACCGGCTTGTATGCCAATGTGTTTTTCTGTATGTTTGCCACGTTGTAAGATTAAACATGTAATGAGTTTACAGTAATTCATTTATGTGGCGTGTACAACTCCGATACCATTTAACCTCGGAAGTGTTAACCTTAGTTATCTGAGTCTAGGATCACATGAGAGTTCGGTATTCGGAGTAAACGACCCGAACCATGGGACGTTCTAACCACGGCTATGCGTGTGTTAATTGTGTGATATGTGTTTGTGAATGTAGGGATCTCCCTTGTGTGTTTAACCCAGTTGTAATTCTGTATGGTGTGTAGTTATGATAGACTCCATAGTGGGGTTCTAACTAATATCTAAAGTAAGTATGTACTAACAGTGGTGAGGAATCCGGTTTGGCCGGTCGCGCGTTGTTTGGGAGAGGGTATCCTTTGTAGCCTTACCCTTCTCTTGTTATGGTTGTTTCCCTCACGGGTTATGATCTCCCATTAGCTTATTCCAAAGCTTAGCTATTCTGACTTATGATCGGTTTAGGGGGAACATGTGTTTGTGTGGTGTGTTCGGGCCTCCAAACCCGAACCGCCTTAACTTAAGTTACTCGTCCAACTATTAGGACGGTAATGAGTGTTGTTGTTATTGTATAACGAGCTTATCATGAGACTGGCAACATTCTCTAGGCTCACCAGTGTAAAACAATGTTTGGGTCGGTTCCTAAGAGAACCATTCCCGTTATGTTATGTATTTTGTTGTGATGCAATATCTATTGCGGTGTTATGTTGTGCACGTGGAAACGTGAAAAGTGTTGTTATGTGTTGTTATGTAGTGTATGTTATATGTTATATAATGTGGAGTATGTGGATCATGGATATGAATCCCAGTTTGAGAAAAGAGGCGTTTAGGGATAACCCGATTTAAGGGTAAGTGTCGTCTATTAAGGAAGTAGCTCCATTAGAGGAGGAACACTCTAGGGATAATGAATACCATGAGTGACTTATTAAGTAAGGATATATTATCCGTTTGTTGAGCCCATTGAGGCGAAATGTTATGTGTTGTGTGTTTACTGTTACATGCATGATTTAAATATAATCAACCGCATGCTAAGACGACAATTAGTTGTGCGTGGCCCGGTAGCATGTGGGCTGCGGGATTACCATACCAGCAAAGGTGCTGAGCCCCTTGGGGGCCACCCTTTCTCTTCTTTTCCTATTTCAGGTACAGAGAGCTGGAAGCCGTTCGAGAGTAGGACGGGTAGTCATTGTACATGGGTATTCATTTAAGTGTATATATACAGTAGGTGTAGTAAGACCGATATTGTTGTCGGCATCAGTTTATAAATACTCGGTATAGTTGAAAGGTGTATGTTGTGTTGTTGTTGTTAATGGAAAGGGATAATAATGTGTAGTTGCTCGGGAATTTAGCCCATCAGACCGGTACAATGTATATGGATTAGCCTTGTTAGCCACGTGGGTGGCTAACGGCGTGTAACACCAACGAGTTAAGTAATGTGATGAGGTTTGTATTTCCGCTGCAGTTTATTGTAAGTGTGTTAATGTTGGATGGGGTGTTACAAAAAGTGGTATCAGAGCGAAGTATCGCTCTGATGACTGAATTACCGAGCTTAGGAAGTACCGAGTTAGGATTTAAGTACTTTGGGTTAAGGGTTGAGTGATAGCGTGAGATACGCTAGTTAGGTATTACCAGTGAATACTGGAAACCTACATATCCTTCCCGCCCTCCACAATCCCTGTTATATAACTTGGGAAACAACGCCAGAGAGATGGAAGTCCACTCTTACTCGGGAATACCCGATCTGGCTGTTATTGAATACCTCTAAGGGTACGGAGAACCTGTCATACGGTAGATCCCGAAAACTGGGAATCCCGGAGACGGTTCCATCTGAACAATGTTAACCGCATTTAATAGCGAAGAATGAAGAATCTTGTGTATAGAGAATAGAATTTCCGGCAACCTGGGTCGACATGCAAAGCAGTCGAGAGTAACCAGCTTGCAACGCACCGACCGTGCAACAGGCAAGAAGTGGATTAGTGAAACCCGAGACGAGTGTCTACGGGACCACAGTTGATAAATAATACACCAACGGTATACCAACCGACAAGGGAACTACAACGTAGTGCCCAAACAAGAGACAAGTCTCAGTAACCACGACAAATACGTGGAACGGGCTACGAAGGAGATATAATACTAAGTAAAAGGGGTCTCCCAGATGGGAAAACCCCTAGTGATGATTATCATGTGAAGACATGAGAAGTCACCTAGAAGAGTTTATTATCAAGACTGTAAGATCAGTGAGGGCCAACAAGGCCACTGATGACAGTGCGGGTAAGAACAATACCACAACCAGTATGTGTGCTTAACCGATAGCCAGTTAGCATGGCGCACCTGCTATAGCAAGTGCTGCATAAAGAGGCTGTTCGGGAATTTATAACCACTACAAGTACTTAGTAGAGTACTAGAAAGTTAAATGAGATCATTATGACCATGGAAGGGCTAGATAGCCTAACCTCTGTAATTGTAAATACACCAGTCAGCAAGAAGCTAGACTTGGTAAGGTAAGAAGATGTTGTGAAACCATGAAAATTTTCTTTCAACCCAGATTTATTCAAACCCTTTTCCTTCAAAACCAGATTTTCTTTCAAACCAACACTTCTTCTAACCTTCTTTTAAACCAAACCAGTAAAACCAAGGACAGTTGACAAGGATACAACAATGGATAAACTTTCCCTCGATTAAGTTCGGGAAGCATGGAATGAATATTGTCAAGGGACAATATAAGGGAGTTGACAACAGAATACTTCACCTAGGCGTGTGACGGACACTACGAGTGTACCAACTGAATTGTGGGACGACCGCACTCCGATAGGAGCTTGTGGGCCTGACAGACCTACTTATGGGTTAGTTGGGTAAGTAGTAATGTATCAGTATGGTACCCCACATATGTATACAAGTAGAGTCCGAAACACGGAAGTAGTCGACTCCGTACTACGGTCAGCAGTAAAGTCAAACAAGAACTAAGGATTACCATGAATGGTTGAAGTTAAGGAACTCAGTTAAGTTAACGAGACTAAAGGATTAGTGAATTCCTTTCAAGGAAATGTTTAGGAGTCAGGAGGTGCGAAGTGCACTGACTGTAATGTAAAGACATCGTATACGTCTTAAAGATCCTCAGGGATAAACACTATGGCTGGAACGGAGACCCAGCCTATGCATGGCAAGGCAGATGCCTGACGTGGACACTTTAGCGTGCAATGAACAGGATGAAACTCCCAGAATGAGTACCTACACTATCAGGAAATGTTGATCTTCACAGAAGAGGATAATAAGCCAGTTAAGAACGCAGACGGCGTGGCTAACTGAATATACCATAAGTGTGGACTAGATGTAATGGCATAACTTAGCAACACCCAGGAGCAATCCTTAAAGGGTGTTCGCATCAATAATGTTGCACAAAATGACGTGACAGAAACACAAGGGTTGAAACTAACACCCAGTTTAGACATAAGTTGTCAGGGAATGGACTGACAATCCTAAGGGGCATCCCATGAGGGGAAAAAACCATGTAATGTTGTACAAAGAAGTACTTGTACGTGGACAGCCTACAACGAGCGCAGCTCAAGGCAATAAGCTTATAAGCCACAAGCAACATGTGTATGAAAATTAGATTAATTGCAAAAGTTATTTATGTAATATAAGTGAATAGAGTGGTAAACGAACCACTGCATTAAGAGTGGGGATACCTCTCGATGTTGTGAGACCGCAGGAGCGGTAGTAGTTATGTAAATCAAGTTCAAGAAATATGTTAAGGATGGACGATGTTATTATTGGAAGAGAGCAGTTAGCTTAGTAGTGTGTGTATAAAGTGAAACACCGAGCTGAATAATGCCGGCTTGTGACTCGAGTGATCAATGCTCAAAGAGTATTCAGTAGTCATCCAAAAGAATGACAAACGTAATACGAGTGATGTAAGTATATGTGTGGAAGTTAATGTGACAGTAAATACCATGTAAAGTTAGTGATATGTTATACAATGAGCACGGTGCGCAGTAAGCGACCGTTGTATAAGTATTGTTAAACGATAATGTAGCAGATAAGACCAGTTATGAGTTAAACTTAGTAGAGATGCAAGGTAAGCGATGTAAACAGACTGGGCAATAAGCCAGTAGTGGTAGGTACTATATGATGAGGAACTCAGTGTGAATTCCATGGCGAGTCGCATAAGGGATTTACTGTCAAGAGTTTACGCCTCTGCACTCTGTATGACTGAGTGTTTTGGTATTGCACTTGCGCAGTAATGATCGAGTGGGATAGCTAGGAATTGGAAACATGTTAATTGTGGAGCAATAATGTTATAATGGCCGATGCATAGGAAATGCAAAGACGCACCATGAAAGAGTACTTGTACAAAACCAAATGTGGAGACATGATTAACAGTAAGTGACTACAGTAGCACTAACTGCCAAATATCGGTATGTATGAAATATACCCCAAATGTTGTAAATAGCTGAGAGAGCACTACACACTAGGTAGTAGCTCAATCTCAACCGACAGTAAGTCGGAAGGGAACAAGTCAATCATTGTGAAATACATAGCTGTATACACAGTAATTATCATGGAAGTGGATAGGATGTTTGTAACTCACCGAATTCGCTAACGGTAAGAGATACCACGCGTCGGTTGAGAAACCATTGTTACCAAGATGAAGGTGACAATTGGAGATGTACAATACAGTAAGAATAACAAATGGGGCAATTAAGCTCTACGGTTATTAGAGTTTCGCAGCAGAAACTAGTGAGCCAGTGATTCAAGTGTTGAATGTACATGGTGAACATGAGCGAATGGCTAATTATTAACGCCTAGAAGCCTAACAGGCCAGAATCGAAACCAACTAAGAGTTTAAACAAACTCCAATGAGAATTCTTGGTTTAGGAACTAAACCGCCAATATGGTTAAGATCCTCTAATCAGAATCCATTGTGTAATAGACCGCGTGGAAGTTAAAACACTTCACGACGGCAGAACATTTTAAGCCAATGTTTAGTGATTGATTACGTGGGCGTAATCCCTTTTTAGGGGGGTAGAGCGCAAAACCACTTAGTGTATATTACCGTACAAGGGTACGTAGTGTATGTGACTTATATTGTGCATAGCACAAAATTATTGTTTTGATGATTGGTGTGTGTGTTACGTAAACATACACATTCATTCATGGTTTAATTGTGGTAATTGCGCACAGAAGATGCGAATACCATTGTGATAAGTGTGTTGATTTTAACAGTTGTGAGTGATAGTACAAGTGTGGGAGTAGAGAAACTCCGGGGGACAAAACCCCGACAGTGTATAAATGTGAAATTGTGTGTTGTATTTTGATAAAATATATGTGTATATATATATATATATAGTGATTCATGAAAGGGCATGATACCGACATAGAACCTAGTGAGAATAAGATTCCCTAGGCAACAACATTAAAGTGTATGGAAATAACTGATAGACGGAGTTCTATCCCTTGGAGATGTATGATCATGATTAGAATGATTTAAAAGATAGAAAATTGGAAATGAGTGATTTTGATGCTTGAAAATGAAGTGGGAGGTGGAACTTGATTTGCATGTGATCAAGGGAAGCCGAACACAAATTGGGTGGAAGGATAGTTCACACTGATGCTGATCACATCAGGGTTGGATGACTCTTGAACTCCCTATAAGTGGTCACAAATAACCACGCTAAGAAAAGAAGCAAAGAGCTTAAGTTGGACTTGGAGTTGTGTGTGTTTTCAAAAGGATTTTCAATTGGTATTTATAAAACGTTGATAGATACTTTACATAATTAAAGTTCTCTTACTTAACCTCACAAGGAAATTTTAAACTTAAGTGATTGTTTTGATCTCCCAAGGCACGGGGACGGAAGGTGTCCATCGCGACCGGGTTCTGCGGGATCACAGTGTGTATACCAAAGATATTTTTGATTGCAATACATGCTATGACATGTTGTTTGGTATGTGTGATAAATGTTGTTTGTTTTGATTGGATCCTAAAGTGTATGCTATCAAGACCTATGAGTCTAAATGTGTTGTGTTGCATAGACCTATGTGTCTAAAGACTGTTATGTTTATCGGGACCTATGTGTCCAATGTTGTTATGTTACCCAAGACCAGCCGAGTCAAAGAGGTGGTGTGATGTAAGTATTGTTTGGTTATGGAAGTTTTATTTCTAAGTAATCCCCGTATTCTAATCCAAGATGTGTGGGAAGTGTAAACTTCGAGGACGAAGTTCTTTTAAGGGGGGTAGATTGAAATACCCCAAACCTTGATATGTGGTTTAAATATCAAACTATGGTATGTAAAGGCTAAAAAGTGCCTTAGAAACATTAGTGAACAGTTTAAACCATAGTAAATGCAATAAAACATTAAGACACAGCTTGAGCAAAAACATGCTCTAAGCTAAGTAGGAGTGAACTTGGTTAGGACCCAAAGAGACTACCAAGACTTAATAATATTCAATTATGATTTAATAAGGCTAATTAAGTCCTTAGGAAACTTTGGTAGACAATGAAACCAAAAAAAACACAAATAAATACCTTAAAGTCAATAAGAGCAAAAATGTGCTCTAAGCTTGGGATAAATTTGTATAAGACCTAATGGTCATACCTATACCTTATAAATATGTTAATGAGCATATTAAATCAATTACCAAAGAAAACCAAGCTTGAAAACAAGTTAAAACACAAAACGTGCTTTAAGGAGTCTTAAAGCACGTTTTTGAAAAATTGTCTTGTAAATGAGTTTTGAATGGCTAAATGTCCATCATTACTCTTTAATTAACATGTGTACTATATAGTATCACATTTAGAAGTCTATATCAATGGGAAATCAAAAATTTCACTTCTATGTGCCTTGTTTTATGAATAGTAAGTTTTATAAGCTAGTTTGTAACATATGTTGTTATAAGTAATTAAATGGTCAACAAAGACCATTATACCCTTCTAATATGTAAGGGGGCACGGTTTTAGTGGTGTGAGTCACCATACTTGGCCATCCAACTAAGAAAAGTAAAAGAAATTAAAGTAAAGTTACTATTTGCTTTATAACATAAATATCTTCAAACTTTGCCTCTCTCCTCACTTTCTTCATTTCCTCTTGTTCCACCGTCATCTTCTCCATTCTCCCAACCAAAACGTTCATGGTGCAGCACCTCTCTTCTCCAACTTCAATTGCTCACCAAATGTTCATTAATGCTCCAAATCAAATTCTAAGACCATATTTGTCTTAGTTAGACCAAGCTCTTCACTTCTATCTTTTCAAATCTTCAAGAACTCCATTTTGGTGCCATGAAGAATCTCCATTGAAGGGGGAAAAGCTCATCTTCTTTCATATTGTCATTCTCCTTTGTTTCAAGGTAACAAAAACCAAAGAAAATCTAAGTTTCCTCTCATTTTTGTATGTGTCCGAAAATTCACCTCACAATGGTGCTTTTTCTTGCTCTCTTCATAGCTTAATTCAAACTTCAAAGGACTAGGAGGAGTCCTATCTTGCTACTTAACCAAGCTCTCTTCCGAATTCCAAAGGTAATCATCAAATTTTGGTGTTTTAAGACACATATGTAAACCTAGGGTTTAACTATGAGTTGGAGTATTAAACTTAATGCTCATTACCCTTATATGTGTATTGATTAGAAGATTGACAAGTGATAAAAGCCCTTGCCGATTTTCTATCAAGGAAGAACAAAGAAAACAAGTGGGGGAAGTCTTGAAAGAAAAGAGGTAAATGTGTTAACCTAATGTGGTTTAAATGCCTAGGAAAATGGAGCTTGATTTGCTTAATAAAATACCTAAAGAGCTAATGGTAAATGAGTTAGCAAAATGCTCTCAAGGAGTTTATTAAGGGCATATGTATTGTTGGGTGTATTCGCAGGTTGAAGGCATTTAAATGTGGAGATTCAGTGTTTAAGTTTAATGCAATTTAAGGGCCTAAGAGCCATGTTATTTAAGGGCCTAAGTGCCAAGCAATTTAAGTTTATGCACTATATTGTGATGTAGTGTAGTTTAAAGGTTTAGTTGTGTGTAAAGAACATCTCTTGTGAAGGTGAATGTGTTTGATGGTTAAAGGATGAAAAACCATATGTTTGTGTATAAGAGTGTGTATTAAGAGATTGAATGTTCTTGATTGTCTAAAGGTGAAAAACAATGTGTTTTGATGTGAGTATATACAAGAGAAGCTATGGCGAAATTTAGTTGATAAACAAAAGAGTTTATGTGATGAAATGAGATTTTAAGACCTAGAAGGTACTAGGAACTTGTTAAGTGTTAAGATGGTGGAAGAAGGTGAATCATGGTGTTCTTAGGTGTTAAGGTGCCATGGGCATTGTCTTGGAGGATTTAGAACTCAAATGGGTGTTTTGAACACACCAAGGAATTGTTATGTGAAGTGTTAAGTCTTGTTCAAGATTTGGTAAACAAAGGAAAAGAAATGCCTAGTGAAGGTCTAAGTGAAAACTTGTGGAAATTAGAAGCAATTGTGCAAAGGAGGTGTGTATGAGAAATAATGCTTTTGGAGTGGTGGTAATGTTTGTGAGACAACACTTTGGTTAGTTGAGGTAGTAGGCATGATATACCACTTAGAAATCTAAGAAAATGTTATAAGTGCTAGGAATTGTTGTAAGGAATTGAGTAACCAGTTAGTGATGATTTAGGAAAGTTTAGTGCTTGTTTTAAGGTGTTTAAACATGTAGGAAACATGTGGAAAGTTTATGGAATGATTAGGTAAGGTTTAAGGTTGGTTTAGGGGTTGAAAAATGATGTTTTGACAAGTTAATAACATGGTCCGGGACCTAGCCCTTGTATAGGTACCCGGACCACCCCTTAAAAAGAGCGAGAGTGAGAGAAGTTTAGAAGTGGTCCGGGTCCTTAGTCCAGGACCAAGACCCGGACCAAGGGTAAAATAAGGCCGAGAGTACATTCTACAAGTGGTCCGGGACCTTGGGTCCGGACCAAGTCCCGGACCAGGTCAAAAGTGTTGCAAAATCTGTTTTAAAGGCTTCTAATCATGGGGAATTGAATGGTAATGGTTTTAGGTGATGTTTAGGCCTTGTTTGGTGGCATATAAAGGCCTAAAATGTGTAAACAAGTGTTGGGTTTGATGTGAGAGTTGTAAACTTAATATCACAAGAGTAAGTTAAGTGTAACGGGAATGACGGGGTAAACTATGGGCGCTTTAAACGTTAAGCAAACATGTACCCCAATATTAATAAAAGTAATTGTGATGTTACCAGTTGTACGGGATGTTCGAGGAACCTAAAAGGACATGATATAGTGGACCGTGGCGACAGGTATGGTTTTCTTGCAACCTGTGTCCTACCGGATTACACCGGCTTGTATGCCAATGTGTTTTTCTGTATGTTTGCCACGTTGTAAGATTAAACATGTAATGAGTTTACAGTAATTCATTTATGTGGCGTGTACAACTCCGATACCATTTAACCTCGAAGTGTTAACCTTAGTATCTGAGTCTAGGATCACATGAGAGTTCGGTATCGTAAAACACCGAACATGGGACGTCTCCAACCACGGCTATGCGTGTGTTAATTGTGTGATATGTGTTTGTGAATGTAGGGATCTCCCTTGTGTGTTTAACCCAGTTGTAATTCTGTATGGTGTGTAGTATGATAGACTCCATAGTGGGGTTCTAACTAATATCTAAAGTAAGTATGTACTAACAGTGGTGAGGAATCCGGTTTGGCCGGTCGCGCGTTGTTTGGGAGAGGGTATCCTTTGTAGCCTTACCCTTCTCTTTGTTATGGTTGTTTCCCTCACGGGTTATGATCTCCCATTAGCTTATTCCAAAGCTTAGCTATTCTGACTTATGATCGGTTTAGGGGGAACATGTGTTGTGTGGTGTGTTCGGGCCTCCAAACCCGAACCGCCTTAACTTAAGTTACTCGTCCAACTATTAGGACGGTAATGAGTGTTGTTGTTATTGTATAACGAGCTTATCATGAGACTGGCAACATTCTCTAGGCTCACCAGTGTATAAACAATGTTTGGGTCGGTTCCTAAGAGACCATTCCCGTTATGTTATGTATTTTGTTGTGATGCAATATCTATTGCGGTGTTATGTTGTGCACGTGGAAACGTGAAAAGTGTTGTTATGTGTTGTTATGTAGTGTATGTTATATGTTATGTATGTGGAGTATGTGGATCATGGATATGAATCCCAGTTTGAGAAAAGAGGCGTTTAGGGATAACCCGATTTAAGGGTAAGTGTCGTCTATTAAGGAAGTAGCTCCATTAGAGGAGGAACACTCTAGGGATAATGAATACCATGAGTGACTTATTAAGTAAGGATATATTATCCGTTTGTTGAGCCCATTGAGGCGAAATGTTATGTGTGTGTGTTTACTGTTACATGCATGATTTAAATATAATCAACCGCATGCTAAGACGACAATTAGTTGTGCGTGGCCCGGTAGCATGTGGGCTGCGGGATTACCATACCAGCAAAGGTGCTGAGCCCCTTGGGGGCCACCCTTTCTCTTCTTTTCCTATTTCAGGTACAGAGAGCTGGAAGCCGTTCGAGAGTAGGACGGGGTAGTCATTGTACATGGGTATTCATTTAAGTGTATATATACAGTAGGTGTAGTAAGACCGATATTGTTGTCGGCATCAGTTTATAAATACTCGGTATAGTTGAAAGGTGTATGTTGTGTGTTGTTGTTAATGGAAATGGATAATAAGTGTAGTGTTGCTCGGGAATTTAGCCCATCAGACCGGTACAATGTATATGGATTAGCCTTGTTAGCCACGTGGGTGGCTAACGGCGTGTAACACCAACGAGTTAAGTAATGTGATGAGGTTTGTATTTCCGCTGCAGTTTATTGTAAGTGTGTTAATGTTGGATGGGTGTTACACTCAAGGAAAAGGGTCTTCGCTTTCAATTCATAAATTGTGGCAATGTAGTTGGATTCCATGGCGTCGAGGACAGCACTATTGTCTCTGTCCATGGCATCATGGTGGCCGTATGCTTTTGTTCCAAAATTGCGAGCTAAGCTTCCATGTAGATTGGACCACACTTAGGACTTGGGTCTACCTGTTTCCAAGGTGTCCATCATTAGCTAACAAAAGGAAGTTGGCTGCTGAATGATACTGGGATGAGAATGATGCTTCACAAGGTAGATTGAAGACCAGAACAGGCTTAGACTGAAAGCAAGTGAGCCAGAATACCTAGAAAATGAGGTGTTTGGGATGGAGTATATTTCAGACCATGAATTGGAATTTGGACTGGAATCTAAATAGATGGCTTTGATTGGGCCTGAGAGGTGACACCTAGATCTAGGGTTTTGGGCTAGGGCCTGGATAAGTAGTCTACCTAGACTAGAATGAGCCCTTGGGCCGGAATGTGTTTGGCCTGAAGTAAAGCACATGGGCTGGAATGGTCCCTAAATCACAATGGGCCTAACTTTCTTTGGGTCAGAGAAGATGTTTGCTAAGCCGAAAGGATTTTATTTTAAAGACTTGTGAGTTATTTCAAGTTCAGGTGGATTCTTTTTATGGGCCTAAAACTAATTGGATAATTCAAATTGGGCCAGAAGAGAAATCACCTAAGTCAAGGCTTTGGGGCCGAAGCCCAAACGACTCGCATATTAAACCAAACTGGGCCTCTGGGCCGCAAAACAATAGAGCTGCCAATTCGGGTTGGGCTAGGTTGATGTAGGAGAAGTTCCTATCAATCTCTAGGCTGGGTAGTGGGCCGATCATACAAGCAAACAAAGCCCCACAAATTCAACATGTCCTCACTAGACGGTTAAATCAAACCGGGTATGGATCGATCGGAGAGGTGCTTGGGGCATGGGCCCAGGTTGCCACAAAGGAATTGGGCTTGCACGCTATTCTCTTGGGCTTCCCCACTTTTTTCACATAACCTAAAGGTGTGCGTCTACGGTTGGGTCTTTGGATGACCAAACAAGCTAGGTAAGGCACTGCTAGGAAAATGCTTGGGGCTAAGTTAGCTCACTGGAACCTATTATGAGTCACCACTAATTTTAACCTAGATCAAATTAGGAAAGGAGAGTTTGGGTTTGGGGGCTTGATATTCGACTTAATTAGGGTTCAATTACTTCATTACCCCTAGAAGTCATTTTCCTCTACTTAGTTTAATTACGGCTTATTACGAGTCGTTTTAACCTAAGTGTTGCGCTTCTGAATTTTTTGAGATTTTTAACATTTTTTGACATAAAATTAAAGTGAAAATTAAAATACCTAAACTAGGGTTTCGGAGACAGAATTAGGTCAAATTTTAATTATATCCGTAGCCACGGACCTAATGTCCGAGACTACGGACCCCAATTGAATTACATGATTACGAAAACAGAACTAAAATAAAAACATAAACTTGAAAAGTCCTGGGCCACAGACAGGGCATCTGTGGGCCCGAACATGCACCGTTAAAAACCATAAAGTTTGAAAAATCAAAAAATAAAAAATCTCGCCACCGTCCGGGGGCGTCCGGGCTTATGGACAGTGCGTCCAGGACCCCGGACATAGCATCTGTGGGTGCAGACCGCCCTTGGACGGCGGCGTTTGGGCGGTTCCCGGTGGTTTTTTTGGCTCAAAATTTATGGGTAGGTAGCCTGAACGATTCTAAACACGTTATTAATCAGAATGTTTCAATTTGAAGTCGAATTAAACACGAAACTTAGCAAACAAGTTATTGGGCAGGAGCGAAAACAATCGTTAATTCATAAGCAATAAAAAGTCGATTCGACTCCAAATTTAAACACAGTAGTTAAAGTCAAACAAAGTTAGAAAGATATGATTTCAACCTGTTTTACCTTCGGATTTAATGAGACTCTTCACATCGGGGATCTTTTGGTGCTTCGTTGATGCCGGTTCTGGATTGACTTCAAATTGAGCTTCTGACTCCTTCTTCTTTATGTTGTTAAGGATGTTTTGATTCTGTATTTTTGGTGTTTTGGTGCTTGAAAGTTCAATGGGAGAAGAAAGGATGAGTTTTTGGAGATTTCGGGGTGATTTCGGTAGTGTTTCGGTATTGATTTGAGGCTTGAAAGTGTAAAAACGTGGGGAGAAGGTTTTGTGGCTGTGTTTTCTGACTTTGGAAGTGTTCTTCTCTGCCCAAGGTTGTTTTTGGAAGGTCCTTTTATAGAAAAAGCAAGGCCATGTTGATAAAACAATTTTTTTATCTAAAATCCTGATTTTGTGCTCTAAGAAAATATGCTTTTTTAAAACATGCTTCAGGTCGATAAAAATTTGAAATGTTAACCAAACATAAAAGACGATTTTTATGAATTCTGAGAGTTGGAATCAGGTTATTTCGATAAATAACCGATTAGATAAAAATCTTACAATCTGGAATCTCCCATAATTCATAACTTGCGATTGGAAAGACGAAATAACGAAATTCTAACGGTGTTAGTCTTCAAAAATCATCTCTATCTTGTGCTAAAATGTCATGACATTTGGACTTGATTTGGGTATTTTCCAAAGGAGAGAGAAAATTATAAAAATGATTGAATTTCTCTTTTAATTTCGGGCCAAGGTTCAAACCAAACAATTTCAGGTTTATAACTGTATGTGATCATGCTAACCATGTGACAATTTTATTTTCATTTTTGGAAAGGCACTTAGGCCGGAATGGTTTCATGGAAGTGGATAGGCACTTAGGCCTAAATCTCATTTGAGCTGAAAACTAGGTGCATGGACCAAAATGATTTCATGAATGAGGATAGGCACTCGGGCCTAGATATTTCAAGGGGGTGGCATTGGGGCCAGAATGTTTGTGGGTAGGTGCTTGGGCTTGAATGTTTTTTTAGAAGTGAATTGGTGCTTGGGGCAGGAATGCACTGAGTTGTGAGTGTGGTACTTAGGCCGGAATGCTTTAAGAATATGACTATTTACCTGAATGTTTTGGGAATGTGGTGCTAGGGCCAAAATGTTTTGATAATATGGCGCTAAAGCCATAATGTTTTGAGAATGTGGCACTTGGTTTGGAAAGTGTTTGGGCTAAAAATGAGGCACATGGGGCGGAATGATTTATGAAGTGCATCTAAATGTATGGGCCTGAATACCCTTAATCTGGAAGTGAGGCATACAACTCGATGGAAACGGTATGGAATGTGAATGGGCACGAAAGAGAAACTTTCAAGTCCAAGATTCATTGGAAGTCTAGTTGGGCCTTTGGGCCAGAGATTAGACATGATCCATAATCATTTTTTATTGAATGAATTATGCAAACTATCTTGATATCAAATGTATTATTGAATGGACCAAAACCTAAACGAATGGTTCTAATTGGGCTTAAAAATATGATACCTAAATCTAGGATTTTAGGCCAAAGCCCGAACTAAAAGTTTACCTAGACTAGAATGGGCTTTTGTGCCAAATGTTTTTAATGGAAAGGCTTGATTGATTTTCAAGTCTTGTGAATTACTTCAAGTTCAAGTGGATTTCTTGTATATGGGCCTTAACCTAAATGGGTTAAGGGGGATGATTTAAATTTTGGGCCGATAGGAGAGATCACCTAGATCTAGATGTTTGCACCAAACAAATGACTTATTGAGTTTGATTAAGCTGGGCCTTTGAGGCGTAAACAAGTAAGTATAAGATTCATATTGGGCTGAACCGGGTGCAAGGAAAGCTCCGATCAATTTCTAGGGCTGGTAATGGGCCGATCATACAAGCAAACAAGGCTCACACAAATTCAACATGTCCTCACTTGGCGTTTAATCAACTTGGGTAAGGATCGGTCCGAAGAATGCTTAGGGCTCAGGCCTAGGTCACCGCAAAAAGATAGGGCTTGCACGCTATCCTCTTTAGGCTTCCCCACTTTTTTCACATCACCGTAAGGTGTGCGTCTACGGTTGGGTCTTTGACTGACCAAACGTTAGGCTCGGTAAGGATAATGTCAGGAAAATGCTTGGAGTTGATTCTCGGGTATTAAGGGGATGTAGTAAAATGGCATCCTCCTCTTTTCCCTCACTTATTCACATCACCAAAGTAAGGGTGAGTCCCTGACAAGGGTCTCCTAGTGCGGGTCACGTGGTGAGATCGGTTTACGTGAACCCTCGTTCTCGCATGATGTAAAATTATGGAAATTTAAAGTGCGCACGAAAGTAAAAAACAACATAATAAAAGCCTTACCTAACAATTTCAATTTAATCTCTCTTATCTTAAAATTAAACAAGTTGAAATTAAAACTAAAGGTCCCTAGTAGAGTCGCCAGTCTGTGAGCCTCGGTTTTCTAATCTTATCCTATATTGATTCGGGTTGATTAGGATCTGATCGGGTTCTAGGTCCACTTATAACCTAAGTTTAATAACTATGTCATAAAAAAACTAATAACCTAAGCTAGGTCACTCAGACCTATTTGAGTAAGTTTAATAACTATGTCAGAAAAAATTATTAAAAACCTAAGCTAGCTCTCTCGGACCTACTATGAGTCACCACCTAATTTTTACCTACAGTAAATTAGGAAAGGTTAGAGATTGGGTTCGGGGCTTGATACACAACTTTTCCGAGTTCAAATTACCTTCACTACCCTTCTAAGATGTTTTTCCTCTACTTATGTCATTTACGGCTTATTATAAAACTGATTTAACCTAAGCGCACAACTTTCTGTTTTTTTGGTTTTTTCATTTTTTGACAGAAAATTATTATGGAAACTGAAATTACTTAAACTAGGGTTTCAAGGGCCGAATTGGTTAAAATTTAAAATGTCTGTAGCCACGGACCTAATGTTTGTACCCCACGGGCCCGAATTAAGCTAGTTAAACAAAAACATCAAAATTGCAGAAAAAAAATTTCAAGAATGTTTGTACTTCTCTTTGAAAATTTTGGGTTAAGGTTTCAAATAGAAATTACAAGTTTATAATTGTGTGCAGTCATGTTAATCATGTGAAAAAATTTATTTTCAATTTTGGAGACCTTTTCTTTCTATTTTGAGGTTATCATGTGTTATTTATTAAGGAAATTAGCTTATACTACAAATTAAAAGCTTATTTCCTGAATAAAAACTATCTAAAAATTATGAAATGCTTTTTATAATGACTATTGTGTTTTGATGTGTTTTTAGATGCTTAACATGTCATATGAAAATAGAAAGTCCCAAAAGTGTCCTTGGCAAATCCCGCCTCGGTGCATTTTGACCATTTTGTCGTTGTCTTCGCATTGGTGCACTAGGGGCTTCCTGAGGGTCAATATTTGGGTATAACAGACATAAAAATGAGTTTGCTTGTAATTTGATTTCAGTAAGCTCATAAAATTCTTTCCAATATATTCCAACGAGGGGTGAGCACGCAACAACGAGCACTCAGGGCATCGTGCAAAGGTATGGGCGCGGAGCGAGCGGCGCATGACATCGCCCTGGGCGTTGAGAGTGTGGCGATTGCCTGGGGGCGGCACACAACATCAACCCGGGCACGCAGCGCATGGTGCACAATGATCCGGGCATGCGGTGCATGGCGCGCAACGATTTCTCAGGTGCGGGGTGAGCGGCGACTTGTACTTGGTCCTTATGTGTAGGCCTTGTTGATTTTTTCTATTTTGTCTTATTATTTTCCTTTTTACTACCCTAGACCTTGGAAAATGATGTGCACTTAGTATACTGCTATGGTCATTAGGTTTGATCGTTTACTTCTGTTTGAGTAATATCTTTAACTCTCTTTTGGTTTATGTAACGTTAATTGTATGTAGCTCGTGTTGTAATGTTTAGCCTTGATTATACTAATCACGTAAAACATAACATAAATTATCTACTATAATTAAATGTAATATGTTCATTGGGTCACGTTGGATATATTCATTCGGGTCACATTGGATTCGGTTTGGTTGCTTTTTGGTTTGGGCCACTTTGGATTTTGGGTCATCTTCGGGTTATGGGTGACTTCGGTTCGGTTGAATTTTGTTTGGGTCACTTTGGATTTTGGGTCATCATCGGGTTATGGGTGACTTCGATTCTGTTGATTTTCGGTTTGGATCACTTTAGATTTCGGGTCATCATCGGATTATAGGTGATTTTGGTTCTGTTGATTCCGATTTGGATGATTTTGATTCGAATGGTTATGGATTGTGGTTTATTTTTGGTTATTATAATAATACGGTTCGGTTTAACGCGGGTCGATTTATTTAGGTTTTGGATCATTTTTTAAGCTATAGTTTTTTATTGAGATTTGAGTTCAGATCGGATTATTTTGGTTCAACTTTTCAGGTTGTCACCTCTAGTTATGTCAACGCTTTCATTTTAGTTAAAAATGAGGAGTTTGTGATGTCTAATAAAAGTGAGCAGGCTTCTTCACTATGTTTTTTTTATTAAAATAATTGTGTTTTGGTTAATGAAGTAAGTAGTGTTTCCTTAAAAAAGTCATACATTTTCCATTTTTTTGACATATAGGGAGTTAATTTAAAATCACATCACGCATTGCATGCAGCAGCATAGTACTTTTAATAAGTAAAAATTAACTAAAAAACAACCAACTATCCTGGTCATAAATGGTAAAATGCTAGCTCGATTGTCGCTGTTTGAGATCCAACCAAATCTGCTGAAACACTTTAATAATAAGATGGTGATACTCATCGGCGTTCAGCGATAGGTAGCAAGCTAAAAGATCTTCCAAGTCGTTGGCAGTGTTGATCCCATTCTCGACTATCATCTCCACCATGGATTCCATGAAGTCCCTCTGCGGATCGAGCGATGATTTCACTATCGCTAGACTCTCTGAAGATAGAACCGGGGCAGACGTTGTCCTTTTTTTGGAAGTAATTGAATTATAGTTGTGTGAGGAGGAGAAGCTCCTTCTTCTACGGGCGTAATAATTTCCCTGAATTATGTGAAGTTGAGTCAATCACGGAATTATAAATTTGAATAAGTGTGGAGTGAAGTATGACGGCGAAAGCAAGACTGAGTTAATTAATGTGAATTATTACCAGTGGTATTCTGGCGATTCGGGGTGAATTGATTCTGAGTCTGACACCTGGTGACGACCCGGTTGTGAACCTCCGCCTTCCAGCGGGAGAAGATGCAGGGGTTACCAGGAGTGATTGTTCGTCCACAACCACCTTGAGAATTGAGTTTCTAATTTGACGAAAGTTGCTGGTGGGGCTAGCAGTTGCAGTGGTGTGCCTAGTCGTGATTTTCAGTTTCTTCCCATGATGGTGCTCTGTTTTTATGGGAGGAAGACTACGCCGTTCCCGTTCCCGGGATGTGATGGTCTGAAATTCCGTGAACGACTTGGTGCTGTCCATGTGAATGACCAGGTCGTCCCTTTGATTGTCGAGGTCACTGGAGTTTTCGTCATGGTTATTAATGGAATTGAGGGAAGTTTTGTATGGTGTAGAATAGTAAGCAGTAGAGGGTTGTACTTGAGGTGGTGGTGTTGGTAGGAGAGAGAGGGAATTCCACCCTGCGGAGACGGAAGTGGAGGTGGTAGCACTGGTGGTAGTTGTGGCGGTGAGAGAAGATGAGGTGGGAGTGGTGGATTTTGTGGAAACGAGTAACGATTCAGGGGAAATTGTTGGGGTGGTTTTGTTGGTTGTTAGTTGCCGAGTGAAATGGTAGGATTTTCTAAAGGGATAAGAATGAGGAGAAAGAGGGTGGTGAGCAGCAGAAGGGGAGCCTGAATGGTGGGTTTTTTTTCTTCTTCCTCTTACTACCGCCAGTGGTGGTGGCTGTTTTGGTGCCAATTTGTTTGAGCTTCGTGTAGAACCAGTTACTGGCATTAGGGATCATATCCGATAACCAGAACTTCTTATGGTTCCCCATTTGTATGATCAGAAGAATAGTAATCTCTTTCTCTCGCACTTACAGTCGCACTGCCACTTCTGCTGAGTGGTGCAGGATTGTGCTCTTTTGCTTGCTTGGTTAGTTAGTTAATGAACACAGAATGGGAGTATGTATGGTGCATATAAAAGATTCTTCTCTTGCATTGCAGCTCTTCTTATTCTTTTACTTCTACTTTCTTATGGAAGAGACAACACACTCTTTCTTTTATCTACACTACTTCTTGTAGCTTAAATGCAGCAGAGTCTCTCATTCTTTGTTGAATTTTTATATTGACATTGATTATGCTGCTGATTTGTTCGTTGCTTTAATTTGGGGACTTCTGAAGTAGGCAGGGAGGGTAGATAATACGAACAAAGAGAACGGGGCCCACTTCAGACGAAATCAAAAAGTGGGCACAAAAAAGGGAACGAAAAAATAAAAGTAGAGATTACAAAATTTGTAAAGCGAATTTTCAAAATGTCAAAATGGTTGTTCTTTGGATAAACAAAGAGAGATATAACCTACTACCTCGTCCCGTCATAGGAGACATCTGTTTGTTTTTTGACACGTTTTTCTATTTCAATATTAAACATAAAAAATTAAATAATTTTTAAAAATTAAATTGTATAATATATAGTTTTTCACATAAAGATTCTATTTAAAACATAAATTTATAAAAATATATTATCTTATAATGTTAAATATTGAAGTAAAACAACACATCTAAATAGTGAACTAGACAGTTAAGATGGGACGGAGGGAGTAATATATATTATTAAATGTAAACAAATATTGTATGGTAAATTAACATTTTTAGTTCAATTTTTTATTATACCATTTATTATACTATTAATTATACAGTAATATTTTCAAAATAATTACATATTGAATACAGTCAAAATTTTGTATTTTCAAAATGCGGTGAAGTGAGAATGAAGTTATATACTCCCGGTCCTGAATTGAGCGTTTTGTTTGTTTTATGACACGTTTTTCCTGTTCAATATTAAGTATATAAGATAAAATAATTTTATAAAACTAAATTTTGTAATATATAATTTATCATGTAAAAAATCATATGTAAAATTTAAAATTTTAAAATTAATTTATCTTATATGTTAAAAATTAACGTCAAATGATATGTCCAAATAATAAATAAGACGGTCAATTCAGGACCGAGGAGTATATATTAGTAC
This sequence comes from Limonium bicolor, assembly GCA_023374045.1. Lineage (NCBI taxonomy): Eukaryota > Viridiplantae > Streptophyta > Magnoliopsida > Caryophyllales > Plumbaginaceae > Limonium > Limonium bicolor. Next base: position 263,331,738 of record CM041779.1, on the reverse strand, counting down.
TTTTTATGTTTGTCGTCTCTTTGCCATACATATTTTCTCATATCTATAAAACGATAATCACCGGTCACTTCTTCAATCTATTCCCTGTTTTCCTTTTGACTTATACTCGAATTAACAAGTATTACATATTTGAAACTTGAAACTAATACTACTATATACCTTGATCTATTCTCCAGGTTTGTCGTTGTCATGCAACTTGATTGATTGATGCGTGGTTTGCGTCTTCACCAATATACTATTATTAAGCATTTACGACGACCCAAACTTACATCATGATTTTTTTGCTACATTCTAATTTTTGTCCGTATCCATTCACTCCTCCCATCTTGATCTTATATGTTGGTCTCACAACTCTACAACACCCTTCCGTCTTGTATTACTGTGTTCTTGATGCTACTCTCCGTCTCCACCAGTCTCCTACCAATCTCAGCAACATGAGAGGGTGTGAACTGTGAAGTTATGTGTGAAAATTTCAATCTTCACTTATTTTTTTTTCTTTTCCTTCAATATCATTACTTGTATATAGTGACAAAGAAAGTTAGAGGAATCCATATGCTGTCAATCAATGCACATTTCAAATCAATCTAATACACTATATCCATGCTGCAAATTCATCACCATACCAACCATAACCTATAATACAAACAAAATGGACTTAGACTCGAAAATGTATTAGAACAAGTGCAAGAAAAGTGCAACAAACAAATGGAAATTCCGGTGGCATTCAAGTGACAATCAATAGAGTGTAACTATATATTGAATTGGTATTCAAATGCGTCTCTTAAACAAATAAGTTTTCTATCGATAAATGCTACGTGCAACCCGTTGAGGGATTGAACTTAGCAGGTTGAGCTAAGCTAATGAATATTTGGTATATTCTGGCCATCCGTTTACCTTCAAATACTTCTTTTAATAGAGTATATATGCTAGGGTTTTCTTCGATTTACTAGTAGTCTATAATTATTACATGTATATCATCATCATATTTCAGGGAAAGATTTAGATGATTGTCATATTAATATTAATTACAAGGTTTCAACAGGAAGAAATATCCCTTATTTAGGTTTAATAATTTTGGGTTTCAAACCCATGTTGTATTTCGAAAAATTAAGTACTTGTGCATCTCTTTTTGTATACAAAATTGCATACTTTATAGCAACTTATGTTTTTGTCTTAATCAATGTGAGGGTGGAAATATTGTGAAATTTTCCCGGAAGCGGGTTCCAACAATTTCCGCCTTTTGGTTGATGATGGCAAAGGGAACCAACTCGGTTAAGATGAACTAAAATTCCCCCTAAAGTTGAGCATCATTAATAAGATGAGATGAATGCAAACCGCTCGCCAGATAGAGTATGGTTGACAACCAAACTCTATTTGTCTTGGATCTTTGTCTGAAAGCAGGCTCTACCTAACTTGTTCTCTTCATTAGGATTTATTGTCCATTAAACTTAGATGCTCTATGTCTTGTTCCTTGTTTTTTTGTTGCATCAATTCTTAGGTCGGCTTTTGCTGGCAGCTAGGCTTTGATAATCTTTAGCTAAACTCTAACAACTTCACACATTTTCTTATTTTTGTTGATGATGCCAAAACCACTCTAGTGAATCTTGTAGTAAGAGTTAACCTACAAAAAGGATATACAAGCAAAACAAGCTTGAATAACCAACCTCATTGATTGATTCCCCCTTAGTCCAATTTTCCCCCTAAATTTGAGCACATCATTTAATGCAAGACAAGTAAGAGAAGATCATATTAAAATTAAACAAAGCTTAAACACATACAGTCTGCTTGACCATCACATACGAAAAAAAATCCATAAGTACAATTTAAGTCTTCTTACTTCCAAAAACATTAATTCCCTATGTTGAGAATGGGATTTACTGATTTCCACCATTTTGACATCATATGGAAAAATAGGGTATGCCTGACATCCTGAAGCAATCACATGGCTAAATATTCGACCGTTGGATGTGGCTAACAGTGGTAGTAAAGCTTATTGACCAAAGTACTCATACCCATCTGCGCAAGCCAGCCTTGATGTGAGGCGCAAACCATAATCAGGCGACTTCCACTCTTGAAAGTGATGGCCGGAGCAAGAGTCTTCTTCTACTTAATTATAAGTGGAAGAGACATGCTATTTGCTTGGTTTTAGCCTTCTCGTGGGATTTATGTTTTTTGTTTCTTTTCATTTCCTTCTCTTTTTAGAAATCCACTTCAACTTCATGGGTATTTTTGGTCACACTAACTCAAAAAGTATTCTTGCGAAGAGTAACTCTAGCAGTATTCTTGGGTCGACCGAAGGCAAGGGGGTGTGATGGACTTGGGCGGTAAGAGAGACCATAACATAGAGCATCCAGTAATGTAATTAGATCTATATGGTTTGATTTAAGGGTTTAGGGTTTAGGTTTCAAATTCAGTGGTGTTATACCCAAATTTTGATCCTTGGAAGGAGTCTCGTTAAGCACGGATGTAATGAAGGGCAAAACGGTCAAAAGGCATAGAATCAAGAATTGTTAAGGAGTCTCGTTATTTACTTTATTTGTTTTTACTTTAATTAATTGTTTAGTTTCTGCATTTAAACCCCTAATTTCCTGTTATTTACTTGCGTTTATTAGTTAGTTAGATTAAAGACTCAAAATAGACACATCCTCTTTTGGTTCGATAACCTATGGAATACTACTTATGAAAACTTGCTACAATAGCCCATACACTTGCTGCAATAAGTTTTAATCCGGACAGCCCTCTCCCCTCATGTGGTGCTATAGATGATCAAGACAAACACTGTTGATGAAGGAGCATCAATGATCTACCCGAATTTGACTCGTAAGGGGATGCACACCCTAAAGAACTACCAAATTTAAGGGGAACATGCAATCCTTCTACCAATGCTTGGATTAAATGGGAATCACAATGGGCTTCTCCATCATCGGCAAAAAGGGGAAATTATTGGAACTTGTAGGTTTTACTGATAATGACTCAATCTACGCACAAATGAAGTCAATAAAAAATGTTGAAACCTTGTGTGTTGTTGAGGATGGATTCCTTCCATGTGCATGGAGTCTGTCAAGCAGAATGACAAGCCTTGCTGCAACACACAAAAGATGGTGAAAGACTCCGTTTAACCAATAATAGAGTTTGTCTTACCAAGAGAGTTCGGCTCATGCTTTATGGCTGAGTGCGCTGTTAGTTCTAACAACTTGCAAAATTTACGACCAAGGAACGTGTCTGAATGCCTCTAACATTTGTTTCACAACGTTCAACCTCCTTGAGCCTTAGTGTTCAGAGCCACAACCTTAAGATAAGTCAAGTCTGAAACTTGTGGTGAAAACGGTCAAATCCTTCAATTTTCAGAAATGGACTCCCTCAACGGCTCCAAAGTTGTGCTATATACAAAGCCAGAGTTTTTAGTTGGAAACATGCTTTTCCGCTCCAATGCTTCCTATGTTGAGGAAAAGTCACAGGAAAAGAGACACGTCTGCTATTACAAGCTACAATTCATATATCTACATATCTAGAGCATTTACACTTATTTCTTCATATGTTGTATTGATCTATTCGTTGAGGAGTGAGTGTAGGCATTAGGTAGAGTATGCATACCTAACTCCAAGTGTGAATACTTTTTTGTAACCCTAAAATTCTATCAATAAAGTTTCTCATTCATGTATTAGTATTTTGTTGATAGACTCCGTTCATTCACTGAAAGAGTCAATGTTGTTTTCAACGACTCCGCATCTTGGAACACTTTGAAGTCAGACCATCAATTAATTGTTTTCGCTTCCCATGCTAGTCTATCTGGGTCTGACAACCCAGAAACACCACGTCAGCCCATCTATCACATAAGATTGAGTGTATTCGTCACATTTTGATCGAGAGAGTCTACCCGAGTCTAACAATCCAGACAAACTATGTCAGCCCCATCGATCCTACAAGAAGCTTAAGAAAAATCTATAAATCGAGATAGAATGACTCATTTGTAAGGACATACAAGATCAAGACAGAGTGAAATACCCGAGTTTATGAGAAAACCTAAAAGTCCTAGAAGTCCCAGAAACACCTGGAAACCATAATTCCCGAAAGTCCTGGAAGTCCCAGAAATCCTATGAACCCTAAGAACCCTAGTTCCTAAAATCCCGGAAGTCTTGGAAACCCCAAAAATCTTTAGGAAAGCCTTGGAACTTAATTTAGACCATACAAACCCTAATAACCAGAGATTGAAAGCCTTTGAAAATTCTACAAGACCCGGTAAAATCCTAGCAGCCGAAAATGCCTCCATATCTAGTTTTACTCCATCATATTCACTTTTCTCCTTATAAAACACCTTAAGCAGCTTGGTAAGCATGAGGTGGCAACCTAGTTGAGGTAAGCACGAGGTGGCAACCTAGTTAACCTAAGCACAAGGTGTCGGGAAGCATGAGATGTCACGAAATGATTGGTTAAAAGTTGTTCGCACAAGCTAACAAGCAAGTAGGAAGGTGGAGGAAGATATTAGAAGGTGTCACAAGGTTATTAGCTAGATTTTAAGTCAAAGTAAAACAACATGTTCCTTATTTGCTCTTAAAACACCTTAATTCCTTTTGTACCCTTAAGTGGAGCCTTAAATGAGTTACAACCTGAAGTGTATTCACTTCCATTTACACTTACACATTAATTAGACATGATACCACACTCACCCTAGCAAAGAGGCAGGAAACACAAGCCAAACAAGGCCTTAAATTTCGGCAACTCATTAATGCCATTTAATATCATTTATTACATGTCATGATTTATCTTCAGCTCATGATGATTCCTGCAGCAGCCACGACCTTCCCTAACTCTTCCTAGCCCTTAGATGTGTTAACATTACTTATTCAATCAATGGTTACAAAGGTAGATAGGTGTTTCATGAGGTGCCATGCTTATAAGGTTTTTCTTTGCCTTAAGACTTCTCCTCTTCTGCCTATAAGAAAAGAGCCACGACCAGGCCTTCCAACACACAGAAAACATCTTCTCCTACCTCAATAAACCCATAGAAACACAAATTATAAGGTAAAAGCAAGCCAGCCACCCAAGAACAGCAAAACATAAGCCAATTTCCTTCCCAGTGTAGAAGTCGTGTAAGAATAGGAGAATTTTGAGGTCTTTCCAAGCGAATCTCTGAGAGTTCTTAGTATCCCCATTTATATGTTTGAAGTACCTAACTCATGGTGAAGAGAGATGACAAGAAGAATTCAGGTAGTTCTTGTGCTCCACCAATCTTTCCCCGTGTATCAATTCTGGCGACACTTTCTGTTTGTGCTATTTTCGGTAGCTTAGGTTGTGTAACTCATCTAACTCTTTTCATTCTGTGAAAGTAGATTCTTCAATGGTGATTTTTATGTATAATAAGCCCCGAAAGTTCTGGAAAACTTGGTGAATAATCCTTGAATTCTTGATGTTGATTTCTGTGAATTTGGTGCTTTAACTTAAAGCCAGCTTGATGTGTGATTTTCGTGAACAACTTCTATGGATATTTGGCTAAAAATGATGAGTACTTATCCCTTTACATATTCCCTATTTGTGGGTAAGTTCTCCGGTTGAGTTTTTTTGGGTTAAAGGTAAGACAAGACCTAAAAACGTACTTTAAGACCTTTCTGGTCTCTATTCAAATTATGAAGTGGTTTTCTAGGGTTTTTATAACACCCCACTTTTCCTACCTTTTTTCTTTTTAACAATACAGTGGAAGTCTTACTACACTAGCCGGGGTACTACCGCCACACCCACACTCACTATGGATGCTAAGGCTTATTACCACCACTATACCAAATTAATCAAACTCTTAAACTTTATATATATATATTCAAAAGCTAACCACAACATTGAACCTCTTGTACTTCCAAAATTATCTTCTAAACTTTACAACCTTTACTTACTAATACCAACTAACAACTTCTTTCAAAACTAAATATCAACTTACACTTCCTTTACTAGTTTACAAAGTGTTTAAACATACTACAACTGAACTTAATGGAAATAACTATGTCGCCTTCTATCTTCTGACTCTAATCACCTCTAGTTTCACACTTCTGTGTAACTTCCCGACTAGGGAGAAACACCATCTTTTCTTGTACCTGTGGTCAGTCATCCAATCACAGAGAAAGACCACAGGACACATGCCAGAAAACAAACGTCAACAAAGCTGAGTAATTCTTGCCACCACATGTAAAATACATTTAGCTATAAAAACTCTTTATGAATCATATGTATCATTAAAAGAACCACACAACATATATACACCAAAAAACAAAAAATATTACCAAGGCACATTAGTATACATCCGCATAACACCATGAAACAACCATAAAACCAAACACACATCAGAACCTTGTTCACAACCTATAAAATTCATTTTAGTTTACGAACACACAATTATGAAATACATAATAACACCCAAGTAATCAAAACAAGTCAGAAACCATATAAACCACCAATTACCAAAGAAATACAAACCAATACCACCCAAGATAATACCACCAAATTTTAGTCCGGTTTATTATTCACCAATCCTCGGGCACACCGGTCTTTCGACAAAGAGCACTAAGGCTCTCGGCCCTTGGGACAATTCTTCTACCTCACCCCATGTCCTTAAGTGTGCACACCCCTATAGATCATCATCCTATAGAGTAGATCATGATGGCTTGCCCACAATTCATTGGTAGTGGGAAAAATCAGTGTCTGGCCTCGAGGGCTCATAAACTTGTGTAACCGGATTCCAAAGTGAGTACCAAGTGATTAAGAAGTACTACCACATCATCAACCTTAAAAAACATCCACATAACATACCAATAAGAATCAAAGCACATAGCCACCATTAACCAAACAAAATCAAGTTAGAACACATCATGAACACCTTGAAAATACCTTAAAAAAACCTCTTGTTTAAGGTCTTCCCTGTGTATATATTCGACCCACCTTTTAACCAGTCAATATCAACATCTTATGAGTATTTGGTCACAAAAAAAATCAAGAAACCTTCAAAAACCCCTTCATAATTTGAATAGAGACCAGAAAGGTCTTAAAACACATTTTTAGGTCTTGTCTTACCTTTAACTCATAAAACCTCAACTGGAGAACTTACCCACCACTGAACGTAATATTGTAGAGGGAGTATAGTACTCATCATTTTTAACTAAAAACCCACAGAAATTATTCACGAAATCACACACCAAGCTGGCTTCAAGTTAAAGCACCAAATCACAGAAACTGACATCCAAAAAAGTTCAAGGTTTGTTCACCAAGTTCCCAGAACTTCTCGGGGCTTATTATACATAAAAATCACCATTGAAGAGTCTAATTTCACATCATGAAAATAGTTAGAAGAGATACACAGCGTAAGCTTCTGAATATACACAAACAGCCAGAATTGACACATGAGGAAAGATTGGTGGAGTACGGGAACTACCTGACTCCTTCTTGCCATCTCTCTTCACCACAAGTTAGGTACTTCAAATAGCTAAATGGGGGATACCAAAACTTCCATATATTCACTTGGGAATACCTCCAAATCCTTTCACCTTTACACGGCTTCTGCACTGGGAAGGAAATTGGCTTCTATTTTGGTGTTCTTGGGTGGCTGGCTTGATTTACCTTATAGTTCGTGTTTCTATGAGTTTACTGAGGTAGGAGAAGATGTGAGTTGTGTGTGGGAAGGCCTGGTCATGGCCTCTTTCTTATAGACAGAAGAGGAGAAGTCTAAGGCAAAAGAAACCTTATAAGCTTGACACCTCAAGACACACCTATCTACCCTTGTAACCATTGATTGAATAAATAGTGTGAACACATCTAAGGGCTAGGAATAGGTAGGGAAGGTCGTGGATGCTGCAGGAATTATCATGAGCTGAAGATAAATCATGACATGTAATAAATGACATTAAATGGCATTAAATGGCCGGTTACCTTAAGGCATGGTTTGGATTTGCCTTGGACGTTTTTGGCTTGTCTTGGTTTGGTAATATGTCTAAATAATGTGTAAGTGTAAGTGGAAGTGAAAACACTTCAGGTTGTAACTCATTTAAGGCATTACTTATGGGTACAAAAGGAATAATAAGGTGTTGTAAGTGTAATTAAGGAATAGGTAATTCTACTTTAACTTAAAATCTAACCAATGACCTTATTACCCTCTTACTAGCTTGCTTCAACTCCCTACTTGTTTGATAGCTTGAGTGGATATCATATAACCAATCATTTTGTGACATCTCGTGCTTCCTGACACCTCGTGCTTAGGTTAACTGGTTGCCACCTCATGCTACTTACCAACTAGGTCACCACCTCGTGAAGTTACCACCTCATGATTACCAAGCTGCTTAAGGTGTTTCCTAAGGAGAAAAGTGATTATGATGGGGTAACAAACTAGCTATGGGCATTTCCGGCTACTAGAATATTTATCAAGTCTTCTAAGAAATTCCAGGCTTTCCACCTTGAGTTAGTAGGATTTCCTAGGGTTTTATTAAGTTTCAAAGGATTTCTTAAAGTTTCTAAGGTCATTTATGGGGTTTCCAAGACTTCCGGGATTTTCGGGAACTAAGGATCCTAGGATTTCCGGGACTTTAGGGTTTCCTCATAACTAGGCTATATTCAGTTTGATGCTTTGATTTCGTGACCAAATACTCATAATATGTTGATATTGAACTAGTTTAAAGGTATCCCGAATTTTTACAGAGGTAAGACCTTAAACAAGGAGTTGTTTTTAAGGTATTATCAAGGTTTATTATGTGCTTTAACTTGGTTTTTGCTTGGATAATGGTAGCTATGTACTTTGATTCTACTTGGTATGTTGTATGGATCTTTAATAAGGTTAAGGATGTGGTGGAACAGCTTGAACACTTGGTAATGGCTTTGGTACTTGGTATTACAAGTTTATGAGCCCTTGGAGGCCGAACACTGATTATTCCCCACTACTTATGAATTATGGGTAAGCCATCATGATCTACTCTATGGGCTGATGACTCATAGGGGGTGTGCACACTTAAGGACATGGGGTGAGGTAGTATGGTTTGCAGTGGACCATTGTCAGTTATCGGGTTTGCATCAAGGTTGCAACAGACCTGTAACACCCCGTCTTAATTCAATCGTGGTTATCGCAAACTTAACAACACTTGTATAAACATTGCAGCGGAATTTAACAAACACTAGGACCTTGCCACGGTCTGAACTAACAGAATACACCGAACTTAAATATTTACAACCATTAATCCAAACACCTACCAACCGAGTTCCAAGTATCTCAAGAACCAACATAATTTCTCCACAAGTTCTAATATTAACAGAAGGGTGTACATACACAACCCGTACTCAAAATAAAACCCTCCTAATTCTACCCACTTACTCTAGAGGTGAGTCTTCTGTGGGCGCTTACCTGCAAAATATAAACAGTTGCCCCCGAGGCGTGTCAGCACCTTTGCTGGTATGATTCTCTATATAGCCCCCAAGCTAACGGGGCTACGACGACTAATTGTTGATAGCATGTGGTTGATAAATACACAACATAAATAGAAAGTGCATTAAACATCAAACCACATATGAATAAACATAGTTCAAACACAAGAATGACTTAAAAGCGTTCCCTTAGTAAGTGAGTTAATCATTAACTCCTTAAGTTATGAATCCTCTTAATCCCAGTCCATACTTATCTTACCTCAATCTTAATCCTTATCTCAATCCAATATACCAACCGTTCTTTAATTAGAATTGGTTGTATCTTATCTCAATGTTTATCTTTTGTGTCAAAAGTAACCCTAGCCAATGAGCTTATTAACTCCATTGGTTAAATAAACAGCTTATCTTAATTTTAGGATTTAGGTGATCCTACCGCACCATCTTAATCTTGCCTCCCACCTTGGACTGTAATCCAAGGTAGCTGAGTCGACATTCGACTCTAGCAACAAGTCGAAGACAGCCTCAAGCGGAAGTCGGATATGATTCAGATACCGTCCCCCTTTCCTTAACATGCATGACCGGAGTCAGTCCCGGATTCCTCACCCCCAAGTTCCAGAGTAGAAAGTCTTAAGATGAAGCATTAGTTAAACCTTTTTCGGGTATTAACCAACAAACAATTTGGGAGTGGATTCTTATCTCATCCAATGTTACTAAGTATTGTTAGTAACCAATCTTAAAGTCAAGTGGTGTAGTATTAATGCAAACACAAGAGATAAATAGTCCGGTTGCATGCTTTATCTTGTTTTAGTCGAAGCAAATAAACAGAAAGCACACAAGCCGAGGGACACCTCGTTAGCAAGCAGGCTACAAGAAAACCATACCGTACACCGTTGTTTTGTGTCGGTATCTAGTCTCCTTCCGAATCCCAATTCTTAAGTCCTAAAACATTCACCAACTTAGGTTGTTAATTACTTCCATGTTACTTAACTTACTTAGCCACTAATGATCCCCATCTAATACCACTTAAGTTCTATAAACTTAACCTAAACACTTAATTCATTTTACTTAGCTTAACTTCTTAAGTTCTTATATTCTTATCTTTCTAATCATCATTACCCTCCTAATGGTGGACTACTAATGCCACTCATCATTCTTAAATTTAAAACTTTATATTATATAAGGCCGACCGACCCACGACGACCAACCCCTGGGTCGGTCCATTCCATAAACATTCTGGTTCTCCAAAATTTTGCCGCGACAACCCAAGCTCAGCCCGACCGACCCAAGGCCCTCTAGGTCGGTCCGTTCCAGAAACTATCTCAGCTAGCATTTTACAGTCCGACCGATCCAGACAGGGTCGGTCCCCTGGGTCAGTCCACTGCAGAAACTACTCCTAAATGCTCAAACAATACCAAACTCTTCCACAAGTTCCCCAATATGTTTTCTAACATCCTTTAGCACTTTAACACACTCTTAAACCATCCACCAAGCCTCTTAATCCACCCACAATTAAACTCCTTAACCATTTACTCAAATTTCACTAAATCCTTAACATTAGCACTTAATCCCTTACACTTCCAACTTGTATTTTTGCCTAAGACTTCAACTAACCAAAATGCTTTCCTTCAACCAATGTAACCACTCTCAAGCTTCATTACTCATTCCCATTTCCTTTACTCAAACTTCTTTAGGCTATATACTCTAGCTCATGCTTAAACCTTCACAAGACCTAATACCTTATTTTCCTTCAACTTTGCACAAGTTTCATAACTTCTCTTATCATGGTTTTGGTGCCTTAAATTCACCATTGTAAACCCCTAGTTCCTCCTACACATTCCTAGGTCATCTTAATACTCAAGAACACCTTAGTTTATCCATTTTTACCAAAACACCCTTAATGTTTACTAGTACATCCTTAGTCCTAAAATCTCCTTAGAACATCTAAAACACCAAGTTTCACCACCAAATTTTAACATGGCTTCTCTAGTATATTAATACACCCAAAACACTTAGGTTTTCACCTCTTTAAAAAACCAAGGACATTCAAATCCTTAATACACAATCTCTACTCACAAAAATACACCCAAATAAATACATTCATAAAGGGCATTAAAACTTAAATTGCTTGGCACTTAGGCCCTTAAATGACGATAAATTTAACCACTGAATTTCCCATATATAATATCCTTCAACCTGCAAATACACACAACAATGCTCCCATTGCAATAATAGTGTTCTTGTAATTCACCTTGTGCTTGTTTTACTAACTTAATTTGCCATTTGCTCCTTAGTCACAAGTTATCAAATATGATCATGTTCCTTCTCCTAGGTTTTATAGCCCTTACTTAATGTAAACTCTAAGCTATGTTTAGTACCTATCTAATCCCATCCCTTAAAGCATTAAACCACTTTAAGGTAAGACATTTACCTTGTTTCTCAAACTTTTCTCTCAACTTCCTCCTTATGTTTTCTTGGATGATTCTCAGCCAAGGACTTCAATTCTCTTGCCAATGTTCTAATCCACCTTCAAACAATCTAATGAGTGCTAAGGAATGCACATAAGCTTAAGGAATAATTCCTAGGTTAAAAGAGTGCCTTAAGGTATTTAAAATGGATGATTACCTTTAAAGTCTCAAGATAGACTTGGGCAATGAATAAAAGAGGACCTCCACTAGTCCTTGGAGATTGGAATGAGCTAGTTCAAGGAGTAAAACAAAGCTCCATGAGAGGATGATTTTTCGGACATGGGTGAAAAATGAAGGAAAGTTGATTTTCTTTGAGTTTTCTTACCTTGAATGAATGGAGAAGCAAATGAGCTCTTCAAACTTGATTTTCCTCCTTAAATGGAGTTTTCACATGGCACCAAACTTGTTCTTTTGAAGATTTGAAAAGATAGAAAGGAAGGGCTTTCTCTAACTAAGAGTAATCTATGTTTAGTTTTTTATTTGGAGCTAAAATGAACATTTGGTTAGCAAAACAAGGTGGAGGAATGTGAGAGCTGGTTCTTACGGTTTCTTAGGGAGGAAGAAGGTGAAGAAAAACGGTGGAAGGAAGATAATAAAGAAGAGATGAGAGAGGTAAGCTAAAGTAAAGATTTTTCCTTAAAAGTAATAGTACTATTCTCTTATTTCCCTCTTCTTTTCCAACTTTTCTGGCTCATGTGGTGACTCACCATCATTAAAAACCGGCCCCCTATGCTTAGTTAAGATATTTATGGTCTTTGTTGACAATTAATTAAGCTAAGTTGACTAAAGCTTAAATTGGGCACTATTTAGTTATTATTCACAATTAGTGCACAAATTTGGGAAAGTTTTGGTTTCCCACTGATTTAGGCTTCCTAATGTGATACTAAGTAGTGCACAAGTTGATTAAGGTATAATCATAGGCATTTAGCCACTCAAAACCTCCTTCTAAGACAATTTTTCAAAAATGTGCTTTAAGAGTCCTTAAAGCACAATTTGTGTTTTAACTTGTTTTTGGGCTTGGTTTTCTTTGGTAATTGTTTTGACATGTCCATTAGCATGTTACTAATGTCTAAGAATGAAATTTGGGTGTTAACCAAAGTTACTCCAAGCTTACAGCATGTTTTTGCTTAAATTGCTCTTATGGTGTTTCCTTGTGTTTTCAATGGTCTAAACTATTTCCTAATGTTTCTAAGACATATTTAGTATTCTTATATCTTAGTTTAACATCTAAACACCATAGCTAGGTTTGGGGTATTTTGGGACCGTTATCAGGTATCCGGTTTGTATCATGGCTTGCAGCGGCCTCTTATTGAGTGTTCGGTTTGCATTGGTAAACTTGGTTTGCAGCAACCTCTTATTGAGTATCTGGTTTGCATTGGTGGACTTGGTTTGCAGCGGCCTCTAGGTGGGTGTCCAGATTGCAAAGGAACAAGATTATGACGTGATTCGTTTAATCTTGTGGTTGTTTCATTGTATTGTATGGGAATATATTATTGTGCCCTCATAATATTATGGTTATATGTGCTATGTTCTGGTAAGGTATTCGGTGGTGTGACATACTATGGTTACTTGAGTGTTATTATATTGTCTTGAGTATTTTCGTAAAGATAAAATGTATTTGACATGTGGTGGCAAGAATTACTCAGCTTTGCTGATTTTGACGTTATGCCCTGTGGTCTTTTCTCTGTGATTGTATGACTCACCACAGGTACAAGAAAAGTTGATGTTTCTCCCTAGTCATGAAGTTGCACGGGAGTGTGGAGCTAGATGGGATTAGAGACTGAAGCTAGAAGACGATGTAGTATTTCAATTAAGTTCGTTAGTAATAGGTTTAAATACTTTTGTATAAGCTAGTAAAGATGGTGTAAGTTAACACCTAGTTTTGAAAGATATTAGTCGATGTTAGTGGGTAAGGTTATGGTTGCGTTTTTGAATATATTATATATAAGTTTAAGAGTTTGACTTAATTTGCTATAGTGGTGATAATAAGCCTTAGCATCCACAATGAGTGTGGGTATGACGGTAGCACCCCGACTAGTTTTGTAAGTCTTCCGCTGTATTGTTCACAAGAAAAAAAATTAGAGCTTGAAAATTACGGTGTTATACAGAGAAATAAAGATATTATCTCTAAGTGGATGTAGGTTGTTTTCTGGTGGAACCACTATAAATATCAGTTGACTTTAGTGATCCTTTGAAATTGGCTTGTGAAGAGCCAAATCATAGGTCTCCAATTGGCACGTTTGTGGGAATCGAGCAACCAAAAATGGTAACCAAGATTAAGCCACTGATCAAAGAGCGAATATCGCGTAAAAAAGTGCTAAAACTCCTATCCTCATCTTTTGATGCTCCGATCGAAATTTGGATACAAGATTCAATTCATTAAAGGATGAAGCGTACGTTGATACGAAGACGTCAAGAAAAGAAAAAAGTTCGGTCAAAGTAATAACTGAAGGAGTGACAACACTTTAATACCGTTGATTCATCAAACAAGACAACGTAACGATTAATCGCTGCTCAAGATTATCATGGAATGTTTGTGGAGACAAAACAAAGCGAAGGAAGATTATACGGTTGATTGTCAATAAACAATGAAGAATCCACTCTATGTGATTTGATTACCGCATTGATAACTGTCGTCATAATCATGGTCGTTAAATTAGGGAATGGGCATATATAATCATATAAGATACAAGCGTACGACTCTCAGGCGAGATTGAGTGACGAGAGCGCCGAAATCCAATGACGAAATTCCAAGATTTGACTTGAAAAGCATCAAGAAAGCTCTGACTCGGCTCATGGCAAAGATGTATGGCGCATAGCCAAATCTAGAATTTCATCGGCAAGCGGATTAAATTCCAAATCTACTCAATACGGATTGAACACTCATCTCCTTTCCGATTCTTCGCCCAACGTTTGATGTCGTTTGATTATTAAAACTAACGATTTCATACTAATTATATTCAAATTCAATACTGGTAAAATTCGCACTAACTATGCTTTTCTCAGAGACAGGGAGATGAGTTGATGTTTTTCGAGAGCTATATCTCTGAGAATGCCCAAAAGACATATCTTTTGCTGATAGATCCAACGAGCCACTACAAGCGCAAAAGGGGAGGACATTGATATTTCCTGATTCGATAATGGATACGGAAAATTTCCGTACCCGAGCAAAACCCCTCCTCATTTCTCTGAAACGGTGGCGTTGTCTCATAATGCCAGAAATCGGTTTTTTTTAAACCGTTGTACTTGAATTATCGGCTTTAGTACAACCGAAAAATCGACCGTTGGGCCTCTGTACTGAAGCCGATAAATCATAATGCCGATAAATGAATTATCGGCTTCAGTATAGAGGCCTATAAAACAATGCATCGCGGGAGAGAAGAGGGACACAAGCCTCATTTTTTTCCCAACTCCTCCAAATCCTCTCCTCTCATTTGCACTCTCCTCTATTTGCGTAGAATCTACAATATGGCAGACCAATATCAGATGGGTAAGCAAGGTCTGGTGGAGTCGCAGCCATTTAGTTTGCAGACGACTCACATATCTGCTGCGTACGCCTCTGACGACCTGGTTAGTATATACTAATTAATTTATATTGTATGATTATTATATATATATATAATATATTATAATAGGTTAACAATTTACATTATTAGTGTATTTAGATATTTGATGTAGTGGTATAAAATGTTATAATCATAGTTTTTTTTATATAATGAGTATACGTAATTTTATTATTCTTTAGGATTATTTAAGTATATGTAGATTATATTATCTGTCTGCGTAACAATAGTTTAGTTTAATTGTTAATTCAATATAATTGCTTAGTTTATGGACCGTATGCCTTAATTGTAGATAATGTACCATATCAATTTTTGTAAATTATATTCTAGTTAATTATATATGGTTTAGTTAAATAACATATACTATATGCATTTGCTTAGTTTAATTATTTATTTGAAACAATTTAAGGGTATGATTGTTTTCTAAATTGTATAATAAATTGCTAATTTAATGTGTAGATGATTCTATTGTAGTTAATCTATTAATATTTAAACTATTTTCATGTTTTTGATATTTCTTAATGGTTGGATGATTAATTTGTTACAATTGTTATTAGTGATCTATTAAATTGTAATTCGTATGGAATGTAGCAATACGTACAGTACTGAAACCGAACTTTAAAAACCAGATCCTACTGGAAGGGTGCTATGATTGATAGATGGCGTCCTGAGACCACACATTTTTGATGCCATTTGGGGAGGTTAGCATAACTTTGGGGGATGTCCATGTACTGTTTGAGTTGGCTATTGGGAGGCGTCCTATCTGTTTCCCCACATGTAAATGCTGTGTGTCTGCGGCTTCTTGTGATGTCCCCCGCTCACAAGGGAAATCAGATACCCATTGCGTGACTAGCTGAGAAATTTGTGGAGCCGGACATTGATTTTGGTCAGCGTGATGATATTATTCATGGTTCTACTGTCACAAGAGAGCGCAGGAGATTCAATACCTTCTCTACCACTGGAAGTGTGGACGAATTCAGATTCCTCCTTGAAAAAGAAACTTCTCTTATCAGACAAAGGCAATCCCGTTCGAAATGGCACGCCAGGCCAGACTGCCCGGCAAGGAGAGTTATGCGATGTTGAAAGTTTGTCACCAAAAGACATCCCCAGGGGCACATCCCAGGAAGTCTCAAGATGCTTCTCATCACCAAAATTTTTCCAAAGAAACATCGAGGTCCAAAGGTTACCAGTAAGGACAAAAGAAAGCAATACGGGACGACAGGGCTAGGTTGCTTCAGTTACGGAGAAAAATTGATCGGTACATGGAGGCTGCCGATTGTCTCAGGCCTGGGGTTTGTCCAGCCCTGGCGGTGTTCCTATCCTATTTCAAGACCTCGCGAGAGATGTCATGCTCAGCCTCGGGCGTCACCGTACAAAAACTGAAGATAAGGTATTGGCCCAAGCCCCGGGCGATGGCTTAGTTGGGTTCCGGGCGACACATTGGTTCAGTCCGGCGATTTATAGTTCAGCCTCGGGCAACACGCAATATCGGCCCGAGCAAGATCGTAGTTCAGCCCCGGGAGATGTCTAGTTCTAGCTAGGCCCGGGCAATGTCTAGTTCTAGCTAGGCCCGGGCAACTACAAACAAAGAGGAATACCATTTCAATTCAAAGAAGAAGCCAGGCACATAAGGAATACGAGGTAACAACATCGGCGATGTTTTCAATTTAGACTGGGGCGCACTGAATTCAGGCCCTGGCAACGTCTTCTTCCTCTGCAAGATTAAAACATCCATGAGGCAGGTTCCTAGATCAAGGGAAGTCTAGCGAAGAAACGAAAGCAAGCACAAGGAACAAATTCATTTTCTTTCTCCACAAAAGAAGAAGGTACGATTCTGAAATCAAAATTAAAGTGAAGGGATTTGAAACTGAAATATGAAACACACCTGAAATATTTTGCTCAATTTAAGTACGAGTTTCTGACTGGATCACTACTTCCCGTTGTGTTTCCGCTATGATAAAAGAGTCAGATTAATATTGTCATCGCATTTATATGGACTTATTATAAGCACGTTTGCTCCTGTTCTACTTTAGCTTTTTTAGCCTCAGTTATGTGTTGATAAAGGCAGTCCCTAATAAATCTTCATTTGCTTCAGCTTTCACCGTTGATTTAAGCTGTGTTATATACATAATTGAATTTGTTTTCACTGGACTAGGATGCTACTTCAATGAGTTACGGTTTCAGATGTTTAAAGTTACCTAAGTTATCCACATATTTGCCTATGTTTTGATGCTAAGTAAATATCGTAGTCTAGAACAGACTACACTTCTAAGAAAAAACTTTTGTTCACCTGAATTTACACAGAAATCTCTGTAGCCGAGACAAAAATTGCATTCATCATTTTGCAAGATATCTTGCAACTTACATTGTTTAATAAATTAGGCATGCTATGTTATAGTATTTGTTTAGCTACTTATTGTTTGTTGTTCCTTTCATCATAATTGTTACAAACTAATAAAGACCTCTGTTGTCAGTAAAGCATGCTTGAAGTAGAAATTTACAGCAGACAGTTATGGCACCGAATTTATGCTAAAGCCTTGTGTTAAATATGGATTTTGTAAAAAACGATCACCATGTAGGAAGTGAAGAATTCTGTGCGCATTAAAGAAAGAAACTACTTGTTATTCTGAGGAGTGGACGACCCCCCATAAGATTTTCTCTCTCTTATTATTGAAACTGATATTTGAATTTGACATCTATTGGGTATGCGAAACTTGCGTGTTGTGTGGCTGAAGCTCTACACCTTTAACAATTGTTGCCGCTGCCGTACTTCATCTGTTTTGACTGTTATTTAATGTTATGTTGTAAAAATTGTTATTCTGTACTGTATGAGCTATTGTACAGCAATCTTTTTTGCTGTTCCATACTTTAGGAACTATGATCCAACAATCTTTTTACTGTAATAGCCTGAAAAACTGCTATAGACGCTTGTTCAAAGTCACCAATATTGCATCTTTTTTGCAGCTCATGAAATACACATAAGCGCTGAACCATTTTTTGTTGAAAGGATAGAAGACATTAGTCTCTCTATTTCAGAAAAAACACTATATTCTACTTCATACATACCCCTTGTTGCTGCTGTCCAGCAATATTACAATACTGAATTTTGCCGAGTCTCTATGTGATTCAGCTGATTGCTTGTTTCTTCATACCTGAATATTGTTGTTTCCGCAACCCTCATTTGTTGCCACTCACCCAAAGAGGTATATGGCTACCAGATTATGATTTCAAAATCTTAACAGTACTAATGAACTTTAAAGAAAGCATAGGTACTTTTACCAGGGGATTGATGAAATACCCAGGAAATTCCAAGCTAGGAATAATATAGTATATGGTATCGGTAATATGTCTGAGGTTAGTTAAGGTGGCCCAGGGAATTAGACGACATTCTTTCCGGAATTAATCTTTCTTCTTAAAGTGTTTCTGAATATTGGTAACGTTTTGCCTTATTTGATTTCGCTATATTTCGGATATTATACGATATAGTATTACTTCTCCCTCCTAACTTCTCTAAGTTATTTGAACTTCGAAGTATTATTCTAGAATATTCTTTCCAACTTATTTTAAATACTCAGAGTTCGAATTCAGTTTGGCTTTCTCTCGTGGTTATTTGATTTCAAGAGTCCAAATTCTTTTTGACTACTCAAGATATTATTTGTTAACTCTCCTTATTCTTCTCTCAGTAATTATATTACTGGCATTTTCATTTATCCTTTTTAATGAGATTGTTCTCCTTCCTTTGTTAAACTTTTAGACTATTTACAACATATCTACTCATTTCTAAATTACTTCCTTCCAAATAAATGTTTATTAATTGACTTCTTGATATTATTCTCATTCTTATTTTAATACACGGTTAATCACGTTTTACTGTTATCTCATTCTTGATTTATTCCTTCCTGAATTACATCACCAATCTTCTTTTACTGATCTTCCTAACTTAACGAGATCTATCCTTTGGAAATATTTTAATTACCAAGAGTTAGAACTCCTTCTTAATTATTTTAATTGCGTTTCCTTTTAACATAAATCTTTAATTAGTTTATTCCTTTTCATTATGCAAACAATTCTATTTAAAGGTCGATTTTCTTCACTATTCTTCATCCTCAATACGCCGTTCTTGCGCTTATACTCTACCCAATATTTTCACTCTCTTCCTCTTCAACCCTTGGTGAATTCTCACTAGTTCCGTCGAGGTCTAATCAATTCCCAGGTGTCTCGTTGGTAGATTGTCGGGTAATGTATTCTACTTAGTTGTTTAGTTATCTACTCGTTGTTCGGTGAATTCTGATTGTTAATTTTGGTTACCTAGACGCCGATTACATCGATGAGTGCTATCAATAGTCCGGAGCAGTTGGGCTCTTGAGGGATTTGGTTATTCCAGGTAAATTCTATGCTCAATGAATTTGACTGTTGTTTTACAAAATATTGGGAAAAGGTTTCGCGGTGTTTTTTTTTATGGACTCTCGGATGTGGTTTGAGGATTTGGGATTGTTCCCACGTTTTGGAATTGAGGAATTGGATTGTGCTGTGGTTTTTGGTTCTGGGTTTTGGGAGTCTTTCACAGGTTGTATTATATTGTTTGGGAGCCCATAGGTGCTCCCCATGATTGTTAATATTTGCGCTGCACACATTGTTGCTGTTAAGCCCTTTGATCTACTCTATGTTACTGCTGTCTCATAGGGGGTGTGCACACTTAAGGACTTAGGGTGAGGTGGTTGTTTGACGGTCCCATAGGTGACTGTCCTGGAATTGTTGTTTGGGGTCCCGCAGGTGACCCTGTGTATGGAATTATGGTTATCTCTTGTTGAAAGCTTCCTACTGCGGTTTCGGGGTTGATATGTTTTCTGGAAATTCATCAACTGTTCAATAAAACCTTCTCACCTGATTATTAACGGCAAATGAGTTCTAAAATGTATTTTACAGGTTGAGGTGGAATTTACTCAGTTTTTCTAATTTGTGCGATCCGTTCTGTGTTTTGTCTATGTTTTATGATCGCAGGTATGGATGACTAAGTGTGGGGATTGGGATGGCGAATCACATAGTTTAGGGGTTACGAATTAATAAGGCGATGTTTTGAATTTCAATGGTTAAGAGATGTTGTGTTGTTCCCAAGGTTTTACACTTTGAATATTTATTTTGGCTTCCGCATAACTTGAGTTAACCTTTGTTTTTGGTGTTATTTAGTTCATTAGCCTGAGCACCCATGGGAATTGGGTGTGACGGTAATGCCCTGGATGTTTTGAAGTCCGCTGCTGTTTTGAGATTATGTTTATTCGAGTACTTTCTATTGGTAATTATTGGCAGTTTATGAATCGGTTTTATTAAGTTTGAGCTTTGTATTGAGTACTTATTAATGACCTTATCTGCTCAAGAGTTTCTCATATTGTTGTTGTGTTTTATATAAGTGTTTCTAATGGTTTTTGGTTTCTGCTTACGCGTTGGAAACTGCACTTAAGGACCTGTCCGAACGTCCGTCCGGACATCCATGTTCGGACAGGCCCCGAAAGATTTCGAATGTTTTCATCGTTTGGTTGTGTCCGAACATTTGTCCGAACTTCAATGTTCGGACAACATGCAAGGACGGGTCCAGTTTGCAAGTCTCGACCTATGTCCAAACTTGCAAGTTCGGATCAATGTTCGGACCACGTAAGGTTTTTTTTCCGAAGTTTTGAAACTCAACTTATGTCTGAACTTCGAAGTCCGGACACAAGTTCGGACCTTGCCGCTTCCCAGTTTTCTAACTCTCGACTTGTGTCCGAACATCAATGTCCGGACACAAGTTTGACGGATGGTTTTCTGCAGTCTGTTTTTCTTCGGCTTGTGTTCGAACTTACCATGTCCGGACACAAGTTCGGACCAACTCTGTTTTGCACTTTTAGGACTCGTTTGAAGTCCGTTTTTGATCCCGTTTGTGCAGTTAGATTTGTATTTCCATAAGCTATCTTTTGAGGCAAAATCCAGGGTGTTACAATTGATCACCCCTTGAAGACCATCATGCCAATGAGTAAGCAAAGGGCTATCATTTCCCGGCCATCGTGCCAATGAGTAAGCAAAGGGCTATCACTCCTAGGCCATCGTGCTAGGCAATCGTTGGCTTTGGCAATCGTGCCAGACAGTTGTTGGCCTTGGCAATCGTGCCAATGAGTAAGCAAAGGGCTATCACGCCCGGGCCATCATGCCAAGACCGTCGAGCCAAAGAAATCCATCATCGAATGGTCCACCATCGTGTGCCTGAGGTGCCAAAAATCCAGCTTTAGATCCATGAGGAGCTCTGGTCGCCTGTAATGGGTGAATTATTAGGTGTGGGACGCCACACCATGCTCTGATAAAATACCTTCCATAGGAAATGGTCGTTCCGAAGTACTTTGGATAAGTACGATCACAAGTACTATTTTTTGGCTAGTATAAGCAAAGATGGGAAATATATCATCTCTATTTGCTCTTTAAAGGAAATTATCATTCTTTGGATAATATAGACAAAGATTGAGTTATCATATTATCTTACCCTATACAAAAAGGAATGGTTCTTATTGGAAAAACCATTGGTTTTCTTCATGAAAATGTTATTATGGATTTCTGGAGGAGATCTCCTACACAATTATGGACTTCTGGATCTATAACTTTCTTGATTATTACATGAGAAGGTCTATTCGTCAGAGTATCTTATCTTTGGAATTTATATTCCAGAATTTTCAATATATTGTATTCAAAGAAAGACACCGGTTGGACTTTGTAAGCACCTGGGACTAGTGGGACTTTGATTGTGCTGATTGTAGCAACTCTTTTAAAAAGTTCATTTTTCTTTGTAAAACTAAAGGAAAAGAACTTGTGGGACTAGGGGATAGGAGAAAGGAGAAAGGAATGAGTAGAAATGTTGTAAATTTTATCCTTTTTTTTGTATAAGTTCCATTTTTTAGTGTTAAAAAGTAGAACTTGTGGGACTGATGAGAAGGGGAAAATATGACAAGACAAGATCATCAGGAGCAAAGATATAAAGGTATAAAATTTACCATGGGGAAAGGCTATCCCAGGCCAATTCAAGCCATCCCTAGCTATATGAAATACCCCGAACTTAAATATAGGGATTAAAATTTATCTCATATGTATTTAAGGGCCTAATGGTACCCAATTAATACTAGTAAGGAAAAATAAATCCAAATGAAATAAAGAAACGCTTTAAAAGCGGAAAACGCTAAATAAGCGTTAAATAACCATAGGAGGTACGAGACCTCGGTTAGAGTATTATATGGATTTTGAAGGTTTAATAAGACCTAAATAATATATGGGAACAAATCCCGAAGAAAACGGATCCTTAAAACGGATTAAAATCACTAACGACCTTAAGCGCGTTTTTCGAGGTAACCGAGAAAACGTGACTTTAAGCGGGTCAAATAGACTCGTAACAATTTTGGTCAACTAAATAATCATTAATAAATATTAGTGAGGCTTTAGAACCAATAAAAATCAAGAAAACGAGAAATTAGTAAAAACTGTCAAAAACGGGAAGTTGTGGGGTAGAGATATAAATAACACAAACTTATGTGTCCACTTTTAAAATAAAAGAAAAAATTGTGTGTGTGTGTGCTAGTGAGCCGGCCCCTACCCCCCTCTCTCACACACTCACTCACCCCTTCTAATTTACAAACAAACAAAAACAATAAAGTAACCCCCACCCTCACTTTATTTTCTCTCTCCTACCCATTCTCCTCCCTCACTCACGTACTCACCTCCTCCCTCACTCTCTTTTTCTTCTCCTTCCTCCCCCATGCGATTTCTATGGAGGTTTGAAGAACCACACACAAAACCTCACTTCTCTCCTCTTGTTACTCCATCAAACATTCTCCAAAAATTATAAAAATACCACCATTGGAATCCTCTCATCAAGAGCTACATTCCTATCTTTTCAAAAATCGAAAACAACAACTTTCATCTCCATGGGTATGGAGCATTTGGAGCTTCAAGACCACCATTAGAAGGCCCTCCTTCTCCTTGTTCTTTTAAGGTAAAAATATTCCTAAAAACTCCATCCTTTTCTAGCCTCAAGGGCAAAACGAAAATGAAAACTAAAACCTTTGTTGCTCCTTGTATCCTAGCCGATTTTGGCATCTTGGTGGAGTTGGAAACTTTGTTCTTGAACCACTCCAAGCTTCATTTACACCCTTGCAAGGTAATGAGAATTCTAAACCCTAAAACCTACTTAAAGTTTAAGAATAGCTAGGGTTAGTTTTTAGTGTATTGAAATGTGTATGTATATGGGTTGTAGAGTAGAGAATTTTTGTTTGGTAAACCGGTGGAGAAAGAGGAAAAGAAGAAGCAAGAGGAAGAAAAAGAAATTAGAAGAGAAACAAGGTAAGGATACTTACCTTTGTGTAGCCTTGTATATGTATGGATGTAACAGATTTTTAGAAGTTTGAAATGAGTAATGGAAATGGTATTGTGTAGTAATGTCTTGTGCAGGAGAATCTAAGTGCTTAAAACCGTTGAAAAACATGTAAAATGTATTGAAACTTAGTTGGGTATTGGGTTGTTGAGTGCAGGAATTTTTAGTAGTGTTTTAGTATTGGTAAATGTGTATGGGAGCTTGTATATTGATGTTGTGTATAAACAGGTGAGATGATGTTAATGTGTGAGAGAAACCATGTGGAGAATGTTAATAATATAGGGGAGACTATGTCAAATTTTATCTAGGAATTTGAGGACTTAAGTGTTCAAGATGAGAAAACAACCTAGGTAGTGACTAGGTGTATGTGGAGAGTATAATGGGAGCGTTTAGTAGCTTGTAACAGATTTGGGGGTGATTTGTTAATGGGTTGCAACTAGGAAGTGAATGGATGTATTTTGGCTACTAGGGGTAGCATTAGTTGAGGAAGTAATGGAGGAAATAAGAACCCAAAAATCTGCAACAAAGTGTATAGAGATACATTGGAGAAGTTAGGAAGAGTTAGTGTGGAAGAATTGATGACAAGAGTGTTGGACTTGGGTATAGATATGGTAGTGGCTTGGGAATGAATTGGAGGGTAAGGTAATACATTGTAGGCTTTGGAAATGGCATTGGGAGATGAGAATATACATGGGGGAAATAGGAGCAAAAATCTGTAGCGTTGGAGGATGAAAAACTGTTGTAAGTGTGGAAGGGAAGTGATGAAATTGTGTAAGTGGATTGATGGATTTAGTAAAGCATTTGGTGGGTGAACTAAGGCAATTTGAAGGGCCTAGGTAGTGTTTAAACATGTGAAATTACATGTAAGAAGATTGGAGAAACAATGGGTAAAGTATGGGACTGAAAACAGAAGTAAAAATGCAAATACTGGGCCCGACCGAACTTGCGACCGGACTTGCAAGTTCGGTCGAGCCCAGATTTACAAAGACGGGAAAGCTTCTGGAATCGACCGGACTTGCGACCGGACTTGCAAGTTCGGTCGGACCAGAAAAATTCTCCCGTCTGGAACCTACTGGAATCGACCGGACTTGCGACCGGACATGCAAGTTCGGTCGGCCAGAAAAATTTCCGTCGAGTAAGCTACTGGAATGGACCGACCTTGCGACCGGACTTGCAAGGTCGGTTGGGCTAAAATTTTTCCGCTAAGTAACTTACTGGAATGGACCGACCTTGGGACCGGACTTGCAAGGTCGGTCGGCCCTGGAATTTTCACCCGATGTAACCTACTGACTCGGACCGAACTTGCAAGGTCGGTCGCAAGTTCGGTCGGGTCAAAACTTACAAAAAAAAAACTATAAGACTATGGTTAGTATATGTATGTATGTATATGTATACCCACCTATACATACGTGCATATATGTGTAAGTAAATCAAGTAAGTAAATAAAATGTAAGTATAAGAATGTGAAGACCTAGTAAGTATGAGTTAGGAAGCGTAAGGGTAACCGAATTAAGTTAATGATAGTTAGATTAATTATTCGGTTGTATGTATATCATAGGATTTGAATTGTGAATACCGGAGGAACGTTGGGATACGAGTACAACGGTGAAAGGTATGATTTCTTCATGCCCTGTATCCTAATCTGGTTACCCCGATTTGTGTGCTTATTTGACCACCTAAATAAGATAAATGCATGAATCGGACTATATTGCACTTACCTGTGCTTGACTTATGTTGTGCTTGATATTTACTGTCTTGAGCACTAGTTTGTATAATTCATGAAATATATGAATGGTGATGTATGGTATTCGAACCTCGTATTGTACTTGTGTAATGTATTGCACCTCGTATGTATGTGTATATGTGTATTGTATTATTGTGGCTTGGATGTTGACTTGTGCTAATTCCTAACTATCTAACTCCTAACTTAAGTGAGTAAATTGGAATGAGTACAAGTCCGATATAGCTTCGGCCACGCGTGAGGATGCGGAGTCACAAGAGGTTGGCTGCAATTCCTGACTCTTAAACTGGTCCGCGGCCCAAATCCCTTAAATGGGTAGCATCCCGGATTAGTGAGTCAAGTAAATCCCGGAGGTGGGACGGTGTAGTCCCCAGGGCCGGAGGTCCCGACGACTTAACTTGAGTAAGAGTAAGAGTAAGTAAGTATGGATCCGTAAGTATGTATGAGTATGTATGCGTATGTATGAAGTAACGAGTAAAAGAGTAATCTCCACCCGATTAACCCGGGTGGAACAATGAAGCTAACAAGAACTGTACTTTGTGTATGTAGTAAGTATGTGTATTCGGAAGAAGGTAAGTGAGTATTGAATGGTTATATCGTAATCCTTGTATGTAATGAATTGTATGTATGTATGTTATGTAAGTATTATTATACTGTGTGTAAGAGCATGTATGCATGTATGCTTGTATGAAAATGAACCGCATGTATTCGACCAAGTGGTCGGCGTACCCTCACTAGTACGCGGGGTATGCGGTTATCATGCTCGGCGAAAGCTGACCCCTTCGGGGGACATTTTTTTAGTGTGCAGGTACCCGAATAGAATATGGTCAAGGAAGAGACCGGAGGCACACCTTTGTAATTAGGAGTAAGTAGTTTGTGAGGAACGGGTAGTAAGTAGTCTCGTAGTGAGTACGTATGAACTTTGAAGAGGTAGTATATTTGTATAAGGATCTTAGTAAACTCGGTATGTGGATTATATTGTATGGTATTTGAAGTATTGTATCGAATGAAAGAATGTAGCGTGTATTGGTGTATGAAATATATATGGTAGATATGTAATACTCGGGATTCCGGTCCATCAGACCGATGCTGTAAGCAGTAATAGTAGCCTTGTTAGCCACGTGGGTGGCTAACGGCATTGTATCACCCATTGTATGTAAGTAAGTATCCGCTGCGTATATCTGACGTGTAAGGAGATTGGACGGTAAGCATGTATTAATGGTAGGGGTGTTACAAAAAGTGGTATCAGAGCGAAGTATCGCTCTGATGACTGGAAATACCGAGTTTAGGAATACCGAGTTAGGAATTAGAAGCTTAGGGCTAAGGGCTGAGTGTTAGCATTAGAGATATGCTAGTTAGGAACTACCGGTGAGTACCGGATACCTACCATACCAGACCCGCCCTCCACATACCCTATTATATAACTTGGGAAAGGACGCCAGAGAGAGGAAAAGCCCTCTCACTCGGGAAAACCCGATCTGGCAGTTGTGAAGCGATCACACGGTAAACAAGAACCGACATGTAGTAGATTCCAAGAACTGGAAGTCCCGGAGATAGTCCCCGGTTGAACCACAACACCCGCACGTAATAGCGGTAGAATGAGCACTCCAACCACGAGGAGGCTATAACTTGCAACAGCATGGGGCGACCTGCTTAGCAGTCGCGAAACCTGGCTAGTCAACCAACCGCAGGACAGAAGCACTAACCGTGCAACGGAATGAAAAAGGGAGCGGTAACGGAACCCGAGACACAAGTCTACGGGATAGTAATACTTGAATAATACCACCAACGGTATGCTAGCCGACTAAGGACATAGTCGGAAGCGGTTAACTCCAAAACTACGATGCCATCAAGGTTGCAACACCTGGCCAATATAGCTCAGACAACTACAAGAACAACCATGAGATATAAACCAATAGGACTACAAGCGTAGTGCCTAAACAAGGAAGGCTCAGTAACCACCACAAATGTGTGGGAACGAGCCACAAGGAGCGACACTAAACCAAATAGAACGGGAACCTCCGAGGAGTGGAGGAGTACCCAGATCTACGACAGCCATGTCTAGACCACCAAGAAGCTACCTAAAGGAGCGAGTATACCAATTATAGATCAATAAGATCGAGGGAAGCGTCAGCGAGACTAACAAACACAAATGGAAACCATACCGAGATTGGCATAGGATTATCCAAAAACCACCGATACCACGCACTTGCCAAGGCAAGTGCAGTAAAGACAGAGATATGTAAAGGAACACTAACACGTCACAAGTACATAGTAATGTACGGTGACCGTAACGAAACAACCACAGGAATAAACATCCTAAAACTGAAGGAATGGAACCTTGGAAAGGCCTAATGGCCCGACCACTGTATTTAGAACATACCAGTCAGCGAGAAGCTAGACTTGGTCAAGACCTCAAACATGGCTATGCCATGGGAGATTTCTTTTAACACCGAACCATTGTTTTAAAACCCAAAATTTTCTTTCAAAACCATAAACCTTCTTTTAAAAACCTTGGATTTTAAAACCAGACCAACAGCATTATGGTGAGTATCATAGGATGATACAAGAGGAGTTGGCAACAGAATACTTCACCTAGGCGTGTGACGAACACTACGAGTATACCCGTTACGGGATGTGGGACAACCGCACTCCGAAGGAGCTTGCGGGCCCGCATATAGTTGGGTAAGTGGTAACGTATCAACATGGTACCCCACGTATGTATACATGTAGTGTGCGACACACGAGAAGTAGTCAACTCCGTTCTACGGACCATGAGTGAGTTCAATCAGAACAGCTGGACACCTCAGACGAGCAAGTATCAAGGAACTCAGAGAACCCATCTGAAGATGAGGAATAAGAACTAGGAAGTGCAAGAGCACATACTAGTAAGTATAGACATTGGATATGTCTCAAATAATCCAAACAATACATGACAGCTGGAAGGTATACCCAGCCTAAAAACAGTAAGGCAATCGCCTAACGTGAACACCACGATGCTCAACAAACGGGACAGAATTCCCAAGAGCAACCCCAAGATTACCGCAAGTATACTCCATCATTGAAGGGAATACCAAACCTAGTCTTAAACACTAGGAACAAGCATAAACAGTCTACCCAAGGACGGGAGACGTCATGACCCAAAAGGGGAAAACTCAAGTACAACACCACAAGAAGGTACAGTGGACAACATGTCATCAACATTAGCCGGATGTAACGGCATGCTTCAACAGCACTCAGGAGCAATCCTTGAAGGGTGTCTGCATTGCAACAGTCGAACAACAGCGACATGATAAAAGCATGAAAGTTAGAACGAACACGGACCCGAAGGGATTTCACTTAACAGGAAATGCCTAAGATACTGGGAGACACTTATTAACACCATTTGTCTAAGAAGGTCTCCTATGGACGGAAGCGTGATGCCACGACTTACCATGGAGCCCAATAATACCTCCAACCCACGACAGTATACATGGAGTGGAAACATGTATAAGCAGCTTGCAAAAGCATAGCTGGCAGCAATATGGCTCTAAGGCCATAAACCTGACGCGTGGTGTAACCTTAAACGGTTGCAAAACCCGCACCACCACTAACAAGACTTGCAAGAAATATTGCCTCATACGACAAGAAATCAACAACTGGACCATAAATTCAAACCCAACATTCTGAGTGGCTTGGAGTAATGGCCAACCCAATGTCACTGTCACTAGAGCATCAGCCTAGTATACAGTTGACGGAGTTCTTAATTACCGCCATGCCTTCTGTAGCAATGGTAGCACAGAGGCACGAGAATCATGATAATGCCAACATTGGCCTAGTCCACATTTGGACACTACAAGAAACCCAAGGGAAGGTACCCCTCGTTAGCCAAAGACCACCAATGTGGTGAAGATGTGAACCCTTGGAAAGGCTTCCATCTATTATAACAATAAGCCTACGCTTATAAATATTGTCAAGGGGCGATGGAAAAAGGAAATGAGATTTTCCAAACCATTACGACGTAAGGAGTAAGCATACCCCATATGCACTCAAGCATGTGGTGAACCGTTGTATAAACACCAATATGATAACCTGGACATGAGACCTATGAGTAGAGACAACCCCCTCAACGAGAGATTTCACTTGTCAGTGATGGAATACCCCCCAATTGGAGAACGGGACCAGAAAACCCTTGAAGTTTCTTGGGATGTCCCGGTGATGTACATACCAGAATAAAACCGCACAGCCAGAGCCTAAACCAATGCTCAGCTTTGGGAGGACAATAATTGTCAAAAACAATCAATGTGAGTGCACGTTGCACATCACGAATGACCAACGCTCAAGAGAGCTTGTAAACCGGTAAATTGCTTTATCCTTGGTCAACCAAATACTTGGTAAATTATATCACAAATGATGATAGAATGTGAGGTAAGTTAACCTACACATAAAACCTAAGTGGAATAAGACATCTCCACATTGGGAAGATAATAAGATTGCCGTATGCTACGACAACCGTCATACACACAAACACAGGGAACTCCTAGTATATTTACACCATAAGGAAATGGTGCCAAG
Organism: Limonium bicolor; assembly: GCA_023374045.1. Taxonomy (NCBI): domain Eukaryota; kingdom Viridiplantae; phylum Streptophyta; class Magnoliopsida; order Caryophyllales; family Plumbaginaceae; genus Limonium; species Limonium bicolor. The sequence goes on along the minus strand of CM041779.1, from coordinate 263,301,645 downwards.
GACAATGTCACTAAGTAAAAAGGAACTACCACAGTAACAGAAACAGTAAAAGCAATGTTGTACAATGAGTAAGAATACGGTGCGCAACAGGCGACCGCTATGGGGGAGTAGTTAAGCAATAACACGGAGTATAAGTATGAGATGACACACAGAAATATTCTTTCCTATCACATGAGTGACTTACTGTCAAGCGTTTACGCCTCTGCACTCTGTATGACTGAGTGTTTTGGTATTGCACTTGTGCAGCTAATGATCTAATGGGATGGCTAAGGATATGGAGAATGTAAACCGTAGTAAACCCTTCTTTTCACCAACGAACATGGCACTAGCCAGTTAAGCAAGCTTAGCAACAAACCGTACGGCCTAAGGCCAAAGAAGCACGAAGAGTGCACAATACACTAACAATCACAAAATGTGAATTCCAATGGAATAAAGGTGAAAGGAGACTTAAGAAAGTCACTAGGACCGACGCATAGAAATGCAAGGTCATACAAGTAAAGGACACTTGTACTGAACCAGAAGAACTGGTATAATTCAGAAGCTATTGACAACAGAGGAAGCACTACAACTAAGTAGTGACTTAACCTCGCCCGACAACAAGTCGGAGGAACTTAACGAATAATCGTGGAAGCACGAATAGCATGTGCAGTAGATTACCAGAGAGCTGGTTATAAATCTTAACTCGTCGAGTTCAAACACGGTAAAAGAATACCGCAGTTGTTTAGTAAACCTTATTCCCATAATAGACGGATGAGAAGGTGATGTATAGCACATTAAGGATAACACGAAGGGTAAGTAACCCAAGCTATCAGGGTCGCGCAGCAGAAGCTAGTGGGCCCTAGCTAGGAGACAATATACCTAGTGAGTATAATACAATGGCTGTTAATGCCTTGAAGCCTGATAGGCTAGAACCGAATTAACGATGAGTTAAATAAACTCATATAGGAACTCTTGGTGCAAAGGCTAAACCGTTGGTATGGTTAAGACCCTTTGACCAGAGCATATTCTATAGTATACCGTAGTGAAGCTAAACGCTTCAGTTTGCCCAAACTGATTAAACCAATGTTTAATAATAATAACATATGGTAGATTACGTGGGCGTAATCCCTTTTAAGGGGGGTAGAGCGAAAACCGCTTAATGTAAGTTTTTATGAATAAAACACTTAAACCGTAATGTGCATAGCACAAATGAGAATCAAATTGATGATTGGTACTATGTTAAACAAACATAAGTACTCATTCATATTGTAATTATGGTAACTAGGCATTAAACATGCAAATACCATAGGAGGAATGTACCTATCTTGTAACACCAGTGTAAGAGTATTAGTAAAAGAAAAGTAATGAGTAGTGGACGGAGCTCCACAAGTATTGTAACCTTTGAAGAAGTAGTACGAAATGAATGAGGATAGTAGATGAATGAAGCTTATGAGTAGTGGGATCGTAAGTAAAATATGTGAAACAATTGAAGCCAACTAAATCTTATAAGTGTAGTATTCCGTAGTTAGAATATAGGAGATGATGGTGAGTAATGGATGGAAGTAGTGAGGGTTGATGAAATGAGCATTAGGACCGAACCATGGAGTAAAGCATTTGGGAAGTAGAGTGAGGACGATTGATGGATTGAGTCCATCCTTTGGAGATGTATGAATTCGCAACCACGACTAGAAAGAATAAAAAGATAGAAAATGAAAACAATTAAATTATTGTTTGGTTGAACCTGATGTGGGAAGTCGAACTTGATCCTGATCAGATCAAGGGAAACCGAACACAAATTGGGGTGGAAAGATAGTTCAACACTGATGCTGATCACATCAGGGTCGAATGATTCTTGAAGCTCCCCTCAAGTGGTCACAAGAATCACACATAGGATAGAAGTAATGAATATAAATTGGAACATGGAGTCGTATGTTTTAGAAATTTTAATTGGTAGTGGTGGAAGAATTTCTTTTAGTAGGGAGAACGAGGATGTGTTAGAAGTGAATACCGAAGAAGATAGTAAGGTAGTATGTGGTATAATTCCAAGGGCAGCGGGACATAGAGGAGTCCCGTGTCTAGAGGACCTGAGCGCCTGCGGGATTGGAATGTGTATTGCATCGCTTTGGGGATAGCCTTGCATTGTATGTATGTATAAATTGGTAATGAGGAACCGGATGGTCGGTAGTAATGTGGATTGGAGTGATTATTATGCATTAGTATGGTATGGTATGGTATAGTATGTAGGAACCGTGGGTAACGGATTTGGGATGGTAAGAGGAAGAAGGTATGGCTTTGGTATTAGACACGTAAGAATGAGTAAACATTATAAACCCATAACCTCGAACAACTTTGAGGACAAAGTTCCTAAGGGGGGTAGATTGAAATACCCCGAACTTAAATATAGGGATTAAAATTTATCTCATATGTATTTAAGGGCCTAATGGTACCCAATTAATACTAGTAAGGAAAAATAAATCCAAAAGAAATAAAGAAACGCTTTAAAAGCGGAAAACGCTAAATAAGCGTTAAATAACCATAGGAGGTACGAGACCTCGGTTAGAGTATTATATGGATTTTGAAGGTTTAATAAGACCTAAATAATATATGGGAACAAATCCCGAAGAAAACGGATCCTTAAAACGGATTAAAATCACTAACGAACCTTAAAGCGCGTTTTTCGAGGTAACCGAGAAAACGTGACTTTAAGCGGGTCAAATAGACTCGTAACAATTTTGGTCAACTAAATAATCATTAATAAATATTAGTGAGGCTTTAGAACCAATAAAAATCAAGAAAACGAGAAATTAGTAAAAACTGTCAAAAACGGGAAGTTGTGGGTAGAGATATAAATAACACAAACTTATGTGTCCACTTTTAAAATAAAAGAAAAAAATTGTGTGTGTGTGTGTGCTAGTGAGCCGGCCCCTACCCCCTCTCTCACACACTCACTCACCCCTTCTAATTTACAAACAAAAAAAAAACAATAAAGTAACCCCCACCCTCACTTTATTTTCTCTCTCCTACCCATTCTCCTCCCTCACTCACGTACTCACCTCCTCCCTCACTCTCTTTTCTTTCTTCTCCTTCCTCCCCCATGCGATTTCTATGGAGGTTTGAAGAACCACACACAAAACCTCACTTCTCTCCTCTTGTTACTCCATCAAACATTCTCCAAAAATTATAAAAATACCACCATTGGAATCCTCTCATCAAGAGCTACATTCCTATCTTTTCAAAAATCGAAAACAACAACTTTCATCTCCATGGGTATGGAGCATTTGGAGCTTCAAGACCACCATTAGAAGGCCCTCCTTCTCCTTGTTCTTTTAAGGTAAAAATATTCCTAAAAACTCCATCCTTTTCTAGCCTCAAGGGCAAAACGAAAATGAAAACTAAAACCTTTGTTGCTCCTTGTATCCTAGCCGATTTTGGCATCTTGGTGGAGTTGGAAACTTTGTTCTTGAACCACTCCAAGCTTCATTTACACCCTTGCAAGGTAATGAGAATTCTAAACCCTAAAACCTACTTAAAGTTTAAGAATAGCTAGGGTTAGTTTTTAGTGTATTGAAATGTGTATGTATATGGGTTGTAGAGTAGAGAATTTGTGTTTGCTAAACCGGTGGAGAAAGAGGAAAAGAAGAAGCAAGAGGAAGAAAAGAAATTAGAAGAGAAACAAGGTAAGGATACTCACCTTTGTGTAGCCTTGTATATGTATGGATGTAACAGATTTTTAGAAGTTTGAAATGAGTAATGGAAATGGTATTGTGTAGTAATGTCTTGTGCAGGAGAATCTAAGTGCTTAAAACCGTTGAAAAACATGTAAAATGTATTGAAACTTAGTTGGGTATTGGGTTGTTGAGTGCAGGAATTTTTAGTAGTGTTTTAGTATTGGTAAATGTGTATGGGAGCTTGTATATTGATGTTGTGTATAAACAGGTGAGATGATGTTAATGTGTGAGAGAAACCATGTGGAGAATGTTAATAATATAGGGGAGACTATGTCAAATTTTATCTAGGAATTTGAGGACTTAAGTGTTCAAGATGAGAAAACAACCTAGGTAGTGACTAGGTGTATGTGGAGAGTATAATGGGAGCGTTTAGTAGCTTGTAACAGATTTGGGGGTGATTTGTTAATGGGTTGCAACTAGGAAGTGAATGGATGTATTTTGGCTACTAGGGGTAGCATTAGTTGAGGAAGTAATGGAGGAAATAAGAACCCAAAAATCTGCAACAAAGTGTATAGAGATACATTGGAGAAGTTAGGAAGAGTTAGTGTGGAAGAATTGATGACAAGAGTGTTGGACTTGGGTATAGATATGGTAGTGGCTTGGGAATGAATTGGAGGGTAAGGTAATACATTGTAGGCTTTGGAAATGGCATTGGGAGATGAGAATATACATGGGGGAAATAGGAGCAAAAATCTGTAGCGTTGGAGGATGAAAAACTGTTGTAAGTGTGGAAGGGAAGTGATGAAATTGTGTAAGTGGATTGATGGATTTAGTAAAGCATTTGGTGGGTGAACTAAGGCAATTTGAAGGGCCTAGGTAGTGTTTAAACATGTGAAATTACATGTAAGAAGATTGGGAGAAACAATGGGTAAAGTATGGGACTGAAAACAGAAGTAAAAATGCAAATACTGGGCCCGACCGAACTTGCGACCGGACTTGCAAGTTCGGTCGAGCCCAGATTTACAAAGACGGGAAAGCTTCTGGAATCGACCGGACTTGCGACCGGACTTGCAAGTTCGGTCGGACCAGAAAAATTCTCCCGTCTGGAACCTACTGGAATCGACCGGACTTGCGACCGGACATGCAAGTTCGGTCGGCCAGAAAAATTTCCGTCGAGTAAGCTACTGGAATGGACCGACCTTGCGACCGGACTTGCAAGGTCGGTCGGGCTAAAATTTTTCCGCTAAGTAACTTACTGGAATGGACCGACCTTGGGACCGGACTTGCAAGGTCGGTCGGCCCTGGAATTTTCACCCGATGTAACCTACTGACTCGGACCGAACTTGCAAGGTCGGTCGCAAGTTCGGTCGGGTCAAAACTTACAAAAAAAAAACTATAAGACTATGGTTAGTATATGTATGTATGTATATGTATACCCACCTATACATACGTGCATATATGTAAGTAAACCATTGTTAAGTAATTAAAAGTAAGTAAATAAAATGTAAGTATAAGAATGTGAAGACCTAGTAAGTATGAGTTAGGAAGCGTAAGGGTAACCGAATTAAGTTAATGATAGTTAGATTAATTATTCGGTTGTATGTATATCATAGGATTTGAATTGTGAATACCGGAGGAACGTTGGGATACGAGTACAACGGTGAAAGGTATGATTTCTTCATGCCCTGTATCCTAATCTGGTTACCCCGATTTGTGTGCTTATTTGACCACCTAAATAAGATAAATGCATGAATCGGACTATATTGCACTTACCTGTGCTTGACTTATGTTGTGCTTGACATTTACTGTCTTGAGCACTAGTTTGTATAATTCATGAAATATATGAATGGTGATGTATGGTATTCGAACCTCGTATTGTACTTGTGTAATGTATTGCACCTCGTATGTATATGTATATGTTATGTGTATGTATTGTGGCTTGGATGTTGACTTGTGCTAATTCCTAACTATCTAACTCCTAACTTAAGTGAGTAAATTGGAATGAGTACAAGTCCGATATAGCTTCGGCCACGCGTGAGGATGCGGAGTCACAAGAGGTTGGCTGCAATTCCTGACTCTTAAACTGGTCCGCGGCCCAAATCCCTTAAATGGGTAGCATCCCGGATTAGTGAGTCAAGTAAATCCCGGAGGTGGGACGGTGTAGTCCCCAGGGCCGGAGGTCCCGACGACTTAACTTGAGTAAGAGTAAGAGTAAGTAAGTATGGATCCGTAAGTATGTATGAGTATGTATGCGTATGTATGAAGTAACGAGTAAAAGAGTAATCTCCACCCGATTAACCCGGGTGGAACAATGAAGCTAACAAGAACTGTACTTTGTGTATGTAGTAAGTATGTGTATTCGGAAGAAGGTAAGTGAGTATTGAATGGTTATATCGTAATCCTTGTATGTAATGAATTGTATGTATGTATGTTATGTAAGTATTATTATACTGTGTGTAAGAGCATGTATGCATGTATGCTTGTATGAAAATGAACCGCATGTATTCGACCAAGTGGTCGGCGTACCCTCACTAGTACGCGGGGTATGCGGTTATCATGCTCGGCGAAAGCTGACCCCTTCGGGGGACATTTTTTTAGTGTGCAGGTACCCGAATAGAATATGGTCAAGGAAGAGACCGGAGGCACACCTTTGTAATTAGGAGTAAGTAGTTTGTGAGGAAGGGTAGTAAGTAGTCTCGTAGTGAGTACGTATGAACTTTGAAGAGGTAGTATATTTGTATAAGGATCTTAGTAAACTCGGTATGTGGATTATATTGTATGGTATTTGAAGTATTGTATCGAATGAAAGAATGTAGCGTGTATTGGTGTATGAAATATATATGGTAGATATGTAATACTCGGGATTCCGGTCCATCAGACCGATGCTGTAAGCAGTAATAGTAGCCTTGTTAGCCACGTAGGTGGCTAACGGCATTGTATCACCCATTGTATGTAAGTAAGTATCCGCTGCGTATATCTGACGTGTAAGGAGATTGGATGGTAAGCATGTATTAATGGTAGGGGTGTTACACTATATCCTTGGGCGGTCATCTTAGTCTTCGGCCTCTATCTCCACTTTTTATTTACGGGCTCAGTGCCCGGGTGAACATCTTCACCTCCAGCCAGCTCAACTCTTGGGCCCCGCTTTCGAGGTATCACTTCCGGCCCTCAATCCCGCTACTTGCTTCCGGTCTCGGCTCCCGGGCGGTCAACCAGTCTTTAGGCCTGGGCCACGGGCCTTGCTTCCGGACCACTCCTTCATATTACTGCCTTAGAAGGCCTTTTACTAGAAAAAAGTATGAAGGGTATTATGGTTACTTCAATAGAATAGTGCCACATGTATAGAAGTTTATGGAAAATCTATAAATATAGATAGAAAGACTCATTTGTAAGGGCACACAAGATCAAGAGAAAGAAACACTTAGAAAAGTTCCCAAAGGTTGTAACACCTAAACACTAAGAGAGGAATAAAGATATTATCAAGAAGTGGATGTAGGCTGTTTTCTTGGCCAAACCACTATAAATCTTGCTGTCAATTCACTTTAGTGATCCTTTGAAGTTGGAGTGTGAAGAACCAAATCACGCGTCTTCAATGCGTTGAACATATTTTAGCTTTCTTACGGTGGTTTTAGGGTGTGTGGTGTAAGGTAATCTTTTTTTTGAAGTCGTTCTATTATTTATACTTTAGTTTTAAGGTTTGTGGTTTATGGTTTAGGGATAAACCATGCACTACAAACTATAAAAATATCTTTGACGTGTTTTAGCTTTCCAATGGTGCTTTTTAGGATGTGTGGTGTAAGGTAATCTTTTTTGAAATAAAGGGTTCCACAAGAACTTATGAACATTTCTAGTGATGATGTAAAACATTTACACAACTTTCTATAATCGTTTCCATCACTATTATATTAAAGATGACATTGATTGTTATATATCTTTTCTCTTGGTTGTTCTCATTGAATAATTGTGTACATGAATATTTTGTTACCATTTATTAGTTTATAGAGTTTGACTGATTGATAAAGGTGAAGGTTGTAAATGTTTATGAACGATAAATTGAGTTGTTGGAGTGATTATACATATTCATTAACTTTGGATTATATGTATCCACGATAGTTTATAAACGTTTCCACCAACGCTTAGAAACATGTACACTGCCTTATATAATCACTTCCAACACTATTTAAAAAATAATAATAACAAATAGGTGTATGATGATTTAAAACATTTATACAACCTTCTATAATCATTTCCATAACTAAAACTAATTTTATAATTCTCTTTATTTTATTTTCTTTTATTTTGTTATTTTTTTATATCTAAAGTTAATACGATTTTAAAAATTCTACTAACTATTTCATTTTTTTATCTTTATTAACTTTTTTTAATTATTCTTATATAAAGTAATTAATTAATTAATTATGATACTTGGTTCAATTCAAGTTCTACATTTCTTAAATAATTATGTTACACTTTTTGTATCTAGAAAAATAGACATATTTAATTTACTTTTAATATTAATTTAACTTTAGTCTAATTGAAGGATTTATATATGTTTTTTTTATATACAGGCAGTTGACCAATACTATTAGATTAAGAAAATATTTTTTAATAGTCATTTGTAAATGCATAAATGGTCAAATAAATTTTGATTAATATAATTAGTATCTTAATAATAAATATGAATAATTATAGTATTTCAATATTGTACTAAAACATAAAAATATTATATATATATATAAAAGAAATATGTGATGCTTTTGGCATCACCACTTACGTGAATTGTCCACTCTCATTGGTGACTTAGTGATAAAAAAGGAAAAATTACATGTTCCATCCATGACGTTTAGTGAAATTACACACCCCCACCCACGAGGTTTCAAAAATTACTTTGCCCACCTATGTGGTTTCCTTTATTTTACATCTGACAACTTTTCTAATATTTGATCAATTTAAAAGATGCTTAAATGTTGTCCAAAATTGATAAAACTTTACATGGATGATGTTAAGGTGTTACATTATTGTCTAATGCCAAATCCAAAGTTTTTAAAGCTCATATATGATCTGTGGGATCCAATGAAAACACGTTGACATGTCACATGTTTCATTGGGTCCCACGGATCACATATGAGCTTTAAAAACTTTAGATTTCACGCTAGACCAAAATATAACACCTTAGCATCGTTCATGTGAAGTTTCATCAATTTTGGACAACATTTAAGCATCTTTTAAGTTGATCAAATATTAGAAAAGTTACCGGATGTAAAATAGAAGAAACCACATGGGCAAACAAAGTAATTTTTGAAACCTCGTAGTTGGTGTGTAATTTCATCAAACCTCTTGGGTGGGGATGTAATTTTCCGTTAAAAAAATGTTCCACCAGGGACGAAAAATGATCCTCCGTGATCAAATCTGCACATTCTATCCCAAGAGACATTTACTAATGGAAGAAGTCTCTATCCTGCGGCGAACTAGGGTACACCTTGCCGTGACCCCATGACTTGTGTAAAAAAATAATTATAATAATTTCTAATTTAGTTTTTTTTAAAAGAGTATTTGTAACACCCCTACCATTAATACAATGTTTACCGTCCAATCTCCTTACACATCAGATACACGCAGCGGATACATACTTACATACAGTGGGTGATACAATGCCGTTAGTCACCCACGTGACTAACAAGGCTACTTCTTCTACATACAGCATCGGTCTGATGGACCGGAATCCCGAGTACTACAAATCTACGATAAATTCTCCATTTACCAAATACTACTACAATCTTCATTCAATACAATACTCCAAGTATAATACAATATAATCTACATACCGAGTTTACTAGGTTCCAAATCAAATACAATACTTCTCCCAAGTTCATACATACTCACTAAGAGTCTACATCTACCCATTCCTCACAACTACTTACTTCCTAAGTACAAGGGGTGTGCTGATTAGTACCCCTCTACATTCTACTACTACTATCCAAATGTAGTCACCGGTCTCGTGCCTTGACCATATCCTCTTCGGGTACCTGCACACTAAAAACGTTCCCCCGAAGGGGTCAGCTTTCGCTGAACATGATAACCGCATACCCCGCGTACTAGTGAGGGTACACCGACCACTTGGTCGAATACATGCAGTTCATTTTCATTCAAACATACATGCATACATGCTCTTAAATACGATACTACAATACTTACACAGGAGTACAAATACATTCCAACACATACCAAGAAGTTATACAATCCAACAATACTTACTTACCTTCGGTATTCACGATACATGCACAATACATACTCTCATCCATACACAATACATATACAATGTCCAATACTTTGTTAGCTTCATTTGTCCACCCGGGTTAATCGGGTGGAGATTACTCTTTTACTCGTTCCACAATACTTACGCATACATACTCATACTCATACATACTTACGGATCCATACTTACTCACTCTTACTCTTACTCATGTTAAGTCATCGGGACCTCGGCCCGGGGACTACTCCGTCCCACCACCGGGATTTACTTGACTCACCAATCCGGGATGCTACCCATTTAAGGGATTTGGGCCGCGGACCAGTTTAAGAGTCAGGAATCGGATCCAACCTCTTGTGTCTCCTCATCCTCACGCGTGGCCGAAGCTATATCGGACTTCTACTCATTCCAATTTACTCACTTAAGTTAGGAGTTAGGTAGTTAGGAATTAGTAGAAGTCATTCATTCAACCACATACACAAATACATTATTCATATACACATCCATACAAAATACAATACAATATACAAGTACACTACAAGATACAATTACACAACATCATCATTCATATATTTCATGAATTATACAAACTATTGTTCAAGACAAATATCGAGAAAACGTAAACAAGCAAGTAAGTGCAATATAGTCCGATTCATGCTTTTATCTTTTTAGGTGGTCAAATAAGCACACAAATCGGGGTAACCAGATTAGGATACAGGGCATGAAGAAATCATACCTTTCACCATTGATTTCGGACTCACCGACTCCTCTTCGGTGTTCGACTAATCAAATCCTATCACATACATACAGTCGGGTGGTCAATTATCCATAATTAACCTTACTCATTACTTTACTAGAGTTTCCTAGTTTACACTTACTAATTCTTCATTGTTCAAATACCTTTACTTATGTTACTTACTTAAAATTATTTCCTAAGCTTGTTTATAGCCTTAATGACCTTTAAACATCTTTAATCATGTCTTAATTACCTTATACTATCACACCCTTCAATTCCCCATCATTAGAATGCAAGAAAGCACTTTCTGGACAAAATTTGGGGTGGTCCGGGTTTGTGTCCGGGGCTACAAACCCGGACCAACACTGGAATGCATTTTCTGGTGACTTTTGTGTGTGGTCCGGGTTTACACCCTAGTTTACAAACCCGGACCACATGTATTTGTGACTTACGGGTGCTTTTTATGCATCGTCCGGGTTTGTTATTCCTTTGCAAACCCGGACCACATGTTTTGGTATGTTACGGGTAAGTTTTTGGGGTGGTCCGGGTTAGTGTCTTGGTTTGTAAACCTGGACCATCCCTTGTAAAACTTTCTGTCGAATTTTAAGGCTAGTCCGGGTTTGTGTTCTGGTTTGCAAACCCGGACTAGTTACAGTATTGCATTTTACATAAGTTTATGAACTTGTTTCAATTCCAAATCTCTACCAATCTCTTCCATAATATTCCTACATATTATTTAGCATGTTTTAAGCTTGTTTAAGCATTTTAAACTAGCCTAAGCCAACACTATAAAATCTGTTACATACACCCATTTCACTGTAAGTTTTCTCCTCTGTTACAATTTCTACTCCTTCCAGAAATGCTACAGACTTTCCTTCTCTTCTTCCCACTAACCAAATGACTCTCAAACTATCCTAACTTAGTTTGAAAACTCATGTTTTACCATTTACAACTCCACCCAACTACACTCTTTCTTCTTGTTACAAACCAAAGTGAAATCTCTTATTCTTTCCTTCTCTGTACAACAGCTTTGTTCTTTCTTTTCTAGCACACTCAAGTCTCTAAATTCCTGAACGAATTTTGACAGAGTTTCCCCACATTTCTAAGTGTTCTCACCACAAAATTTTGCACACTCAATATATTCACCACCTGTTCAACATATACATCGATATATAAGCTTTCATACATAATTCCCAAACACTAAACACTACTAAAAATTCCTGCACTCTACATTACCTCACCATCTAGTTTGTAACAGTTTTTAATATGTCTTTTAAGGGTTTAAAACATTTATATTCTCCTACACATTACACTACTACACAATACCATTTTCATTACTAATTTCAACTTCTAAAAATCTGTTACATACATACATATACCAAGCTACACAAGTGAGCATCCTTACCTTGTTTTTCTTCTAGTTTTTTTCTTCTTTCTTCTTCCTTCCTCCCTTTTTCCACCGGTTATAGTACTTCACAAATCTAATATCATAACCCATACATACACACCATTTCAATACTAAAACCAATCCCCTAACATTACTTAAGCTTTAACGTAAGTTCTAGGGTTTAGAATTTCCTTTACCTTCCAAGGGTGTAAATAAAGCTTGGAGTGGCTCAAGAACAAAATTTCCAACTCCACCAACAAGCCAAAATCGGCTGAGTACAAAGGGACAACAAGAGCTTAGTTTCTAAATTTCGTTTTGCCCTTAAGAGCTAGAAAAAGATGGATGGAGTTTCAAGAAGATTTTTACCTTAGAAGAACAAGGAGAAGAAGGTGGTGCTAATGGTAGTCTTGAAGCTCCAAATGGGGTATACCATAAAAACGAAAGTTCTCCTTTTTGATTTTTGAAAAGAGAGAAATGTTCCTCTTGATGAGAGGAATCCAATGGTGTAGTTTTTGTAATTTTTGGAGAAGGTTCAAGAGGGTTACAAGAGGAGAGAGAGAGAGTTTTTGTGTGGTTTGTTTACTCCTCCATGGCTGTCGCCTGCTTGGGAAGAAGAAGGGAACCAGAGAAAAGAGAGGGAGTGGGTACGTGAGTGTTGTGAGGAGAATGAGAGATAGGAGAGAGAATAAAGGTGAGTGTTTACTTTATGCATTTTTATTGTATTTGTCTTTTGTGTGTAAAAAGAGAATTGAGGGTGTGTGTGAGTGAGGCTCCCAATCGGACAACATGCAGCCCATATGGGTTTTTAAAATTCTATTTACAATATTGGACACATAAGTTTTGGTTATTTATGTTTCTACCCCACAACTTCCCGTTTTTGACAGTTTTTACTAATTTCTCGTTTTATTGATTTTATTGGTTCTAAAGCTTCACTAATATTTATTAATGACGATTTAGTTGACCAAAATTGTTACGAGTCTATTTGACCCGCTTAAAGACGCGTTTTCCCGGTTACTTCGAAAAACGCGCTTTAATGTTCATTAGTGTTTTTAATCCATTTTAAGGATCCGTTTTCTTCGGGATTTGTTCCCTAATATTTATTTAGACTTAATTAAGCCTTTAGAATCCTTACAATACGCTAACCGAGTTTTCATACCTCCTATGGTTATTTAACGTTTATTTAGCGTTTTACGCTTTTAAGCGTTTCTTATTTCTTTTGGATTTATTTTTCCTTACCAATATTACTTAGGCGTCATTAGGCCCTTAATTACATACTAGATTAATTTTAAATCCCTATATTTAAGTTCGGGGTATTTCAATGTACCCCCTTAAGAACTTTGTCCTCAAAGTTGTTCGCGGTTATGGGATTTCTATGCTTACTCATTTATACTTGCCTAATACCAAAGCCATACATTCCTCCTCCTTACAATTCCCAGATTCGTTACTCAAGGTTTTCCTTTCCATACCATACCAATGTACAATACCTACTCCAATCCATATTACTACTTACCATCCGGTTCCTCATTACCACATTTATACTACATACAATGCAAAGCTATCCCCAAAGCGATGCAATACACATACAATCCCGCAGACACTCAGGTCATCTAGACACAGGACTCCTCTATGTCCCGCTGCCCTTGGAATAATACAACATACTACCTTACTATCTTCTTCGGTACACACTTCTAGCAGATCCTCATTCTCCAACTAAGGGAAATTCTTTCGCTACTACCAATTAAAATTTCTAAAAACATACAACTCCATATTCCAATTTATATTCATTACTTCTATCCTATGTGTGATTCTTGTGACCACTTGAGGGAGCTTCAGAATCATTCGACCCTGATGTGATCAGCATCAGTGTTGAACTATCTTTCCACCCAATTTGTGTTCGGTTTCCCTTGATCTGATCAGGATCAAGTTCGACTTCCCACATCAGGTTCAAACAAGCAATTAATTAGTTGTTTTCCTTTTCTAACTTTTTATTCTTTCTAGTCGTGATTGCGAATTCATACATCTCCAAAGGATGGAATCAATCCATCAATCATCCTCACTCTACTTCCCAAATGCTTTACTCCATGGTTCAATACCTAAATGCTCACTTCATCGACTGTTACTACTTCCATTCATTACTCACCATCATCTCCTATATTCTAACTAAGGAATACTACACTTATAAGGTTTAGTTGACTTCAATTGTTTCAAATATTTTACTTACGATTCCACTACTCATAAACTTCATTCATCTACTATCCTCATTCATTTCGTACTACTTCTTCAAAGGTTACAATACTTGTGGGCTCCGTCCACTACTCATTACTTTTCTTTTACTAATACTCTTACATTGGTGTTACAAGATGGGTATACTCCTCCTATGGTATTTGCATGTCTAATGCCCAATTACCATAGTTACAATGTGAATGAATACTTATGTTTATTTAACATAGTATCAATCATCAATCTGGTTCTCATTTGTGCTATGCACATTATGGTTCATGTGTTTTATTCACAAAACATACATTAAGCGGTTTTCGCTCTACCCCCCTTAAAAAGGGATTACGCCCACGTAATCTACCATATGTTATTATTATTAAACATTCGTTAAATCAGTTTGGGCAAACTGAAGCGTTTAGCTTCACTACGGTATATATATATATGCTCTGGTCAACAGGGTCTTAACCATACCGATGGTTTAGTCTTTGCACCAAGAGTTCCTATATGAGTATTTAACTCATATTTAATTTGATTCTAGCCTAATCGGCTTCAAGGCATTAATAGCCATTGTATTATGCTCACTAGGTACATTAATCTCCTAGCTAGGGCCCACTAGCTTCTGCTGCGTGACCCTGATAACTTGGGTTATTCACCCTTCTTGTTATCCTTGATGTGCTATACATCACCTTCTCATCCGTCTATTATGGGAATGAGGTTTATAAACAACTGCGGTATTCTTTTACCATGTTTGAACTCAACGAGTTTAAGATTTATAACCAGCTCTCTGGTAATCTACTGCACATGCTATTTATGCTTCCACGATTACTCATTAAGCTCCTCGACTTATTGTCGGGCGAGGTTAAGTCACTACTTAGTTGCAGTGCTTCCTCTGTTGTCACTAGCTTCTAAATCATATCAGTTCCCCTGGTTCAGTACAAGTGTTCTTTACTTGTATGACTTTGCATTTTCTATGCGTCGGTCCTAGTGACTTTCTTGTATCTTCTTTCACCTTATATTCCGATGGAATTCACATCTTGTGATTACTAGTGTGTTGTACACTCCGTGCTTCTTTGGCCTTAGGCCGCACTGTATGTTACTAGGCTTGCTTGACTTGCTTATGCCATGTTTGTGGTGAAAGGAAAGATTTACTACGGTTTACATTCTCCATATCCCAAGCCATCTCATTAGATCATTAGCTGAACAAGTGCAATGCCAAAACACTCAGTCATACAGAGTGCAGAGGCGTAAACGCTTGACAGTAAGTCACTTACGTGATAGGAAGGAATATTTCTGCTTGTCATCTCATACTTATACTCCGTGTCATTGTCTGCTACTTCCTCATATCGGCCGCTTGTTGCGCACCGTATTCTTACTCATTATACATCATTTTTACTGTTTCTGTTACTGTGATAGTTTCTCTTTACTCATTGTCATTGTCATTGGCGCCATTCCCTTATGGTGTAAATACACTAGGAGTTTCCTGTGTTTGCGTGTATGACGGTTGTCGTAGCATCCGGCAATCTTATCGTCTTCCCAATGTGGAGATGTCTTCTTCCACTTAGGTTTTATGTGTAGGTTAACTTACCTCACATTCTATCATCATTTGTGATACAATTTACCAAGTATCTGGTTGACCAAGGATAAAACAATTTACCGGTTTACAAGCTCCCTTGAGCGTTGGTCATTCGTGGTGTGCAATGTGCACTCACATGATTGTTTTGTCAATTACTGTCCTCCCAAAGCTGAGCATTGGTTTAGGCTCTGGCCGTGTAGTTTTGCTTGTATGTATATTACCAGGACATCCCACGAAACTTCAAGGGTTTTCTGGTCCCGTTCTCCAATTGAAGAGTACTCTGTCATTGATGAATGAAATTTCTTGCTGAGGGGTTTGTCTCCACTCGTAGGTCTAATGACAAGGTTTGCTATGTTGGTGTTTACACAATGGTCCACCACGTGTTTGGGTGCATAAGGAGTATGCTTACTCCGTTAGGTCGTAAGGGTTTGGAAATCTCATTTCCTTATTCCGTCCCCCTTTGGCAATATCTATTGTGTAGTTTTATTGTTATAGTAGATGGAAGTCTTTTCTAAGGTTCGCATCATCACCGCATTGGTGGTCTTTGGTTAACGAGGGTTCCTTCCCTTGGGTTTCTCGTAGTGTCCAAGTGTGGACTAGGCCAATGTTGGCATTGTCATGATTCTTATACCTCTGTGCTACCATTGCTACAGAAGGCATGGCGGTAATTAAGAACTCCGTCAACTGTATACTAGGCTGATGCCCTAGTGACAGTGACATTGAGTTGGCCATTACTCCAAGCCACTCAGGATGTTGGGTTTGAATTTATGGTCCAGTTGTTGATTTCTTGTCGTATGAGGCAACATTTCTTGCAAGTCTTGTTAGTAATGGTGTGGGTTTTGCAACCGTTTAAGGTTACACAACGCATCAGGTTTATGGCTTTAGAGCCATATTGCTGCAAGCTATGCTCTTCGCAAGCTGCTTATACATGTTTCCACTCCATGTATACCGTCATAGGTTGGAGGTATTATTGGGCTCCCTGGTAAGTCGTGGCATCACGCTTCCGTTCATAGGAGGCCTTTTAGGCAAATGGTATTAATAGGTGCCTCTCAGTATCTTAGGGCATTTCCTGTTAGGTGAAATCCCTTTGGTGTCCTAACCGAGTGTTCGTTTTAGCTCCCGTGCTCATATCGTTACGCTTGTTCAGCTGTTGTTAACACAGACACCCTTCAAGGATCGCTCCTGGGTGCTGGTAGTTATGCCGTTACATCCGGTTAATGTTTATGGTATGTTGTCCACTGTACTGTCTTGTGGTATTGTACTTGAGTTGTCCCTTTTTGGGTCATGACGTCTCCCGTCCTTGGGTAGACTGTTTATACTTGTTCCCAGTACTTGAGACTAGGTTTGAATATCCTCTCCGATTATGGATTGTGCTTCGTAGTAATTCTGTGATGTCTTGGGAATTCCGCCCCGTTTGTTGAGTATTGTTAGGTTCACGTTAGGCATTCGCCTTAATGTGTTTAGGCTGGGCATTCCATCTAGTTGTCAGGTAATTGCTTGGATTATTTGAGACATATCCCATGTCTATACTTATTAGTCTGTGCTTTTGCACTACCTAGTTCTTATTCCTCATCTTCGGATGGGTTCTCTGAGTTCCTTAATACTTGATCGTCGGAGGTGTCCAGCTGTTCTGTTTTGAACTCACTCATGGTCGCGTAGAACGGAGTTGACTACTTCCCGTGTGTCGCACACTACATGTATACATACGTGGGGTACCATATTGACACGTTACCACTTACCCAACTATATGTCGGGCCCGCAAGCTCCTTCGGAGTGCGGTTTGTCCCACATCCGTAACGGGTACACTCGTAGTGTTCGCCACACGCCTAGGTGAAGTATTCTATTGTCAACTCCTCTTGTATCATTCTTTGATACTCACCGTAATGCTGTGGCCTGGTGGTTTTAAAATCCAAGGTTTTAAAAGAAAGTTTGTGGTTTTGAAAGAAAATTTTGAGTTTTAAAATTGTGGTTCGGTGTTAAAAGAAGTTCTCATGGCATAGCCATGCTTGAGGTCTTGACCAAGTCTAGCTTCTCGCTGACTGGTATTCTAAATACTGTGGTCGGGCCGTTAGGCCTTTCCAAGGTTCCATACGTCTGGTTGTTAGGATGTGTGATCCTGTGGTTGTTTCGTTACAATCACCGTACATTACTATGTACTTGTGAGTGTTAGTGTTCCTTTACTGTTCATGTTCTTACTGCACTTGCCGTAGCAAGTGCGTGGTACTGGCGGTTTTTGAGTAATCCTATACCGATCACGGTATGGTTTCCATTGGTGTTTGTTAGTCTTGTTGACACTTCCCTCGATCTTATTGATCTATAATTGGTATACTCGCTCCTTTAGGTAGCTTCTTGGTGGTCTAGACATGGCTGTCGTAGATCTGGGTACTCCTCCACTCCTTGGAGGTTCCCGTTCTATTTGGTTTAGTGTCGTTCCTTGTGGCTCGTTCCCAACATGGTGGTTACTGAGCCTTCCTCGTTTAGGTACTACGCCTGTAGTCCTATTGGATTGTATCTCATGGTTGTTTGTAATTGTCTGAGCTATATTGGCCAGGTATTGCAACTTTAGTGGCGTCCGTAGTTCCGGAGTTAACCGCTTCTGACTATGTCCTTAGTCAGCTAGCATACCGTTTGGTGTATATTAGTAGTATTACTATCCCGTAGACTTGGTCTCGGGTTCCGTTATGCTCCCTTTTTCATTCCATTGCACGGTTAGTGCTTCTTTCCTGCTGTTGGTTGACTAGCTAGGTTTCGCGACTGCTAAGCACGTCGCCCCAGGCTGTTGTAAGTTGTAGCCTCCTCGTGGTTGGAGTGCCCTTCCTACCGCTATTAAGTGCGGTGTGGTGGTTCAACCGGGATTCATCTCCGGGACTTCCATTTCTTGGAATCTACTGTGTGTCAAGTTCTTTCCTCGTATAGGATTATCTCACTACTGCCAGATCGGTTTTCCCGAGTGTGAGAGGACTTTCCTTCTTCATCATTACATCACATTTTATTATGTTCTAATAATCCCATAGATTTTTAAAATAACTTTCAATCAATGGACCAGTCCCTCTCTTCATCATTACATCACATAGACTAATGTGGTCAAAAGGAAAAAATAAATAAATCGCACCTCTAGTGGAACTCACCACTCTGACTATCATATAACCGGTTGTATGATATTTATGTATATCTTTGAACAATCTTCACAATTAATTTGAACAATCATCATATAAGATTAAACAATTTTCATAATAACACATGTAATTTTTACATTATATAAAAAATCAATATAAAAACTTAAATAACTTTTGAACTTAAAATAAACAGTCATACAATGTTCAACGTAGAACCGGTTTAATAATAGTATTTACTGGAACCATACCAAGATTGGGAGAGCCACGGGAGTCAGTCAGCCGTTAGTCCCCCAGTGTGGTACTTTTTTTTGTTCTTTTCTAAAACACACTTGTGTTGGTACTTAATTTGGTAGAAAAAAAGCGTGACTAGTAGTAGTAGTATCTAATAACTGAGGGTAACTATTTTTTTTCTCCAAGCTATAGTACCAGTCGCATTCGTATTCGTTGTTAGATCAGACAAGAAAATTGCGTCAATATTCCTTCGTTTGCCCAGCCCCTCTCTCTCTCTCTGTCGAATTTGAATTAATCCAATCTTATCTCTGCCGCTTCTAGACTCCTCCACGCTCGCTTTTCGATCATTCTTCACGTTGCGGGCTAACCCATCCGTCCAATGTCTTGACTAAAGAAAGCTACATGCATGTTAAGCAGAGGATGAATGGATAAGCTGAAGCTATATATGGGGACCGAAGCCAATTAAAGCGATGGTGGAGCAACCATGTGCCTGAACTCCCACTCTCCAGCTGGACTCACATGGGTTCAATTGAGTCTTACGTTTCTTAACAAAATTATATTTAATACTCCTTCACAAGATGACCCTCACAGGAACAACTTGCTCTATCTGCCCATCTTGCATCTGAGAATTGACGATGCTCCTGGTGGTGTGTGTGATGTTTCTCATGAAGCTCACTCAGTCATTGGGTCGGATTCTCACATTGAATTAGTCAACTCTGAACCTAATGAAGCAATTGACACAGTCCATGTGGCCGGTAGTACATCAGACCATCCCACCATGATTCCATTGCCACATGAAACACCTGACTCTATGCAAACTTATTATGATATCGGTGCTAGCTTAATTGGGAAAGACACGGTCGATAAAATTGCCAACAAAAAGGCAGTTGCTTGTCTTGGTTTTGGTAAGCGTCTAAAGGTGCATATTCCGAACCCCTTATTATCTATTGAGAACCTTTCAAAATCTCTCGAAGGCCCGAGAAGAAGTGCAAGGGTTGAAGGAAAAAAGAAAAATAAAGAAAATCGCCCGGAGATCTCGACATCTAGTCTCTCTGATAGTCTCTCATTAGAGTTCTAATCTCCCTCTCACTTTGATCCATGTCTTACTTATTGACTCTTTCTCTCAAGTGTTTTGTTTGTTACTGTTCTATTTTGTATTGTTTTTGTTATGCCTGGTGTCTTTGTAACTTGGCAAGTGCTTCTTCTTGAAGCGTACTTTGCCACAAACTGCCTTTGACAGTAAATTATAAAAAAAAAACAAAAAAAAAAGAAGATGACCCTCACAAGTCTACATACTCCAACCATTTTTATAGAAGCTACCATTTTGCTAGAGTATGATCCTATTTTTATTTATTTTTTAGGAAAACCCGTTCAAGGAACTATTGTCAAAACAAAATCCTCTAATGCCTCTTCATTGAAGAAAAAACCTGTTACTTCATTTCCCTCATAGGGCCTTTTAACTCTAGCTAGACTAGGAAGCCCACCACCATTCTTGTTACATATTTAGAGTCATTGAAGAATCATAGGAGTGGGCGGGTCAATCTAAAGAACATACTTCATTTAGGAACAACTACACCTTCTCCTCCTCCACCATTAACTGAAGATGAATTAAACTCTAGAACAAGTCATACAGAAAATTGAAAATTCCTTGAGTTATATTCAAATATTAAGATTATAATTAATGAGGGAAAAAGAAAATGAAGGATCCTCACTGAAGAGCATGCAAAAAAAAACCTCCAAAGTGGAGATCTTTTGACAACCATAAGAAAGAGCTTGAAGATGACGAATTCCATATCAATATCGAGGCTAAAGTGCTTGATGAGTGCCGATACTGTAGAATCCAAAAGAAATTGTTACATCCACTCTCTTTAATCTTCGTGAGTGGAAGGTGTGCCGAGCTCAACGAGAAAAGCATTTGCAAGGACGTAACCTATGGTAGCAATGATTTCTTGCATTTTTACTTTTAGTTTTTACATTTTATTGGAAAACTTTTGATATACTCTCTATGATATGTATAACTAACTCCTTAGCATGAAAATTTGGAAACTCTCTTCTTAGAATGCAATTACTGTGGCAATTTGGAGGTGATTCCTTCCCTCCATTTTTTCCCTACAACATGGGGTACGGCCAACCACAAGTCAAGTGGGAAGTTAAAGCTCTGTTAGGGGCATAAGTGGTTTTTGTATCATTCCCGCGCATTCATTCCCTATGTCTAGAAGTAATAACGATCATTTCACTGTCCTTTTCTATACTTATTCCTCTTGTAAAGAGAATAAGATCTCATATATCTTGGAAAACAAGCTTATCAAAGTACAACAGTGGTTGAACCTCATTGAAAGCAAAGACAGTAGTTACCCATTCATCCTCAAACAAAGTCTGGTATGGCTTTTTGGTAAAGGCTAACGTTGGGAGTCCATCAGCAGAAACAAAAGTTTGATCTGTATTTGGTTTTGCTCTTCAAATCCCTACAGTAGAGTTGGTATCTAGACGATCAAGGTTAGAGAGAAAAACGAAGTGAGTTCCATGGACAGTAAGACACGAGAATGTGAAAAGATGTATATCCACCCTGCTGAACAAGTTAGAATGGACAGTGTGGTGTTAGTTGGAGAAACTTCCTTCCCTGAGCTCAAGTATGCCTTGTTTGGTCGTCTCTGGCATCTGAGAGTGTTAGCTAAAGCTCTTCAGAACTTCCTTCTTCACATTTGGAAATCAAAGGCTTTTCTTAAGGTAAATGAAGTGGGATTTAATATACTTTTCAGTTGGCTCATGAAGCATATCTGAGGCACATTATGAACAACAGGCCTTGGCACTATCAGAATAGGCTCTTGGGGGTGAAGGTTATAGACCCCTCGATGAACATAGAAGAGCATCATCCTTCCTCTGTAAGAGTCTGGGCTGGTATTCATAACTTACATATCTCTCTGTTTAATAAAAATGCTGCTGTGGTTTTGGGTAATAAAGTAGGAACCTTTGTAAGCTGTGGCGTGAAGATCAATCCCTTAGTTATAAAGATTTTGAAGGTATGGGTAGAGGTTAACATCAAGGATCCTCTATTTAGAGTTATAGTGGTTAAATCAAGAGGGAAAGACAGATCCTGTAGGATTACCTATGAAAATATTCTCATCTTCTACTTTAGATGCGGAAGGATAAATCACTCATTAATAGAGTGCAAGTTTAAAAAGATTAGAGAGACAGATCCAGACAGATATGGTCTGTGGCTTAGATAAGAATTTGCATCTACTCACTATTTGACTGATGATTTCCTGATGGACAAACTTCCTCCTCGGGTTAATAACTCTAGTGTGCAGTTGGAAGATAAGTTAGGAGGTGGAGTTAAAGGAAAATAAATCATGGAGGTAGGGAATATAGCAATCGTTAAAAGCATAGAAGATGGTGAGGGTCTGGATTTAAGTTCTGGGTCCCTCTCAAGAAGGAAGAAATGAAAAAAAAAACAAGGTAGAAAGGTTTCATCTGGTGAGTCAGTGGTTATGATTGAAGGTGATGCTATTACTCCTACAAATAACAGATTATTCTCCAATGGCCCCCTGGTTTTGAGAGTGTGATACCAAATTTCATAAATGAGGGGAGTGGGAAAAGACCTTTAAATCAAGCATAGTTGTGGGCTGATGCCTTGGATAATTTTTCTAAGACTGTTGCTAAGAAGAATAAAGTTCAGGCGGAAGAAAAAGGAGATGTTAATAAATCTATAAATTAGATCATGGAAAAAGCTAGACAAATAAATGAGAAAGGAAAATCTCACAACCAGAATATCCCTTAGGAAGTTGAAGCTAAAACAGTCCAAAGAGAAGGGAAAATAACCTTTGAACAAGGTTGTGAGGATTCAAACAAGAGTAAGGAAATCCCAAAGACAGAAGTCATAAGGGAAAAAGTCCCTACCTAGGGAAAAGATGCTTATGACTCATCTGATTTAAAGGTTATCCTAGATCAGGCAGACCTTACAGGAATGCAAGGCTGCCAAGAGAAATGAGTTGTATCTCGTTTAACTACAGGCGCTTGGGTCACCCCAATGCAGTTTTTTGGGTGAATAAATTAATTAAAAGCTATAAACCAGATGTTATTTTTTTGATAGAGACCCACAGTTCTCAAGATAAAATGAGACTATTTTTTTGATAAGTTTGTTGGTTTTGAGGGTGAAGCCGTTAGCAGTAATGGTAGGAGTGGAGGGTTGGCCCTTATGTGGAAGAAAGGTATTGATATTGTGAGCCTTGATTTTTGAACCCCTAACCTATATTGATTTAGGTTGATTAGGATCTGGTCAGGTTCTAGGTCCACTTATAACCGAAGATTAATAACAATGTCATATAACACTAATGATTAAATTCCAAGTTAGCTCACTAGAACCTATTATGAGTTGCGACCTAATTTTAACCTATATTAAATTAGGAAAGGAGAGTTCAGGCTCAGAGCTTGGTATATGACTTATTTAGGGTTCAAATTACTTTCATTACCCCTCATTGGTCATTTTCCCCTACTTAGGTTATTTACGGCTTTTTACGAGTTTGTTTTACCTAAGTGCGCATGTTCTTGTTTTTTTTATTTTTTGCATTTTTGACATTTTTTGACATAAAATTAAAGTGAAAGTTGAAATTACCTAAACTAGGGTTTCAGTAGCAGAATTAGGTCGAATTTTGATTTCGTTCGTTGCCACGGACATAATGTCTGAACCCACGAACCCTAGTTAACCTAGTTACAAAGAAAGGTCAAACTGAAAAGAAAACTAAATTTGAGAAAACCCTAAAAGTTTGAAAAAGTATTTCCCGCCGCGGTCCACGGGTGTCCGTGGCCACAGACTGGCAGTTCGGGACCCCGGCCGTGCAGTCCGTAGGCATAGACAACCCTCGTACGGTGGCGTTCTGCTGGTTTCCGGTGGTGTTCTCGGCTCAAATTTTATGGGTGTGTAGCCTACGTAATTTTAAACAAGTTAATATTAAAAAAATTCAATTTGAAGCCGAATTTTAAACCTAAAACTTGGTGCACAAGTTATTAGACAAGAACAAAGGAAAATGCTAATTTAGAGGGTGAAAAAGTTTGGTTCAAACTCAAATTTTGACAGGGGGTAATTAAAGTCGAAAGGAGTTAGAAAACCTGTTTTTTTAACCTTATTTGACCTCGTAATTGAAGTGATCCTTCACATTAGGATACCTCGGAGACTTCGATGACACCGGTTCCGGATTGAGTTCGACCCGAGCTTCTGGTTGTTGATTGTAGGTGATGTTCTTCACGTTTTAGATGTGGTTTGGTTGAAGTTTGATGATTGTTGAAGTGTTGGGAGTTGAGAAGTGTGTTTAGGTGGTGATTTCGGGGAGTTTTTGATGTGATTTTGGTGCTTGGATGTGTAAAACGTGAGAAAGCTTTGAAGACCGTGGGTTCTGATTGCCTAGGGTTCTGAATGTTCTGTTTATCTCAAGGGTTAAGGTTGTTTATATAGGCATCACTTAAATATAAACTAGCTTGGTAAAAATCGAGATTTACCGATGTTTTCGAATGAGTATCCCCTGGGATGATTCTGGGTATGAAATTTAGCCACATGTAGAGGAGTGAATTTCTGAATTTTATAAGAAGAAATTAGATTTTTTGGATAACGAAATATTTTTAAATTCAATTTCACATCAAATTCAATCAGAAATTACTAGAAAATTATTGGAACTTTGAAAAATCAAAACTCCAAAGGCATAATGCTTCAAGTGTCATCCTCTATCACGTGTCAAAATTTCAAAGCATTCGAGTTTCTTTGAGTTGTTTTTGGAGGAGAGAGAACGCTTACGGGGTGGCGTAGGAGCCCTAGAAATTATGAAAATGCTTCTCAGGATGAGTAAGCTGCCCCTAATGCTCCGGAACATGCCGATCGAACTAGGGTTCTTCATTACTTGTTCAGAATGTCCTTTGTAATGCCTATGCCAGAAAGAACCCAACCCGCGGGGTCAAAATTTTGGGAATAACAGATTACCCCCCCCATCTAGACTCTAGAATGGATATTAAGAGTCTAGTTGATGCTTGAGTGATACCCCAAATTTTGGATCATACGAGATCCTTCATGTCATCAAACACAAAATAGGCTGTGTCAAGCTATTCTAAGACGCTGACTACCTAGTTGGTGAAAAGAAAATGTTGTCGAGCTGTTCTAAGGCACTGACTAACTTGATGGTGAAAAAGGAATTGTTGTCGAGCTGTTATAAGGTTCTAACTTTATAAACAAAGAAAGGAGAATGCTGTCGAGCTATTCTAAGGCGCTGACTACTTAAATGATAAAAGTAGAAATGTTGTCGAGCTGTTCTAAGGCACCGACTACCTAAATGCAAAGATAAGATGATGTCGAACTATTCTAAGGCATCGACTACCTAATGGCGAGAATGAAAACAATGTCGGACTATTCTAAGGCATCAAATACCTAAAATAATAAAATGTTTTCAAGCTATTCTAAGGCGCTGACTACCTATAATGAATGAAATGATGTCAAGCTATTCTGAGGCATTGACTACCTAAAATGAATGAAATGATGTCAAGCTATTCTAAGGTGTTGACTACTTTAAAGTGATTGAAATGTTGTCAAGATATTCTAAGGTGTTGACTACCTAAAATGAATGAAACGTGTTTAATGTGATTATGACTGATATGACCCGGGTGCATCTAGGGACCGGAACCTATTCCAAAGTGTGTGTAATGCGTAGGACTTATGATGAGCCTAAGAGTGTGATGCTAGGTCTCATTGTGAGCCTAATTGAATGATGCTAGGTCTTACCACGAGCCTAAGCGAAAGATACTAGGTCTTACTATGAGCCTAAACAAGGAGCTAGGTTTTATCACGAGCCTAAGGGAATGATACTAGGTCTTACTGTGAGCCTAAACAAGGTGCTAGGTCTTATCACAGGCCTAAGGGAATGATGCTAGGTCTTATTGCGAGCCTAAACGAGGTGCTAGGTCTTATCACTAGCCTAAATGGATGAGTGTGGGTAGGTCTTATGGGTGCCTAAGGTGAATGAATGTAGGGTAGGTCTTATGGGTGCCTGAAATGATTGGATGTAAGGCAGGTCTTATGAGTGCATAAGGTTGTATTTATGGTGACAGAACATATGTGTGCCTAAGGTTGGGGAGTGAGACCCGTCTTAACTCGGTTGCTTATGAAGACCGAGACCCATTCTAACTCGGTTGCTTATAGAGACTGAGACCCATTCTAACTCAATTGCTTATAGAGACCGAGACCCGTTCTAACTTGGTTGCTTATGAAGACTAAGACCCTTTCTAACTTGGTTGCTTATGGAGACCGAGACCAGTTCTAACTCGGTTGCTTATGGAGACCGACACCCGTGTTATACCCAAAATTTTAACCCCATGGAAGAGAGTCTCTTAAGGTGCACGTACTCAAAGGGTAGTTTGGTCAAGTAGCAAGGATTTCAAGCTTGATCGGCGCATTCTAGGGTGCTAGGGACAACTTAGTCATCTTCAAGGGCATTTTTGTAATTTTCAGAGGCTCCAAAGCCCCCTATTAGCTTTCTCTCTCCTCCAAATCCATGATAGAGGATGACATTTTGAGCATAATGGCTTTAGAATTTTGATTTTTTGAAATTCCAATAATTTTCTAGTAATTTCTAATTGAATCTAAAGAGAAATTGAAAATAAAAATATTCCAATATCCAAAAAATTTGATTCAACCTTGGAAAAATAAGAAAACATTTCATAGTCAAAATCTTTTTGGAAGCCTTTGAGCTAAAACATCGGTAAATCTTAGTTTTTACCAGATTTTTTCTATCTTTAGTGAGACCTACTTAAAGAACGTTATCCCTTGATCAAACCAGATCTCCAAGAACCCTAGAACATCAGCAAGCACGACCGTCACAACTCTCTCACGTTTTTCAACACCCGAACCCTGAAATCATACCAAAACTCTCCCGAAATCACCAGATAAACAAGTTTTTCAACTACCACCACTTCAACAATCATCAAACCACCATCAAACCACCACCAAACGTGAAGAACAACCTCAATTCACATAAGTTAGAAGCTGATCTCGGACCCGAACCAGAACCGACTCCAATGAAGCACCAAAAGAGTCCCGACGTGAAGAAATCATTCAATCTCGAAGGTAAAACAGGTTGGAACACAAATTTCTTAACTCTCCACGACTTGTTTGACTTTGTTTTAAAATTTTGGGTTCAAACCGACTTCTTATGACTGTCGAATTAGCGTTTATTATTGTTTCTGTCCATTACCTTGTTCATTAAGTTTTGTCATTAATTTAAAGCCGAACTGAAAATCTTTGATTACTAACATCTTGGAAATTTCGCAGGCTACACGTCCATAAATTTTGAGCCTAAAACACTACCGGGAACCACTTAAAACCCGCCGTCCGTGGGTGGTCCATAGCCTCAGACGCAGTGTAGAAAACAGCAGATTAGAGACGGAATTAGCGAGGGACAGAAATCCATCGCTAATTAGCAACGGATTAGAGAGGGATTAGTGACGGAATTTTTAGCGATGGATTGGCGACAGATTGGCGACGGAAATTGAGCGGGTGTGGTGATGCGAGATTTTCATGCCCTGGCGCCTTATTTAGCGATGGACTGGTGACGGAATGTCTGTCGCTAAAATGGCGAGATTTTACTTAACCAAACGACGTCGTTTTAACACCAATTAGCGACGGACTGTCCGTCGCTAATTTCTTTAGTATAATCAGTCGCGCACGACTTCTTCTTTTCTTCTCTTCCTTTCTTTCTTCTATCTTCAGACACGAACAACGGCAAACAGAGACGAACGCAGGAGCCACCAGACCACGATTCCGGCCAATTTCAGGCAGTTTCTGGCCACCAAACTCGTATGGGAGTGGTAGACGACCATCATTAAGTATTCTGCATTTGTTCTGGTCAAGGTAAGTGCTTAAAACCCTAACTATATAGTTCCGAAAATTAAATTGGGGGATTTTGAAAATTAGCCTAATTTTACTCGAATTTGTATGTGATTTCTTGCTAATTTGTGCTATAAATTGATAATTCTAGATATATAGATGTTTTGTGGTAATTATGCTTGTTACAAAAGTGGATTTCAAAAATTAGCCTAATAAAATCCACTCCACCTCCTTATTTGTCCGTGCACAAACTTGGCAATAAATCACTAGACCTGCTACATTTTGCACACCAGATTCCACACAAATCGAAAATAGTTTCCAAACCGGTAATATACTCACACCCATATATTCCCGTATAATTTGTTTTAACGATAGAAGTTTAAGGATTATTTTGTGCACAAGACATTGTGAAAAAAAAGGGATAACTTAATTCCAAATGTTAATCAGATTGGTAATTTTAATGTTTGTTGATAAACTGATGCTAATTTGGTGGGTTGGCTAGATTAACAAATCATTTAGTAATAAGTTTAAATACAGATTTGTTTGGCAAGTAATACATAGAGGAATATTAAGTGGTTAAAATGATTAGTGATTTGGGATTTAAGATAGTTAGAATAATTAAGAATAAGTTGCTATTACCGGGGTCAGAGATTACTAATTTAATAAGTGAGGTTGATAGCTATTATGTAATTTTATTAGGTAGATGTGGATTTAGTAGAAAAAGAAATAATAAAAACTTTTATCTAATCTTTAAATTTCAAGACTTAAGGTAGAGTTAGTGGTTTAGGAGGATAACAACAACAACAGTAGGCTGATAGGAGTTTAATGTGATGTTTGTTATGGGCTGTCATAGTGATGGCAGGTGGTAGGAGTTTTTTTTAATCTGGGTGGTCACTTTTCACCGATTGCGTTATCGACCGCGGGTTATCTTTACTAACTTAAACGACGTAGTTTTGATATTTTTTAGCGATGGACTAGCGACGGGAGTGTCCATCGCTAAAAAATAGGTAAATTATCGCCGCGGCATGCCCGATAATTCAACTTTATATTTTTAATATATATAGTTTCTTATTAAATAATTCAGTTGATAATTTAACCATATAATTCAGTTCAAAAAATCAATTAAGTTAATATATATATATTCTAAACTTGATTTTATATTATGATATATTGTTTCTTATTTAATATATATAGTACGTACTTGTCCGTCGCTAAATACGTATTTTCTAGTAGTGACAGGCCCATGGATGGGTAGTTTGTGGCCACGTGAAACCAGCAAGCGCTCCTGACACGTCCCCAACATGCCGTGGATGTATCGTGGACTTAAATAAAACTTTGATAGTTAGGAATAGACATGAGATAAACTTAAACGGGAAACTCCATTTCGATTGAGAATTTACACACATGAAATTCACTCAATCTCCCTCGCCTCACACACTTCCGGGACTAGTTTCGACTTTACCCTTAAAGTCCTTAACCCTCACCTGACTATGGCCTACGGTTCACCGACCTCTCCCTGACCTGTCGATCTATCAAATACCCAAAGTATTGACACTCTAACCCAGTCCTCTCTAGCTCACCAACTCTCTAGCACTTACACACACGCTAGTCTGATCCACACTTGCCTAGATAATCTTTTTCCTTTTCTCTCGTACAGGCTTACTTACATATGAAATAAATGCAAGCATATACACGGTTTAGTTAGGGTGTAACTACCGTCCTATAAGTCCTTAGACTCTAAGAGTCAACTACAACTTCTATTATTCACATAACAACCACACTAGACTTGTAGAGAGTATTCAACTTGATCTGAAGGCGTTTGGACTACGTGTCCCCTTATGGTTGGTCACGTCGGCGGCAGCCCTCTCCATTGGTCGAGCACCACTTGTATGCCCCACTTGCTTGATTCTGTATGGCACATTAAATGCTCATTAATGCTCCTTTAGTCTTCATTACGGCTATGCAATCTGTTCTGATAAGTAGCCCTTTACTTATCTTGTCCATTTGCACATTAATGAGTTGTGTTCTTGTCGTGTGCTTAGTTATTTATGTGGGTATATGAGTCTGTGTGAATGCGTCGATCCTTTTGCAGTCTTTTGTCTTTGATTTTCTTCTTAAGCATGAGAGATATCTTCATGTGATGTCTGACTTGTTGTATGTGCTAGAAGTTCTACGAAGCTCTCGCAGACAGGTGCCCAACTGGTTGGGTACAGGTCATGAACCGAGTGCGCTTGCAACCTTGCGTGCTACGCCACTCTTTTACCTGTCTATCTGAATCATGAATCTTGACAAACATATTAGATAGACAACACAAGGTTTGCTATCATCAAAACTAAAGGATCTTGGCTTAAATTTTTTTTCCCTTTTTGATGATAGGAACCTATACAAAATGATATGTACTTGGCAATTGAAAATTTGAGAGATTCCCCCTAAGAAGGATTCCCCCTGAGTTTGTTAAGGGTTTAAAGTAAGAAAAATTACAACAAATGACAACACAACAAGTGACAACTTTTATGCTATACTATGACCATAATAGAAAGTTTTCATTAAGCTAATACAAAATACAAGAAAGATAGACATAGTTTCACAAGTACATATTCTTTCTTTCCCCCTTTGCGATACAGCAAAATAGGGAGTAACTACACAACTTAAGATATTGTAAAGGCCATAACATTCCATAGAGTACAAACCACAAACATGATCGAGAAAATCTAGATAGAGTGGCGTGTCTGGAGATCCCATTCAATATCATCTAGGCCAAAGGGTTCATCCTCCGAAAAAGAAACTTTAATCCAAGGTTTCTTAGAGGTAGTAGATTTGATCAAGGGTGATTCGGTTGTGGTGGAAAGGTCTGACTCCTCAGAATCTACTGTGTACTCTAAGCACTGTGGATAACTAGTATATGATCGAGTAACACTTGAAGTGATAGACCAAGCTGTAAGTGAGTCAGAGATTGGTTGGACATATCTTTGGGCGACATATTTCTTGGGATGTTTTGTAGCCATGAACTTGCGAATGGTGGAATGGATAGTTTTCTCATTTGAGCTGGATGAGCTTTGTGGAGTTTGAGCCATTTTGTGAGATGTGTAACAATGATTGTGAGTGGCAAATAAAGTGCGTAAGTATTTATATACGCTCAACGACTGATAGTGAGTGATATTAAATGAGGTGTGCTACGTCTTATGGGCTATGTTTGTAGGCTTTTTAGGTGGTAAGTTTGGAGATAGGATTAGTGGAATGGATGGGACAAAATATCTCAGATCAATTTTCAATTTTTAATCAAGGAAGAAGCAGCCAATATAATAAAATATTTCGTAACCAATGATAATCATTTAAGTCGACAAGAAACAGTTGCATTTTCATTCATATCAAAAGGTTTTCTTAGAAACAGATAGTCAATGTTGAAACAAAATATTAATAGAAAAGCAAAATCTAATCTTTAAGGCTAGCTCTCACGGTTCACTCATGTCTCTAAGAGACAAAGAACACTCAGGCTATGTTGGAGTCTATAAAATCTATTGCTCCTTGAACCATGTGATGAACACTTGGTTCAGTGGAGACAGCCACAACAGCAGTGAGAGTAACTCTCACCCTCTTTAGAACATCCCTAGTTAAGATATCCAGACTGGTCCCCGACCTGTCATGGACCGGTGCGAGACTTCTACTTCTCTTGAGTCTTGATGCCCTTGCGGTTGGACGAGGCTCTAACCTTGAGTCCTCGCTTTTGGTTTGCTTCTGAACAACCACCAGCTGTTCTCCCTTAGTCTTTATCCCCAATTTGGACAACATCACTGAGTAGATGCTGTCTTAAGTGGTGCACGCACATTCATGGAACCTGTCGGTGTCCACTCCGTTCTCTAGTAGCGCCTTTGTTACCACTCTTCCATGAATAAGACCCTGGTTTACATAGCGCGTATCCTCAATGGATAGCAGAATCATAGCAGGGAGATCTATTTTCTCCTTGGTCTTGAGGGCGTAGAGTAACCTCACATCTCTTGCGTTGACGATGTGGGTGCGTTGGTTTCATGGAGTGATATTGTGGGTGAGCAGACTGAAGAGAACTCTGTCTGGTATGGATATTTCTGCTGTAGGAAAGTTCTTCATTGTTGCTCCTTTGTTGAGCAAATTCACCATTCATCCTCCTAGGTCATTCCAAGATTTTTCCTTTGGAATGACCAGTCCTTCAAGTTTCAGGCTGAAAGTTTCGAAGATCCAAGACTTGGAGATGTTGATTTTGATGCCTTGAACCCGTGAAATGATGTAGTCATTGTCGTCACTTTGGAGTGGTCCAAGATAGCGCATGTTCTCCTTGAGCAGTTCTGTGTAGACAGTGATGGGTTCTTGGAAGAAATCCACCCATCCTTGGTACTCCAACAGCTCATGGATCTCTCTTAAGCCCATCTTGTCCATCCACTCTAGGTCCAGTGTCTTTGGTAAGACATGACAAGACCTGTCGTTGACGTTCTTTGCCTTTATCAGCGTAGGCTCGAGCTCCTTGAGCTTCTTGAGACGTTTCAAGGATTGAGGAGGCTGAGGCTTGGTGATAGTTTGGAAGAGCTCTTCTAGCTCTAGAAATTATGGTGATGGAGCCATTTTCTCCTTGCCTTTTGCTTTTCTTAGATGCTCGCGTTCCTAGAGCGTATAGATGATAGGGGACAGCGACTCTGTGTCGCTTCCTTTTTCTTGAGCTTGTTGTGGAGGCGTCAGTGACCTGTCGTCGACAGGTGTCATCATCTGGGGGACGATGCTAGTTTCTTCCTCATAGTCTGGTGCAGTTAAACCTTCCTCTAGTGTCTTTTCTATTGGTGAGGCTCTTGTGACTTTTCATCACTCTGTACTTCCTCCTCTTCTAGCTGTTGAATGACAGCTTTTGCTATTGCTGAAGGAGTGGCTTCCTCCTCATCGCTGAAGTGCAACTTTCGAGTTGCCTTTTCTGGTGTGGAGTGGGA
This sequence comes from Limonium bicolor, assembly GCA_023374045.1. Classification (NCBI taxonomy): domain Eukaryota; kingdom Viridiplantae; phylum Streptophyta; class Magnoliopsida; order Caryophyllales; family Plumbaginaceae; genus Limonium; species Limonium bicolor. Next base: position 263,268,679 of record CM041779.1, on the reverse strand, counting down.
TTTTTGTGGAGCTTCTTTTTGATTTTTGGCACGTTGAGAGGCACGACTTGAGCGAGTTACGCGACTCGTTACGACAGTAGATTGGTTTTGGTTTTTGGGATCTTTGGCTTTGGAGTGTTTGGTAGTGATTTTTGGTGAAGGATCTTGAGAAGACATTTTTGGTTTTTCTGTGGTTGTAGGAGTTGGAAGTATTTTGGGTTTGAGGATTTCAGTTTGAATGAAATGATGAAGCTTGGGTAAGTAGAGGTTTATATAGTGTACCTCTTCTTGTTGTAGTTTGTCTTCGTCAGTCACCCTTCTCACAAGTTGATCTTCCAGATCTTTGGAAAGGCGGGGGGGGGGGGGGGGGGCGATTCTCTACGAGTTTCTGTCGACCTCATGTTAGCCACTTGCACTGAAGAAGCTTCCTTGAGTGCAACGTTGTTTTTGAAATGGAGAGAGGATTTTGGTGCCATGTTTGATCGAAGGATTTTTTGGAGTTTTATAACCTTTTGCTAAAGAATTCTTAGAGGGGCTGTGAGGTAGGGATTTTTGCACTTAATCTCGCAAGAGTGTTGTAAGAGGGAAGAGAAATTGCTTTGAATGCACTGAGAGATTAGAGAGATTGAGGGCAATATTGTGACAAGAGAAAAACTCCCGTCTCCCTTTTATAGATATCGAGTAACGGTTGGCGACCGCTCCTCGTTCGCTCCCTGACATGTCCCAACGGTACTATTCATAACGGGCAGCGGTCATGACAGGCTGTTAGCAATCGTTGGCCAATTTTCCCGTTTCTATCCATTGGACCTTCTCTAAACTAACCTCACTTGTTGTGGAAAATGACATATCTGTTTCAAGTAGTCGTTTGACATACCTTCTATGCATTAAACTGATCGTTGACTACTGAACGACCATATTATAGGTGTTGCTCACATGTCGGTGACCGATCATAGGAATTAAAAGACAGTTTAATTGTGATTAATGAATATCGTTCTAAGATCATGAACAATCTTGGTGAATCTTTCTCTACTTAATGGCTTATTAAAAATGTCAGCTAGTTGGTCTTCAGTAGAAATATATCTTATACCAACTAATTTCTTTTCACCACAATCACTAAGAAAGTGATGTCTAATGTCAATATGCTTGGTACGAGAATAATGCACAAGATTTTTGGAAATAGAGATGACACTTGTATTATCACACATAATTGGTAAAGTACCTGTTTTGACGCCATAATCACCAATTTATTGTTTAAGCCACAGGAGTTGAGCACAGTAGCTTGCTGCAGGTATGTATTCAGATTCAGCCGTTGAGACTGTAACACTTTATTGTTTCTTTGATCCCCTTGCGATCAAACATGACTCAACAAAGAATGATGTTCCTGATGTGCTCTTTCTATCAGTGATAGATCCTCCATAATCTGCATCTAAAAATCCTACAATGTGACGGTTAGTGAATTTAGGATAAAAGAGACCAAGATTCATGGTTCCTTTTAAGTAACGTAGGATTTTTTTCATAGTGAGGTGACTTTCTCTTGGATCTGCTTGAAACTTGGCACATAACCAAACGATATATATAATGTCAGGTCTACTAGTAGTTAAATATAGTAGAGAACCAATCATCTCCCTGTATGATCGCTGGTCGACCGGTCGGTCACCAGTCATGATGCCCATTTTTGTGCCAACTACCATTGGTGTGTCGAACGATTTACACTCCTCCATTCCAAATCTCTTTAGCAAATCCTTTACATACTTCTCTTGGGATGTAATAGTCCCTTCGACATTTTGCTTGACTTGAAGTACTAGAAAGAACTTCAATTCTCCTAGATCACTCATCTCAAATTCCTTTTTCATCTAAGCTTCAAACTTCTTGCAATATTTCTCATCAAAGGCCCCAAAGATTATATCATCAACATACACTTGCACTATTAAGAAATCCCTTTTGTTGTTGTAAACAAACTAGGTTTTATCCACCTTTCCTCTCTTGAATTGGTTTTCTAAAATATATGAAGATCGACGATCATACCATGATCTTGGAGCTTGTTAGAGCCCATAAAGAGCTTTGTCGAGCTTAAGTACCATGTCCTTTCCTTCTTGGGTCTCAAATCCTGGAGGTTGTTCAACATACACTTCCTCTTTGATGTACCCATTTAGGAAGGCACTTTTGATGTCAAGTTGGAAGAGTTTGATTTCTTTGTGTGCAGCAAATGCAATTAGTAATCTTATGGACTCCATCCTTGCTACTGGAGCGGAGGTTTCTTGGAAGTCTATCCCTTCTTGTTGACGATATCCTTGAGCTACCAGACGAGCTTTGTTCCCAATGACTTCTCCCATCTCATTCAACTTGTTTCTAAAGACCCATTTGTGCCAAGTATGCCTTGATGTGAAGGACGAGGCACAAGATGCCAGACTTTGCATCTTTCAGACTGATTTAATTCTTCTTGCATTGCATTAATTCAGTCTAAGTCTCGAAGAGCTTCCTTGATGTTCTTGGGCTTAATGGGTGAGACGGTCATTGAGAAGGCTAGAAGATCTCGAGTTTGTGCTCTTGTTTGAGTTCCCTTGGAGATATCTGATAAGATGTTCTCCAATGGATGATCTTTGTACAAAGTACGAGATTGATGAATGGTTGATGGTGATAGGGGATCTTCGACATCATTGTTTTCTTCGGTGACATGTTGTTGACCTGTCTTTGACCTGTCTGGCAAGCTTTCTTCAGTCAGTGATTCATCTATGGGATTATCTGTGTGATCCTGATCTGCTAGATCAAATCCAAGTTCTTTATCTTCTTCAGATTTCTTGACCTTATGAACATCAGCCTCATCAAAGACCACTTGCACACTTTCTTCCACCTTCGGTGTCCTTTTGTTGTATACTTTGTATGCCTGGCTCCTTTCAGAGTACCCAAGGAAGATGGTAACATCACTTCTGGCATCAACATTTCCTAGGGGATTCTTTTCATTATTGTGGACATAACATTTACAACCAAAGATCCTGAAGTGACTTATGTTTGGTTTTCTTCCCTTGATTAGCTCATAGGGAGTTTTGTTAAGGATAGGTCGTATGAGTGTTCTATTTGTGATGTAGCATGCAGTCGCCACTGCTTCTGTCCAGAAGACCTGAGAAAGATTGCTCCATAGTAACATGGCCGTGGCTACTTCTTGTAGTGTTCTGTTCTTACGCTCAACTACCCCATTCTGTTGGGGTGTTCTTGGTGCTGAATATGTGTGATTGATTCCATGTTGTTTACACATATCCATGAATTGTTGATTCTCAAACTCTGACTCATGATTAGACCGAAGAGCCTTGATCTTGTGGTTGAGTTGTACTTGGACTTTTCCTGCAAAGACTTGACATTTCTCAATGACCTCGTCTTTGGAAGTAATAAAGTGTGTCCAAACAAGTCATGAGTAATCATCAACAATTATAAACACATACCAATTTCCTCCAAAACTTTTGATTCTCATCGGTCCACATAAGTCCATGTGAAGTAAATCAAGTGGCTTGGATGTACTAACTAAGTGATTTGATTTAAAAGAAGTCTTAGTTTGTTTGCTTCTAACACAAGCATCACAAAGATTGGTCTCAGATTCTTTAATCTCAGGGAGACCTCTTACCAACCGTTTCTTGACAAGTTTTCTTAACAATGAAGTGCTAACATGCCCTAATCTTTTGTGTCATAGTGCAGAGTCATCTATTGAAGTAGTCAATCATGGAAGACTTGGACTGTCAATATCCTCCAAACTAGTTACATAAACATTTTTCCACCTTTTGCTTTTAACAGCTCTTTGCCATTGTTCTGGCTTACTATGGTACAATGTGTAGGATAGAAGTGAACAAAATTTCCTTTGTCACATATTTGAGAAACACTAAGCAAGTTGAATTTTAAACCATTGACCAAATTTACACTAACTATGACATAATCTTAAGTAATACCAACCTTACCTACACCGATGATTTTTCCTTTCTTGTTGTCTCCAAAGGAAATGGTTCCTTGGCTTTAGTTAGAGTGAGAAGAACTTCTTTTTGTTTCTTGTCATGTGTTTAGAGCACCCACTGTCGATGTACCAGCAGGGGTCCATTCCTACTCTATTCTGCACTTAACACGTTAGTGGTGTGCGGTTAGGGTACATAGAAAGGTTGGATCCATTTCAACCATCAACTATTGTTCTAGGATCATTTTTGACTACCCACTTTAGTCCTATTCTCTTGAGTTGCCAATGCCTCATAAAACGTGTTTTATAGCAATTGACTTCATGATGACCAGGTTGTCTGCATAGGTTGCAGACACCTCCACGACTAGTCGCTGACTGATACCCGGCTGGCCGTTTGTTTCTCCATATGGGTGTCCTAGATACAGCTTCTAGTTTTGCATGTTTTTCTTTGATGAATGCTAGTTCTTTTTTCTTTGTACTAAGTGCAACAATCAATTCATCGATTTCAGGTTGTTTTCCCAGTTTCATCTTTTCATGAGCAGAAAGAATTTCACTATAATCAATTTGTAATTTCATGAGTGCTTTCATAAGATTATCTACTTTATCCTTGTCTGAGTTTTCTCCAATTTTTCATTTTCATCCAAAAGTTCCTTATTTTCATTTTCCAAAGCCTCGAGTTGATCAACTAATATAAGAAAAAACTTTCTAAGTCTAGGAAGTCTAGCCTTTAGAATCCTCTTTCTAAGTTTAGAGTAGTTTACCTTGTTATGATCTTCTTCTTCTGACTCTGAAGCTTCCTTATCTCGCGCCATCTACAAGCAGGCAAATGGGAGAGAAATAGAAATAACTAAGCAAATTATCCTAGAAAATATATAAATCTAAACTGCCCACAGGTTGTAAAAATAAATACCGGTCAAAGAGTATAGTGAACTAGAAGCTACCAGGGTCGAATCCACGGACACTTAGTTATTAAATCTAATCCTGAAAATAACAAATTAAGAGGGTTGTCATTTGTTTTGGTTAAAAACTGAAAGTAGCAAGCAAGGAAATTAAATAAAATTGTGTAAAGAGATGAATGAAGCGGGACCTTGGGTTCAGGGGAATTCTTTGCTAGTCAGATTATATAATTAATCACCGGTTAATCGCGACTTGGATTGGTAAATTCTTTTTATCTCTTTAAGACTAAATCTTAGTCAAATTGAGCTCTTTTATCCGTAACACATTAGGCCGAATCATGGACTAATGTCATACAAATAAAAGGATTAAACCCGAGAATTGTTCGTGCATCTAAAGGTCCAATTATTTAATCTAATAAATTTTTCCACAGATTAACAGGTTGCTACGACCTTTCTATCACTCACCAGTCAGATCCTGACAGAAATTCACAAAGCTAATAATAAAAATCTGCAGTTTTCATTAAAAGGATGAATAAAAACAGCAACCTAAACAATCCAAATAATTATCTCAATCAACCGGTAAAATAATCATATTATCAGTCTAACTAAGGAAAACCCCATCACCCAAGATTTAATCCTTTAGTCTAACATAATTAAAGAAATAACACAAGAAGAAAGAGTAGAAATCATCTCGGTATTATTTCTTAAATTCGCCAGGTAGAAGGTTGAGCATATTGACGAATTTGAAGTAGAAATCCTTTCTTTAGTGCTGGAATGGTCGCAACAAAGCCCCCAAAATAAAAGAGAGCCACAGACATATATATATATGCTTCTGTGTATGTGTGTTAGCCTTCCTAAAAACTTCTGTCTGTCTCTCTTTTTATTTCTTTCCGTCTCGTCCCCTCTCTATTTGTGTCTATTCTCTTTCTTTCTCTTTTTTTCCTTTCTTTTCTTTTTCCTGCGTGCATCTGACTCCCCCTTCCTTTCTTTTTTTTCCTCTTCCCTCTGCGTTCTGACTCTCCCTTCTTTTCTCTCTTTTTTTCTTTCTTTTCTTTTCCCTCTCTTTTCTACGTTCTTACTCTCCCTCTTCTTTTTTTCTTTCTTTCCTTTCTTTTTTTTCTTTATTTCCCTCTCTCCTCTGCCGCCTCCCACTCTTCTCCTCTCTCTTTCTTTTTTTTTCCTATTTTTTCTGTATCTTTCTTGCACACTCTGCATTTGGTTTCTTTTTTTTTTCCTTTTTTTTCTGTGGGTCTATAAATCGTAAACTTCTCCCCTTTTTTATTATTTTTCCAGCCCCCAACTTTCTTATATTTTCAATCTTCCCCCTTCTTCTTCTCAATCCTTTCACGGCAGTCTCGTAAATATATATATTGCACCGGACACAACTTTGATAGGGTCTAAATTCTTCATATGAGCTTCGATTTGTTCCCCGTTTGCGGCGCTGGAAAGCTCGTGAGGAGATCTATGCATTTCTACCATCATTTCCTACTTTAAACATATAAATTGACATCAGTCCTTACCCAAATTAAGAGTCATGAAAAACATATGATTAGTGTGAGAAAGCATATAAAAGGGTTGCATAAATAAGAATTTAGCACCTATAAAATTGTATCAATTTCACACTTATCAATTCACCCCACACTTAGCCTTTTGCTTGTCCCCAAGCAAAACTCTCAAGCACAAGTAAAGCCAAACCAACGGAACTCAACAGAAAAGGAAGCGCATAGAAGGAAAGAATTGCTAGCTTTACCAATCAAGGGGGCAATTCAAATTATTCAAAACAATTCATTCTTTCCAAAAACATGAAGTCATTCGGAGCTAACAAATGAGAAACAAAACCATAAGAGCCTTGCCTTTAACCCTGAGCCAATCCACCTTTTTCCTTCACAAACCATAGAAACGACAAGGGGCATGAAGTAAGATCATATTCCATCATACCTTTCAATGCCACATACTCTTGATCCATAAGAGAAAACGATCTATATTCAACGTAGCATTTGCATAAATATTTCAATTGAAGCGCTTTCAATTTCTTTCACCACAGACTTTTCTCTCCACTCATGTAGTGGTTTTGGGTCAACTATCCCAGATCACAAGGTCCTTAAGTAGCTAGGTGATAAAGCACCCCAAAGGGCTTAATAACCAAGTGGACGAGGCCTGATTTGGATCAGAATTAAAATTAGCATGCTTAGGATCAGCGGAGTACCCTACCTTGTTCTTTTCCAACCATTTCAAACCACTTCATTCCAAGGCTTAAAGCTAAAAGCAAGGTTCAGATGAAGAATATTCTCATTTGTTTCAACATTTTCAGAATAAAGACTTCAATTTAGCAATTAAAAACAAGAAGAATTGCTAATCGAGAAATTGTAGGATAAAACTATATACAAAAAAAAGAATAAAATAATAAACTAATAAACTAATCCTACAACTCTAGTACGGGTAGCAAATAAAAACCCGGTCGGAGTATAGTGTAAATATATTACGACCGAGAGAATCGTACCCAAGGGACTTATAGAAAACTAGTCCTAATCCGGGCAAAAGCCTATTCTATAACAAGGGGGAAAAGTAAGTGAGTAAGTACAAATTAAGAAAAACTACCTAAAACCTAACCTAAAATAGTATTTATAATGATCTGCCCTAGATTCAAAATGGCAACGTCATAAAAACACAAATGAATACCAAGGGAAAAGAATAAATTCCGAACCAACCAACTTTTGGTACTGCCAGATATTATGCCGGACAAGATGCGCCCGACAAAGACAAGAATATTGAATGTGGCAGACGTCTTGAACCCGGCATGCCATCCGGCCTTCTCAAAATGTCAATTTACTCTTCCAGTTCGAAGCCGAACTAAGCACTCCCTAATCATTATCGAAGACTAACAATATCTAGGTAATCAACGAACCGAAAAGGGGAGAATTCTAAGCCTTAAATTTCATCCTTTAAGTTATAAAAGACAAATAGAAAGACCACTTGGAATTCCTCAACCTTTCTGCCTTACCAAGGTCAGAATTGAAGTACTTGGAAGAAGAAACAACTTCATTCCTAATTGCAATAACCACAAAATTCCAAGTTGAACTTATATCTTTTATTGAGTGATCATAGTGCGTTTACAAAGAGAACCATTTCTAACCAGAGAAGACAAAGAATTCTACATCACCATCCACACAACTACAAGAAAAGAATACAAAGAGGGAGAAGGAGATCTTAATAGCTTTAACCCGACAAGGTCTTCTTCTTCTCTTGCGTGGATGGGTCCGTAGACTTCTTTGGACACCAACAATGGAGTGAGGTGAAAATATAGAAGTGAATGGAGTGGATTTGGTATGTTTAAGTGTGTTCAATGATGTAGACTCTCGGCCTATTTATAGGGCTCAATTGTGTCTGTTGCCAGGCGTCGTGCCGGATGAGGAGAAACCGGCACATGTGGAAAACGTGTCAACTGCTCAACGGTCGAAACCGTAAAAATCCACGCGAAACAGTGCATATGCCGGGTAAGAGATACCCGACATCATACCCGGCACCAGCCTAATCACCAATGGTCAATAACTGCTATCGCTTGGTCAACCGTGGCGACTCTTCACTTATGCAGGATGGAATCTACCCGGCATCGTGTCCGGCATGGCCTCTTTTCTGTTCTATGTTTATGCCGTGCAAGATCAACCCGGCATTGAGTCCGGCATCAATATATTTTCGCCCAGAAAATCGTTCCTTGTATACAAAACACATAAACACATAAGACTGAACTAATAATATACTTTGTTACATAATATAGCACAAATAACATATATATAACCTTATTTAGATAAATATAATACTAAATCTAGCACCTAAAATATGATAAGTTTGCGGCTTATCAAGGCCCTACACTTACCTTTTGCTAATCCTCGAGCAAAACAAGATTAGAAAGGAGTAATTACTTATGCACAAAACAGCTAAACTCTAGAATGACAAATAGATAAATATTACCAACTGTCTGACTCTATTTCATAAGTATCCCTTAAACCTCCTTATTCCATCAGAAACATATGAATGGGTATAAAAGCAAAGAATTTTCAAAACCGATCAAAAACTTTTGGGCTATTTTGCATAAGGGATTTTTGTAATCTCTCATTTTTCCGGTTTCCATCACTCAGCTCTATTTTTCAAGAGTTTCTGAATGTGGCCAAGACACTCATCGATGGTTTTTATATTCAGCCCTATTTTGCAAGGGTTTCTGAATCAACCATGATTTTTTTGCATTAAAGAACGAGGAATTTAGGAGAAAAACAAAAGGAAAAACTCTCGTTTCTTGCTTTTATTCTGAGGCACTTTTTGCAACCTCAAGGAATATAATGCTTTTCCTTTGGAAGAAGATATCTTTTTCTTTCTTTTTTTCTTTTTCTTCTTCTTCTTTCTCTTTTTCATAAAAACCCTTTTTTAAGATTTTCACCCAAAAGATTTTTACAATTTGAAAAGAGAAGGAAAATAATACCCAGAAGTACATAAAGGAAAGAATTAAGAGAAAGATCATATACTCATGTTAATAAAGAGAATCAAAAAGTTAAAAAATAGGAATCTACAAGTCATTAGAAAGCTTACCTCTTGAGAGAACAAGCATTTATTTATTCCTAATCTCATCTCAATCAAAAACATGCAAAAAGTTTAGTAAAACATTGATAAACTTTAAACTTATTATATCAAATATACTAGTGATTTATTTTCTATAAAAAATATATATATTTAAAGTAAAATATATTATTTTTAAGGGGGGACCCTGTCCTACACTTGGCAGGAACACTGTCCCCAGTGTTCAATAGAAAAATAAAGAAATAAGGAAAGGAAGTGACTCCCCTGCGGTGAAAGAAGACTAGACGCGTGGGGGCTGCCCTACACTTAGCCTTTTGGCTACTTGGCGGAATGATCAGAGATCTTGGAAGAGATTGTGACCGATTTCGCATGCTCCTTCGGATCAATTTGAGTTGGAGACGGGAGTGGACCAGGTAGTCTTGGTTGAGCAAGAAGTTGCTGCATTTGCAACTGCATCGACTTATGCTCCATGTGAATGGTCGAGATCTCTTATAATTTCCACTTCCTCAGACGTTGTAAAATCTTGGAATTTGGTGTACTAGATGTGTGGTCGTGCACTAACCACATTCGCCTACTGAGGAAGAGAGTTCTTGCCATTCACCTATGGTATTTGATTCCATTTGTGGAGGGAGTGTGTTTATTGGTTTCGTCGTTGCCTTAAGGAACGAAGAAATGTCCTCTTTGTCTCCTGATCGCTGTCAGATGAATCTTCATGAAGATTATGCAATCGGAGATGCATTCACCTTATTTACTTAGGAGGAGCAACACACAATATTAATTTAACAATGAAATATAAAAAACAAAAAAAATATAAAAATGTTACGAAACGGAAAGAAAAATAAATCATATTGAATATGCCGGACCGTGTGCCGGGCATGAAGTATCCGGCATTGGACTTCCTCCTTTATAATGAACGGCATATTCAAACCGAGAAAAGAAATTAAATGTAACAAAGAAGTATAAACAAGAAGAGATAAAAATCAAAGTTAATGACAATAAAGAGTAAGAGATCATTTATATGTCTCTACTATTTACGAAAAAAATGGAGAGTAAATTTGAACGAGCCGGACCACGTGCCGGATGTAACCTATCCGGCGTAGGACTTCCTCCTTTATGCCGGGTTGATTTTACCCGGCTACCTGCCCGGCTTGTTCAAAACTCGAAAGGAGATTATTTGACAAAGGAATAAGGGATAAGAGAAGGAAAAAAAGACCATGGTGCAATAAGAATATGTACATATGACTCTAATAATCTGAAGAGAAAATGAAGTTAAGGTTGAGTATGTCGGATTGTGCGCCGGGTTAATCTTGTCCGGCTTCGGACTTCCTCCAAGATGCCGGACGTGTGCTACCCAGCATAGTGCACGGCTTGCTCAACCTTGAGAAACCAATTCAACAACGAATAAAAGAATTAAAGAATATGAATTGTTGAATGTGCCGGGTGCCACACAACCAGCATTGTACCCGGAATATTCAACCGAATAAAAAAAATGGAAAATTTTAAAAAAAAGGAAAAGAATAAAGAATAAAGAATTAAAGAATAACGAATAGGGCGTTTTACCGATTTTCGGACTTGGACTAATTCCAAGTCCCCGGCAACGGCGCCAATTTGCTAATCGAGAAATTGTAGGATAAAACTATATAAAAAAAAGAATAAAATAATAAACTAATAAACTAATCCTACAACTCTAGTACGGGTAGCAAATAAAAACCCGGCCGCAGTATAGTGTAAATATATTACGACCGAGAGAATCATTCCCAAGGGACTTATAGAAAACTAGTCCTAATCCGGGCAAAAGCAAATTCTATAACAAGGGGGAAAAGTAAGTGAGTAAGTACAAATTAAGAAAAACTACCTAAAACCTAACCTAAAATAGTATTTATAATGATCTGCCCTAGATTCAAAATGGCAACGTCATAAAAACACAAATGAACACCAAGGGAAAAGAATAAATTCCGAACCAACCAACTTTTGGTACTGCCGGATATTATGCCGGACAAGATGCGCCCGGCAAAGACAAGAATCTTGAATGTGGCGGACGTCTTGCACCCGGCATGCCATCCGGCCTTCTCAAAATGTCAATTTACTCTTCCAGTTTGAAGCCGAACTAGGCACTCCCTAATCATTATCGAAGACTAACAATATCTAGGTAATCAACGAACCGAAAAAGGGAGAATTCTAAGCCTTAAATTTCATCCTTTAAGTTATAAAAGACAAATAGAAAGACCACTTGGAATTCCTCAACCTTTCTGCCTTACCAAGGTCAGAATTGAAGTACTTGGAAGAAGAAACAACTTCATTCCTAATTGCAATAACCACAAAATTCCAAGTTGAACTTATATCTTTTATTGAGTGATCATAGTGCGTTTACAAAGAGAACCATTTCTAACCAGAGAAGACAAAGAATTCTACATCACCATCCACACAACTACAAGAAAAGAATACAAAGAGGGAGAAAGAGATCTTAATAGCCTTAACCCGACAAGGTCTTATTCTTCTCTTGCGTGGATGGGTCCGTAGACTTCTTTGGACACCAACAATGGAGTGAGGCGAAAATATAGAAGTGAATGGAGTGGATTTGGTATGTTGAAGTGTGTTCAATGATGTAGACTCTCGGCCTATTTATAGGGCTCAATTGTGTCTGTTGCCGGGCGTCGTGCCGGATGAGGAGAAGCCGACACATGTGGAAAACGTGTCAACTGCTCAACGGTCGAAACCACGAAAATCCGCGCGAAACAGTGCATATGCCGGGTAGGAGATACCCGACATCATACCCGGCACCAGCCTAATCACCAACGGTCAATAACTGCTATCGCTTGGTCAACCGTGGCGACTCTTCACTTATGCCGGATGGAATCTACCCGGCATCGTGTCCGGCATGGCCTCTTTTCTATTCTATGTTTATGCCGTGCAAGATCAACCCGGCATTGAGTCCGGCATCAATATATTTTCGCCCAGAAAATCGTTCCTTGTATACAAAACACATAAACACATAAGACTAAACTAATAATATACTTTATTACATAATATAGCACAAATAACATATATATAACCTTATTTAGATAAATATAATACTAAATGTAGCACCTAAAATATGATAAGTTTGCGGCTTATCAAGAATCTCAAAATTTTGCACCCAAGATCAGCTATCCAACTAAACTTCCTTTATGGCTTCCTTCCAAGTTGAGCAACCACAGCTAAACTTAACAAATGGAAGAGAAAAGAGCTCAGAGACGCACAAAAAAAAACAAGCGACGAAGGAGCCTACCCCACCCCACACTTAGAGTGAAGCAATGTCCTCAACGCTTAGGAAGAATTAACATTGTGCAAGCAATCCAACGGGGAAACAAAATCGCACACAACAGTTCAGAGGGGAGCATGTAAAACATGAAGGAGTAGAAAAGAAAAGAATACTCCCTAGAGTCCACTCAGGGTGTGTAGCAAGGCCAATCTCAACACCCCAACCGCTAATCCTTCTATTATCCTCTAATCGTCTCCATGCTTAATCCTACACGCAGCGGATACATTCTTACTCCCGGCGGGTGATACAACGCCGTCAGCCATTCCAAGACTAACAAGGCTACTACTACCTACAGTCACGGTCTGAAGATTAGAATATACCGATTAACGAAATACTTACAATACAATTCCAATGCTTACTTACAACTTGATTACCGAGTTTCCAAAATATATGCATTACATTCCACATCTACAACTCCATTCAAAATATTATGAGTTTACGCAACTACTCATTCATACTAAGGTTCTCAATTTAATTCTCAGAAGGGTGTACCACATGGTACACCGGCTACTCAAAAAGGCGTCAAGCCGTGTACAACTCGGTACACCATTCAATTCTAATCCCTACTCAAAAGAATACATTCCGCTCCTTACTCGACCTTCAAGCCTCACGGGTACCTGTAAAATAAAAACAGTGCCCCAAGGGGCTCAGCTTAACGCTGCATATGAAATCCGCATACCCCGCGTACTAGCGAGGGTACGCCGACTATTTAGTCAAATACATGCAGTTCATTTTACTCATACATATATACATACATGCTCTTATACACAATATTGCAATACGTCACAAAGCATACATACAATCATTTCAATATGTACAAGGAAGACAATACAAGTCAACCATTCATACTTACCGTTACGGAGATACGTTTCTCCAATACATACACAGTGCTTGTTAGCTTCTTTTCACACCCGGGTTAATCGGGTGTACCTTACTCTTTTACTCAGGGTGTATGACTTACACTAGCCAAGACCATTACTAGCACGAATACTTTACTTACTTACTCAAGTCAAGTCGGTATGACCTCCGGGCATGGACTACTATATCTCACCACCAGGCTTTAAGGTGGCTTACCAATCCAGGATGCTACCCATTTAAGGGGTTTGGTCCATGGAAAGGATTAAGGCCAGGATTCGGATCCAACCTCTTGTGTTTCCTTATCCTCACGTGTGGCCGAAACTATATCAGACTTCTACTCATTCCAGTTTACTCATTACTCAAGTTAGGAGTTAGACGGTTAGGAATTAGTAGAAGTCATTACTTCCATACCAAGGTTAATTCACTACACAAGTGCACTACAAGGTACACATACACTTCATTCTCATCCATTCATTTCATGAATTATACAAACTGAGAGTTCAAGCCATTATAACAAGAACAATATAATACAACACACATAAGTGCATTAAACTCCGATTCGTGCATTTATCTTATTTAGGTGATCAAGTAAGCACACAAATCAGAGTAACCAGGTTAGGATACAGGGCATGAGGAAATCATACCGTTCACCGTTGTACTTGTACTACTGGTTCCTTCGGAGTTCAACTATTTGATTCCTATACATACATGAAGTTGTATGGTCAATGATCTATTATTGACCCAACTTATCCTTACTTCACTACTTCCATTACATACTTACTAGTTCTTTACATTCCATACCTGATTATGAAAATCATTCTTTACTTATTACTTCTTAAATTTGCTTTCTTACTCATGTACTTACTTTCTTACCATCATTATTCTATTAATGGTGTAGTACCAAGCCCCCACAGAGACAGAGACAGAGACAGAGACAGAGACAGAGACAGAGACAGAGACAGAGACAGAGACAGAGACAGAGACAGAGAACAGAGACAGGAAGAGACAGAACAGAGAAGAAGAGAGACAGAGACAGAGACAGAGACAGAGACAGAGACAGAGACAGAGACGAGACAGAGACAGAGACAGAGACAGAGACAGAGACAGAGACAGAGACAGAGACAGAGACATAGACAAGACAGAGACAGAGACAGAGACAGAGACAGAGAACAGAGACAGAGACAGAGACAGACAGAGACAGAGACAGAGACAGAGACAGAGACAGAGACATAGACAGAGACAGAGACAGAGACAGAGACAGAGACATAGACAGAGACAGAGACAGAGAAGAGACATAGACATAGACATACAGAGACAGAGACAAGACAGAGATACATATACATAGACATATACATATACATAGACAGAGACAGATATACATATATGATTACCAATTTTTTGGTTGGGGGCCGACCGACCCACATGTGCCCTGACCACCATAACCCTCTGGCTCGGTCGAAGTCAGAACGAAATCGGCTCAGAATTTTCTGTACCGACCCACGACCGACCCAACCTCCTGGGTCGGTCGAAGTCAGAGAAACTTTGACTTCAGAAAATTTTAACCCGACCGACCCACGACCGACTCACCGTCGGGCGGTCGAAGTCAAAGTTCCGTTCCAATGTCTGTAGGGAGACCGACCCACGACCGACTCAACCCTCTGGGTCGGTCGAGGTCAGAATTGCCTTACTGAATTTGTTCCAACTTCATTCTTCTACCCATTTCTTCCCCAATCTTCCGACATGTATTCTAACATGTTTTAGTACTATTTAGACCTCCTAAAATACCTTAGTTCGTCCACTAACTCATTACTAAATTCAGTTCCCATTCTTATATTAGTTTACACAATCTTCCTCACTCCCATTCCTGCACTCATATCAGTTTGGTTTCCTTCTTGATACAGATTTTTACTCTATCTTCACCATTCAATACTCCCTCTACCAATGCTACTCCTAGCATTCTAAGTGTATTACTTCACATCCTAGTTATCCCCATTATCTAGTTTCTCTCCAAATCTGTTTCAAGCTGCTAAACTACTCACTTTAAACTCTCCAAATACACCTAGTTAGTCCCTAGGTTATTCTCTCTTCTTTCACAACTAAGTCCTCTAATTTCTAGACAAATTTTGACATAGTTGCCCCTTTATTTTCAACATTACCCACACATTATTTCAGCTCACACATTCGATCCCACTTCCATATTAATCCAAACACTAACAACACATCATAATTCCTACACTTACACATTCATTTCCCAATATTCTCCCAAGCTTTTAAATATCCTTTACAAGTTTCAAAACAGTTTTATTCTCTATTCTCCATACTACTACGTAGTTGACTACACAAACCATATTCATTACACATTTTAATACTCAAAATCTGTTACACACACAATACAAAACTAGCTCAAGGTAAGGCATTTACCTTGTTGTTTCTAGTTTTTTAATTCTTTCTTGCTTTCTCCTTCCTTCCTTCTCATTTCGATTCCTCACAAAACAACAATGCTATAACCACCATACCAATACACAAAACTACTTAGTAAATCATCCTTTACCAACCCTAGAACTTAGACACGTTTTTAGAGTTAAGAAAAGAGCATTACCTTCCCCAATGAATGAGGTTCTTGACTAGCAAGAGAGCAAGATTTCCAGCCTAATGGAGAAGCCAAAATCGGCTGGAGCACAAGGCACAAATCATTAAAATCTGGAAATTTCCAAGATGAAGAGAAGGCTAGAAATGAAAGATTTTTCGTATTTCTTTTTACCCAAAACAAGGTGAAAGAAGCAGAAGCTTCCAATGGTGGACTCAAACCTTCAAATGGCTTCCAGCCATGGAGATGAAAATGGAGCTTTGGATTTTTGAAGGAGGAGGAAGGTGTTCCTTGGCAAGGGGAATTCAATAGTACAATTTTATAATTTTTGGACAAGATTTGGGTGCTCAAAAAGGAGAAGGAGATGGAGGCTAGCTGGTTCTCAAATCTCCATTATCGGTTGCTTGAGGAGGAAGGAGGAGGGAAAAATCGAGAGGGAGGGAAGCAAGACGTGAGAGGGAGAGGGGGTAGAGAGAGGAGAGAGTGCCACCTTTTGTGCTTTATACTATTTCTTTGTCCTTTAGCAACTAAGAAGAGAATTAAGAGAGTGAGAGAGAGGCCAACTGGCACACACACACACACACAACACACGACAACACACACACACACACACACACAACACACACACACAAACACACACACCACACACACACACAACACACACACACACACACACACACACACACACAACAAACAACACACAACACAAACACAAACACACACAACAACACACACACACGCAGGGAAGCAATACGTGAGAGGGAAGAGGGGGAGTAGGAGAGAGAGTGCCACCTTTGTGTCTTTACTATTTTCCTTTGCCTTTTAGCAACTAAGAAGAGATTAAGAGAGTGAGAGAGGAGGGCCAACTGGCTACACACCGCACACACACAAAACACAAACACACACAAACACACACACAACACACAAACAAAAAAAAAACACACACAACACCACAACACACACACACACACACAAAACAACACACACAAACACACACACACACACACACACACACACACAAACACAACACCACACACACACACACACACACACACAACACACACACACACACACACACACACACACACACATACACAACACACACACACACACACACACACACTCACACACACACACCACACACACACACAGCACACACACACAACACCCACACACACACACACAACACACACACACACACACACACACACACACACACACACACACACACACACACAACAAACAACACACACACACAACACACACAAACCGCACACACACACACACACAACACAACGACGCAAACACACACACACGCACGCACACACCACACACGCACGCACACACCCACACACGCACACACACACAACACACACACACAAACACAAACACACACACACACACACCACGCACACCACACACACACGCACACACACACACACGCACACACACACGCACACACACACACACACACACAACAAACACACACAAGCAACACACACACGCACACACACACACCACACACACACACACACACACACACAACACACACACACACACACACACACAAACACACAAACACACACACACACACACACCACAACAACCTCTACAGATTTTAATTTTATTTGAAAAAGTGGACACAGTAGTTTTTCTTTATTACAGTTTTAACTCCATAACTTCTCATTTTTACAGTTTTTACTCAGGAACCTGTTTTCCGGAATTTTCTCGATTAATTACTTTATTGGTTCTAAACCTTCATTAAGTTTATATGACTATTGGTGACCGAAATTATTACGAGTCTATTTGACCCGCTTAACGTCGTGTTTTCCCAGTTTCCTCGAAAAACGTGCTTTAAGGTTCGTTTGTGCTCTTAATCCATTTTAAGGATCCATTTTCTTTGGGATTGGTTCCCCTCATGTTTATTTAAGCGTAATTAAGCCTCTAAAATACTTATTAGCCTAATTAATCACTATTTTTAATTACGAGGCATTTCAATCTACCCCCTTAAGGAACTTTGCCCTCAAAGTTGCTCAAGGTTTACGGTTACTACTTCCACTCATTTGGCAACCCAATTGCCATAATGCACTTTACTACCACCTTATAAGGTATTCACGATTCCTACACTGCAATCACATACAATACACAATACACAATTCAATTCACACATTTCACAATACATTTCACAATACCATTCCGCATTACTACTCGTGTCATATACCGTACGACACAACTGCATCACACATTACACATACCATACACATTGTACACATGCCGGGCACTACACTGTGCCAAGGAAATACAATTAGCACTACATGTGCCAATAAAATGTACTACCATACATACATACTATGCATGCTATACTGAAGTAAGTAATAAAATCAAAATGGCTCTACCCCCTTAAAAAGGGGTATGCCCCAACCCTCGTACTATATGGATGCTAGACATCTAGTCTACAAATAAATCTGGGTACTTCGCCTTCATGGCGTCTTCTAATTTCCAAGTCGCTTCCTCGACATCGTGGTTAGACCACAAGACCTTCACCATTCGTACAGATTTATGGCGAGTGTCTCGAGTCTTCCTATCAAGGATCCGCAGTGGAGTCTCGACATATCTCATCGTCGGCTTTAGGGATAGCAGTTCGGGTTCTAATACGTGAGACGGATCGGCTATGTATTTCTTGAGTTGTGATACATGAAAGACATCATGCACACGACCCAATTCTTCAGGCAATGCTAGCCTATAAGCCACAGCTCCAATCCTCTCGGTAATCATGTACGGGCCTACAAATTTTAGGCTTAGCTTGTCCTTCTGGCCAAATCGAAAGACGCCCTTCATAGGTGAAACACGCAAGAACACTTGGTCGCCCACGGTGAAATCAAGGTTGTGTCGTCGCACATCCGCATAGGATTTCTGTCTATCCTGGGCTGCTTTCATATTTGCTTGGATTTGCTGAACTTTAGCTTGTACTTATTCTAGATACTCTGGTCCTATGATGACCGCTTCGCTTGACTCATCCCAACACAACCGGGTACGGCAGGGTCTACCATACAGAGCTTGGAATGGCGACATCTTAATCGAAGCGTGATAGCTGTTGTTATATGAAAACTCAATAAGATGAAGCTTTTCAATCCAGCTCCCCTGGAAGTCTAAGGCACATGCTCTAAGCATGTCCTCGAGTGTTTGGATGGTCCTTTCTGTCTGACCATCGGTCTGCGGATGGAAGGCGGTGCTAAGCTTCAACTCAGTACCAAGCGCTTCCCGTGTTGCTCTCCAGTATCTCGAAAGAAATTTGGTATCACGGTCAGATACTATAGTTTTCGGGACTTCGTGGTGTTGAATGATCTCCTTGTCGAATAGCTCCGCGAGCTTTGCCACCTTCCAGGTGTCCTTCATCGGTATGAATCGGGCAACCTTGGTGAGGCGATCGACTACTACCCAGACCATGTTGAGTCCTCCCCTGGCAGGTGGGAGTCCTACAACAAAATCTATAGAGATATCGTGGAATTTCCACTCCGGAATTGGCATAGATTGCACCATTCCTCCCAGTCTTCGGTGCTCAAATTTCACCTTCTAGCATGTGAGACACCTCAGAACATATTCAATCACGTTGGATTTCATTCTTGACCACCAGAAGTACCTCTTCATGTCTTTGTACATTTTGGAGGCTCCCGGATGGACGTGCAATGTGGAACAATGTGACTCTCGCAGAATGCGATCCCTTAGCTCAGCATTGATTCGGGGGACGCATAGTCTGCCATTCAATCGGATCAGACCGTCTTCATGTAGTTTGAAGTCGTACTTCCTGTTCTCGAAGGTACCCTCTGTAATTTTCTGTCTGATCTCTGTGAAGTAAGTGTCGCTTAACTGAGCGTCTCGCACCTCGTCAACCAAGCTAGAAGAAGCGAGTAGTGAATGGAGCGAGTGTGCTCGATGACTCAGGGCGTCGGCTACAATGTTTGCCTTCCCTTCTTTATACTGAAGGTTGATGTCGTAATCTGAGAGAAACTCCATCCACCTTCTCTGTCTCAAATTCAGTTCCTTCTGTGAGAACACATACTGTAAACTTTTATGGTCGGAGTAGATGGTGATGCTTACCCCATAGAGATAGTGTCGCCATATCTTCAAGGTGAAAACAATGGCTCCTAACTCTAGATCATGCGCCGGGTAATTCTCCTCATGCTTTTTCAGCTGGTGGGAGGCGTAAGCTACTACCTTGCCATGCTGCATGAGTACGCATCCCATTCCCTTGCCCGATGCGTCACAATACACCTCAAATCCCTCTATGCCCTCTGGAAGAGTGAGAATCAACGCTGAGGTCAATGAGTCTTTCAGGCTCTGGAAGGATACCCCACACTCGTCTGTCCACACAAACGGTGCATCTTTCTTCATTAGCGTCGTCATGGGCTTAGCGACTTTCGAAAAGTCCTTTACAAACCTCTGGTAATAACCGGCTAGACCTAGAAAGCTCCGAATGTCGGTAACAGTCTTAGGTTTGGGCCATGTTCGTACTGCTTCAATTTTCAATGGATCAACTGAGATACCCACGCTCGAGATGACATGATCGAGGAAAGATACCTGATCTAGCCAAAACTCGCATTTGGAGAACTTCGCATACAGCTGGTTCTCGCGCAGTGTCTGAAGTACTCTTCTCAAATGGTTTTCATGTTCTTCTGCTGACTTCGAATATACGAGAATGTCATCGATGAATAACCAATTCATCAGGTTCATGAACTTTGCTGGTGCGTTGGACAAACCGAATGGCATCACCGTGAATTCGTAGTGGTCATACCTCATTCGGAATGTTGTTTTCTTAATGTCTTGCTCTTTAATAGCAATCTGGTGATATCCAGATCAGATATCAATCTTCGAAAAGACTGAAGCTCCCTTCAACTGATCGAACAGGTCGTCGATGCGTGGTAGTGGATACTTGTTCTTTACTGTGACCACATTCAGTTCGCGGTAGTCGATGCAGAGTCGGAGGCTACAGCCCTTCTTCTTCACGAAGAGAACCGGTGCTCCCCAGGGTGATACGCACGGGCCTATAAACCCTTTGTCGAGTAAATCACGTAGTTGCTCCTTGAGCTCTGTCATTTCTGCAGGTGCCATACGGTATGGTGCCCTAGTGATGGGACCAGTACCAGGTACAAGGTCAATTTCAAATTCTACTGCTCTCGGGAGTGGCATACCGGGTAGTTCTTTTGCAAATACGTCAGGAAATTATGATTCAACGGGTACATCGTTACTGAATTCTGGGTCTCTCTGCAGGTCTTGCACATAGCATAAATATACGTCGTGCCCTTTTCTGAGCTCCCGGTACATGGCCATGGCAGAGATGATTGTAGTCGAAGGCTCTCTCGGTCTCTGGCGGCATGAAACAGTGACCCCAGACGGACTCTTGAGCAGCAGTCTATGCTCGGCGTAGAGGATTCGTCCCTTGTGCCGCTCCAACCAGTTCATCCCGACTATCAGGTCGAATCCCAACCCGTTAAATTCGATGAAGGAGATGGGAAACTCTTCGCCTTTGATTCGAATTGTGGCGGTTCGGTAGTACTTGGTACATCTTACTCGCTCCTTCGACAAGAGAGTAACCAAGAAATTCAGTAGCTCATCCGCATCTAGCCCCAACCTCTTCACAAACGATGGCAAAACAAAGGTGTGAGAGGCGCCGGAGTCGAATAATACTAAGGCATCAATGCCATTCACTGGGAAGGTTCTCGTTCAGATGGTGCCACTCTTACCGGCTTGTGCTTCGGTGAGGATACTCAGGTTACCTTCGGTACCAAGTCCACAACCTAATTATTCATAAGATTTATAAGTAATGATGGTGGAACGCAAGTGGAATTTAGTAATCAACACTGCTTTTTATTGATAAACCAACCATCATACATACAGTGTCTCTAATACACGTTACTAATACGTTAAATACTATTACAAAGTCAATACTTCCTAAAGGTAAGGTTCAGGCGTCCTGGTTTCATGTGTGTGGCATTGATTATTGCCGGTGGTGCCGTATTCAACTTGATCTTCTTGATCTCGTGATACAGCAACCTTGATTTTCCACCCATGGTTAGAACATCTCCTGATCTCAATACCAATTTCTCTGCGAGGTCCACACGCTTCTGCTCGCTATACAAAAATACTGCGTCATCACCAATGGACCAAGACACTACGGGCACACCTTGTTCAAGAGATTCTGTCGTCTCGTCCTTATCTTGGTGTAAGCCAAGTCGTCCTTCTTTCTCATAGAAGTTGACGATACATAAGTCTGCTTCAAGTGCAGGGATTAGTTCATCTTCACATTGTTGTGCGATTTCTACAGCTTGTGTGACAAGCATTTGGAATACTGTGGGTGTTGTTGGAGGTGTTGCTCCGTCTCCTGCTCGAGTCTTCTGGTATGTCGTGGTATAAGGGTTCCAATCCTTTCCCAAGCACATCATCTTTAGCCTCATTGTTGCTCCACCGGGGAATTCGGGTGTATAAAATCCTCCTGGACCCATTCCTAGTTTGTTGCATCGTTGGATGATGGACATTTGTGCTTCAGGTGTCAGGTATCCTTTTAATAAGATCATACCTGAGTGGATAACCTGACACTACTCGTTGGTGTTGTGGTGAGGGGTGATGTTGGTCTCTTCATGGAGCGGGTTTGAAGGTATTGGGTAACAGATATTGAATTTCCCTAAGGTGGTAAATTTCATCTACGGTAAGTTCTAGTTTCAACTTGTTCATTTCATACTCAAATACATACTCCAGTTCTACTTACTCATGCTTAAATTCATACTCCAAGTACTTACACCTTTATGCATTCACTCATACGAGTAATTCAATACTTTAGATACGCTCTTCAAGGATTAAAGGTTACGGTTAATACCTAGGTCGGACTTATGGTCCCGTCGCGATCAATGATGTGCAAGGCCGGCTACCTCTGCGGTGCGCCCTTCTGAGCACCTCGGGACCCCTGCCCTTATGCGGTCTACTGGGCCTGAGCATCGCCAGATGCAACCTCCTTACCTTCGCGCAGCTTGTAACCCTGGTAGTTGCCCTTGGGCTTTGAGTTCTCCGGGCATACATTCGCACGATGCCGCGACTTCTGGCAGTTGTAACAACGGATCTCCCTTCCTTGGCAATCGGTGCCGGGATGATCTTTGTTGCAGTTTCAGCACACATAGCTTCGGCCATCATTTTGGCTCTTGCCATAGCCAGCACTAGAACCTGTAGCTTCTATGTCAGCAAGGTTTGACATACTTATACTAATTCACATACACATTGGTTCACAAGTTTACTAATTCGGTTTCAGGTTCTTACCCTTGTAGGGCTGAGACCTTAGTGGCTTTGCTGCCACTGGCGCAGAGTAGGCGAGCTGCAACGGCTCAGCTGCCGTGCCCTCCTCAGCATGGGCACTGCTGTCTCCAGAGGTGTTCTCCTGGTTTTGGTGGGAGTACTTCCCTTTCTTCTTCTTCCATGGCTTGCTCTGGTTTTGTTCCTCCGAGTTGTTACCTTTGCTGCTCACCTTGCGCTTTAGCGCTTGCTCTTCATCTCTCAGCTGGAAGGTGATCTCAACTCGAGATGCAGCGTGGTAACACTCCTGGAGTATTCGGGCATAAGGTTACACATTTACATATGGGGATACTATTTCACATTGTTCATGGCTTTTAAGGGTTCAACGTTGTTTACCTGGAGGGAGGTAAACTGTGTGAATCCCATGCCATACTGGAGTCGATGGCTCAATCTGCCGTAGAAGCGGTCGACCAAGACCTGGCCGGTATACCCAAGGTCGGGTAGAAGTCTGAGAATAGATGTAAAGGTACGGTAATACTCATCGACCGTCATCTTCTCCGTCATCTTTAGGGCATCGAGCTCAAGCCGTTTCTTGGTCTTGACATGCTCGGGATAGTATTTAGAGCGGAGGAGAGAGGTGAATGCTTCCCATCCGAATTTGGGATCGGCAGCGTGCTCGGCCTTGACAAGCTCCCACCAGTCCATAGCCGTGTCTTTGAGGTAGTACGCAGCTATCCTCACTCGAACTCCAGCGGGAGTCTCGAGAGTCTCAAAAGCCGTCTCCATCTCGGAGATATAGGCCTCGAGCTTGGTGGGGTCGCTCTCGCCTCTAAAGCAGGGAGATGAAGGTCGGCGACTGCCTTCCCAATTGGTTTCATGGGGCTGAGGCGGGTCGGGCTGCTGCTGTTGTTGTAGGTTCTGTTGCACCTGCTGCTGGGCTGCAGTCATGAGCTGGGGCATCAGCTGTGCCACGGTGGCAGCGACGATTTCGGTGACCGTCTGTGCACCAGGCTCATCAGCCTGCTCTCCTCGGGGTCTGCCTCGACCACGTCCTCTTCCTGACATCTGAACAAGTGTGGATTACATTAGATACTATGACCATGTGGTCTTGATTCAAACAATGGTATCGTCTATAAGGACGTTAGGGTATCCGTTATTAATAACGGTCATTCCTAGTTAGGTTTCTAATTCTCAGTTGTAAAATGGTTTATAACCTAACTCGGTAATCACTACTCTCGGTATTCTAATCATCAGAGCGAGACTTCGCTCTGATACCACTTTTTGTAACACCCCAACCGCTAATCCTTCCATTATCCTCTAATCGTCTCCATACTTACTCCTACACGCAGCGGATACATTCTTACTCCCGGCGGGTGATACAACACCGTCAGCCATTCCAAGACTAACAAGGCTACTACTACCTACAGTCACGGTCTGAAGATTAGAATATACCGAATAACGAAATAGTTACAATACAATTCCAATGCTTACTTACAACTTGATTACCGAGTATCCAAAATATATGCATTACATTCCACATCTACAACTCCATTCCAAAAATTATGAGTTTACACAACTACTCATTCATACTAAAGTTCTCAATTCATTTCTAAGAAGGGTGTACCACATGGTACACTGGCTACTCAAAAAGGCATCAAGCCGTGTACAACTCGGTACACCATTCAAATTGACTCACTACTAAAAAGAATACATTCCGTTCCTTACTCGACCTTCAAGCCTCACGGGTACCTGTAAATTAAAAACAGTGCCCCAAGGGGCTCAGCTTAACGCTGCATATAAAATCCGCATACCCCGCGTACTAGCGAGGGTACGCCGACTATTTAGGTGAATACATGCAGTTCATTTTACTCATACATATATACATACATGCTCTTATACACAATATTGTAATATGTCACAAAGCATACATACAATTATTTCAATACGTACAAGGAAGACAATACAAGTCAACCATTCATACTTACCGTTACGGAGATACGTTTCTCCAATACATACACAGTGCTTGTTACCTTCTTTTCACACCCGGGTTAATCGGGTGTACATTACTCTTTTACTCAGGGTCAATGACTTACACTAGCCAAGACCATTACTCGTACGAATACTTTACTTACTTACTCATGTCAAGTTGGTATGACCTCCGGGCAGGGACTACTATATCCCACCACCGGGCTTTAGGATGGCTCACCAATCCAGGATGCTACCCATTTAAGGGGTTTGGTCCATGGAAAGGATTAAGGCTAGGATTCAGATCCAACCTCTTGTGTTTCCTTATCCTCACGCGTGGCCGAAAATATATCGGACTTCTACTCATTCCAGTTTACTCATTACTCAAGTTAGGAGTTAGGTGGTTAGGAATTAGTAGAAGTCATTACTTCCATACCAAGGTTAATTCACTACACAAGTGCACTACAAGGTACACATACACTTCATTCTCATCCATTCATTTCATGAATTATACAAATTGAGAGTTCAAGCCATTATAACAAGAACAATATAATACAACACACATAAGTGCATTAAACTCCGATTCGTGCATTTATCTTATTTAGGTGATCAAGTAAGAACACAAATCAGAGTAACCAGGTTAGGATACAGGGCATGAGGACATCATACCGTTCACCGTCGTACTCGTACTACCGTTTTCCTTTAGAGTTCAACTATTTGATTCCTATACATACATGAAGTTGTATGGTCAATGATCTATTATTGACCCAACTTATCCTTACTTTACTACTTCCATTACATACTTACTAGTTCTTTACATTCCATACTTGATTATGAAAATCATTCTTTACTTATTACTTCTTAAATTTGCTTTCTTACTCATGTACTTACTTTCTTACCATTATTATTCTATTAATGGTGTAGTACCAAGCCCCCATATACACACATATACATATATACATATATGATTACCATTTTTTTTGTTTGGGGCCCGATCGACCCACGTGTGACCCGACCGACCCATAACCCTCTGGGTCGGTCGAAGTTAGAATAAAATCGGCTTCAGGAACGTCTGGACCGACCCACGACCGACCCAAAATCCTGGGTAGGTCGAAGTCAGAAACTTCGACTTCAAAAAATTTTACACCCGACCGACTCACCCGTCTAGGTCGGTCGAAGTCAGAAAGTTCTCGTTCCAATGTCTGTAGGGTGACCGACCCACGACCGACTCAACCCTCTGGGTCGGTCGAGGTCAGAATTACCTTACTGAGTTTGTTCCAACATCATTCTTCTACCCATTTCTACCACAATCTTCCTACATGTATTCTAACATTTTTATTACTTTTTAGACCTCTTAAAATACCTTAGTTCATCCACTAACTCATTACTAAATTCATTTCCCATTCTTATATTGGTTTACACAATCTTCCTCACTCCCATTCTTACACTCATATCAGTTTTTGTTCCTTCTTGCTACAGATTTTTACTCTATCTTCTACCATTCAATACTCCCTCTACCAATGCTACTCCTACCATTCTAAGTGTATTACTTCACATCCTAGTTCTCCCCATTATCTAGTTTCTCTTCAAATCTGTTTCAAGGTGCTAAACTACTCACTTTAAACTCTCAAAATACACCTAGTTACTCCCTAGGTTATTCTCTCTTCTTTCACAACTAAGTCCTCTAATTTTTAGACAAATTTTGACATAGTTTCCCCTATATTTTCAACATTGCCCACACATTGTTTCAGCTCACACATTCGTTCCCACTTCCATATTAATCCAAACACTAATAGCACATAATAATTCCTACACTTACACATTCATTTCCCAATATTCTCCCAAGCTTTTAAATATCCTTTACAAGTTTCAAAACAGTTTTATTCTCTTCTTCTCCATACTACTACTTAGTTACTACTCACAACCATATTCATTACACATTTTTAATACTCAAAATTTGTTACACTACACAATACAAAACTAGCTCAAGGTAAGAGCATTTACCTTGTTGTTTCTAGTTTTTTATTTCTTTCTTGCTTTCTCCTTCCTCTTTTCCTTCTCCCTTATTCTTCCTCACAAAACAAACAATGCTACAACCACCATACCAATACACACAACTACTTAGTAAATCATCCTTTACCAACCCTAGAACTTAGACATGTTTTTAGAGTTTAGAAAAGAGCATTACCTTCCAACCAATGAATGAGGTTCTTGACTAGCAAGAGAGCAAGATTTCAAGCCTAATGGAGAAGCCAAAATCGGCTGGAGCACAAGGCACAAAGCATTCAAAATCTGGAAATTTCCAAGATGAAAGAGAAGGCTAGAAATGAAAGATTTTCGTATTTCTTTTTACCTCAAAACACCAAGGTGAAGAAGAAGCTTCCAATGGTGGACTCAAACCTTCAAATGGCTTCCAGCCATGGAGATGAAAATGGAGCTTTTGGATTTTTGAAAGGAGGAAGGTGTTCTCCTTGGCAAGGGGAATTCAATAGTACAATTTTTATAATTTTTGGACAAGATTTGGGTGCTCAAAAATGGAGAAGGAGATGGAGGCTGGCGTGGGTTTCTCAAATCTTCATTGTCGGTTGCTTGAGGAGGAAGGAGGAAAAATCCGAGAGAGGGAGGGAAGCAATACGTGAGAGGGAGAGGGGGAGTAGGAGAGAGAGTGCCACCTCTTGTCTTTTACTTATTTCTGTTGCCCTTTAGCAAATAAGAAGAGAATTAAGAGAGTGAGAGAGGGGCCAATCGGCTACACACACACACACCTCTACAGTTTTTTAATTTTTATTTGCAAAAGTGGACACATTAGTTTTTCTTTATTACAGTTTACACCCCACAACTTCTCGTTTTATAGTTTTTACTACTAGAACCCATTTTTCGGAATTTTCTCGTTTAATTAATTTTATTGGTTCTAAACCTTCATTAATGTTTATTAATGACTATTTGGTTGTCCAACATTATTACGAGTCTATTTGACCCACTTAAAGTCATGTTTTCCCAGTTTCCTCAAAAAACACGCTTTAAGGTTCGTTTATGCTTTTAATCCATTTTAAGGATCCGTTTTCTTCGGGATTTGTTCCCTCATTTTTATTTAAGGGTAATTAAGCCTCTAAAATACTTATTAGCTTAATTAATCACTATTTTTAATTACGGGGTGTAGACACCAAAAATTCTCACCCCATAAAGCAAATAATAAATAAAATAAGAGGAGTCGTCGCCTTTCTTTTTCAAAAACATATTAGCGTGTGTGCTAAAATGAAACCGTCATTTTATAACCCTTTTCAAAGCATTTTATAAAAACACGATTTTCCAAAAAATGAATTTTCAAGCAATAGTCCGGTTTTAAACCCATTCATCTTGTTTTATTTACTTATCTTATTATTTACATTCCATAATTTCATGCCATTAGATTAGTCTTCTCTTTTTTTTCTTTGTATACTTTCTTTTAAACTCGTAGCATTTTTAGAATAGTCATCCCAGTCCGGGCTAAAAACTATAGTATTATTTTCTCCCATGAAGATATTGATTTCCGACTCAGCATAGCCGGTTAGCATACTCTCCATGTAACCCAGCGGTTCTGGGTTCGATTCCTAGCTAAAGTGTCTTTTTTTATTTCCTCGTTTAGCTTACAATACGACTT
The DNA here is from genome assembly GCA_023374045.1 of Limonium bicolor. NCBI lineage: Eukaryota > Viridiplantae > Streptophyta > Magnoliopsida > Caryophyllales > Plumbaginaceae > Limonium > Limonium bicolor. Next base: position 263,239,672 of record CM041779.1, on the reverse strand, counting down.
TTGTTTTACTATCTACAGTTAAGAACTGAAAGTTGTTACAGCTCAACCGGTTAAGTGTGCTGGAGGGGTGTGGGAGATACTGAGTTCGAATCTCAGTAGTAGCAGCAGAACCCATTTTTGTCTACTCAGTACTCCTTTTGTTTTGGCTTGTTGTTGTTCGTGTCGGAGCACTCCAATCTCGGTAAGCCCAACCTCATAGAGAACACCACAGTATGGGTGAATTCTTGGAAGAGCCGATCGCCCCCTTCCCCTACACTCTCGCCATGCTTCTCGGTCGATTCCAGTCTCCGATATCTTCTCCATCTTCCCACTGCTAAACCCAGACTTCATCTTCTTTTTTCATCCGCCTCCTTCCTCCATCTCTGTCGTTCGATCCTCTCCTTCTCCATCAACCCCCAACATTCTGATTCAAAAAAAAAACGAGACCCTTCCCTGTTCTTCGTTCTTCTCTCGCTCGAATCTGAAGAAACCAAACGCCAGAAAACTTTCTCTTCGATCGACACCCCTTTTCTACCTCGAACCATCGCCTCCTCTACGTCGATCGAAAATTTCTCCTTACCAAAGAACCATCACAATCGCCACCAATCCACCACCCTATCCGTCTACTGCATCGTCTCTGGAATCGAAAAAAAAAACACAACAGGAAAGATCTTCCCCATTTTCAGTCATCCTCACTCGATTATCCAACTCCTCGAACTGAAACAAGGTCGTCGCTCTCGGTTTATTTTGTTTTTCGATTTTCATCACCAAGCAGAGTTTCGTTCCACCAGATGACCCGAATCGGGGATGGTTATAACAAGAACGGGAGATGCATGACCTTATTGGGAATTCCTTTCCGATGCTTGTGTCAACTCTCCCGTTTCTTGTCTTGTGTTTTAGTTTTTTGTTTCTGCTTAATTTGCCCCTAACAGACACCAAACCCACTATGGGATTCTGGGTTCGTAAGTCCACACAAGGGTTGATAAATCACCGTTCAATGAACTTCAGTTTCGTCTCTGTCAAAATGGTAAGAAAAATCGATCGTCAAGTTGGCGAAGATTATATGCTCTTAGATCTCCATTTGTTGCGCTATCTGTTGTTGTTCATCGTGGTTTCGAAACCTTCACTATATTTTAAGGATCACTCGTTCACATTTGTTGTTTGGATTTGGTGGTTCGTTGCGATCTCCAGTGCCGATTCCTGCTAGAAACATGTTCATTCACGGTCTGTTGTGTTATATTCGAAGCTCTCTGTATATTATTCTGATTCATCCGCATACATGTCGGATTCTGTGTGTATCGTGCGAGAGCCTAGCGTTTGCTATCTACAATCTATATAGGTAAAAGTTTTGGCTCGTAAATTGTTAAGCCTCCTTATGCTAACTTGTTTCGAATTGGCCTTTGCCTGTGGATTTTGGTTCGTGTCTCGAAGCTTATTTGCAGGAAATCTCAACCGCATCTAATGTCACTGCCAGTACTAATTCTAGAGTGTGTGTTTGGTTTCAGGATTTGTAAACTTCCAGTACCACTTGCTGGATGGGTTCTGCTATAGCCTGTGATGGATAAACTTCTACCTCTGTGACTTGTTTCCTTTTGCTTTCCTTTTGTATTGCTCATTCCGATTACACTGAGAGACTAATCTCCTTCTAACCCTTTTTCCTTTCTGGTTTTTTTTTGTCTCTCTTGTTTTTAAGCACTGTGCAGGATTTGTTACTATCTTCATCACGGTATTCAAATCTTCAACCCAGTAGTTGTAAATTGCTTAATATATGTCTGTAATGGTGTTGTTAATATGTGAAGTGCTATTGATTGATCCTCTCAGTCTTCTAGTTTTAAAAGCTATGCCTTCTGAAAGTCACATTTAGGCTGGATTCTGTTATTATCTGTTCGGCTTGTGTTTAGTGATTAGGCTGGCTTCGATTGTTGCACTTATTTCTCTGGCGGTACCTGTTTAGTCTGGCAAGAGAAGCTCCTTTTGTTGAAAACCATAGATGTTTTGGTCACGTCTCTTGCTTTGGGTTCAGTTGACAAGTGTTTAGGCTTAGAGTCTGATGACCAAAAAGAAAAAGAAAGAGGACCAAGTCGGAGTTAATAACTGGGAATTGAATAGAGAGGCAGAAGGGTATCAATCTCAATCGGCTGTTGTATTGGAGTAGTGTAAATAGTTTTATTGATTTCTTTCTTTTTGTTAGTTTGAAGAATCAACCAACCGCTTAATAAAACATGCCCTTAGAGCCTTTATTCAGATAAAAAAAAATGATAAAGGGAAGTGACAATATAATCCGAGTTTCATTAATCGTTCAATAACCGAGTTGTCGTTGTTTTTTTCTTTCTTTCTCGGTTAGCATTTTGTCAATTTGACTTACCATGATTATCTGATTTAATTCTTCCGCATGTATATAATGTTTTAGATATTTCATTGCAGTTTATCGTTTAGCTTTACTATTTCTAATTTTCGCCTAAGCCTTAGTTATTATGACCTTAGGTCCAAGCCATTAAGATAGAGGGGGTCCCCCATACTTGATTGGTCAATGACCAATCTCTTGGTGGTGATACCCCTAAACCCTAAAACACACATCTAAACAAAATATGTATATGTATGTAATAAAATCTTCTCTAGCCATTTGACTCTCAAAAATTCAAAGTTCCTCACCAACATTCTAGCCCAAATAACAATTCAGGTCCAAGCCCACTTCAAGCCCACACCCGAAGCCCAATAAGGCCCAAGTCCAAACCCAAATCGGCCCAAACAATCCAATTGGCCCAATCCTAAATCAAGGCCCAACGATAAAAAGCCTAATCCGACCTCAAATAAAAAGCCCAATCCGGCCCCAAATAAAAAGTCCTATCAAGGCCCAAATCAGCCCAAAAACCCAACAAGGCCCAAACGAGGCCCTTTTGACCCAAAATCATAAACAATGCCATCAAGCCCACATGACCCATAAGGCCTGCTTGGCCCATCAGGCCCATCCAATCCAACTTTGACCAATCAAGAAAGTTTTCTCACATACACAAAAAGTTTTTCTCCAGAAAGTTCTCCAGAAAGTTTTCTCACATACACAAAAGTTTTTCTCCAGAAAGTTCTTCTCACATACACAAAAGTTTTCTCCTAAAAATTTCTCAAAATCAGTGTTTCTTCATCGAGAATTCCGAACAACTCCAAACATTTTCCAACTCAGTTTTTTAAAACTAAATATAAACTGTTTTCAGGGAGCAAGAAATGTCTAACCCCTTCAAAATTTCATCCATGGTTAGATCATCGCTTGTCTCCCTTCCCAAAATAAAAATCCGAGGCGGGGCACTGGGGTCATAACCTCCCTTGTCGCAGTCTGGATCTCTTTAGGCGGGGCATTAGGGTGACAAACCTCCCCTAATTGCAGCCTAGATTTCTACAAGGCGGGGCGCTAGGGAAGTAACGACCTTCCTAGTTGCAGCCGGGATTTTAGAATCGTCTAGCTCCCTTCCACTCGATTTCAATGTTTTGATTTTTAATGTTTTAAAACCCTGGAGTTCGAGACGTTATTAGGGTTCGACCGAGAACATCTCCTTCATGGTGTTTCTCTCTGAACTCTACTTTTCGACATAAATTCATTGCCCCATCTTTCGAGCCTCGGCACTTACATTAATTAAGTGTCGTATTCGAGGGGGTACATAGGGTAATCCCTCGGGATTACCCGCCCTTGTTATAATAAAAGCGGTTTTTGGTTTTAAAATTTTAAGAGAGGCAATTCTAAACAAATCCATCCAATCCTTTCCTAAGCTCTACAAAATGACCAAAATACCCCTAAGCTCTACGAAATGACCAAAATACCCCTTAGCTCTATAATAACCAAAATGCCTTTTGGCTCCTCAAAACTTCCAGTATCCTTTTAACCTTGTGAAAGTCGAAATAACCTCAAATCCCTCAACATTCAAACCAACTTCACCGACCAATATCTCAAGACCAGCCTTTTCTCCGAATTCATCTACTCCTCAATCCACACTCAATCCTATTCTTTGGCTTTTAAATGAATCTCTCTAAAAGGTTTTGAAAGAGGGCAATCCCGACAATTGGAGACCGAGGTTTCCTCGGGCACCAATCCGAAGTCGTGGTCGTCGCCACTTCCTAGGGGTGTAACCCAGTACGAACCCACAATAGAATCTCTGATCTGACCAGATAAGTCCTATCCATAGGGAACAACCTCAGAGTCAAACTTACGGGTCTTAGAACCCTCCTCTTCCCTTCCTAGTTCCTTAGGTCAAACTAGGTGGCGACTCTAGTCAACTCCGCCTTATAGAGGCATAAGTCCGTGTGGAGCCCATTGAGAGCGGGTGTAGTGCTCACAAGCACTCCCCATATGCTTTCTGGGAAAGACGGACGATTTAGTAGGTATTTGAGGGATGCCAGAATAACGGGTTTTCACCCTCCACAGAATGGCATACTCTAGGATTTAGGCTTTTCAGTCAGTCCATGTTTAGATAGACCCCCCCCTCATACCGAAAAATCACCCTCCACAGAATGGCGACTCTGCTGGGGACGACTGAACTCCATTCAAAATTGTCAGGACTTCCCCACTTCTTTCAAAACCTTCAAAGATATTTATTCTAAAGCCACTAGGATTTTTCTACTCCACACTTTGAGTGTGTATCTGATGAGGACATATAGGATTTATTAGATCCTTAACAAACATTGCAACAATTGGGTTAATAATTAAATCACGAATAGAAAGAGACACTTAGGATTGAATGATTCTAACTTCCCTTTAGGTTAATAACAACCAATTGGAATCATCGCCTTCAAGACAAAACAGTTAGTAAATAGGGTTGTTGTTCTTCTCTGTTTTATTTACCGCATTCATATTATCGTTGCTTGTTGCGGGGTGAGACGGTCACTGACCTACACAATTACCGCCTTTACATTTACAAGTTGTGAGTGCATGGGTAGCTTAGGACATGCATTCCTCTGTGTCACCCCTATTTCCACGAGTCACGGCATCCCAATCGGTCCACGATTGATTTCCCATGAGTCGGGTCACTCATTGAGTGGTTGAACCCGCGAGGCGAGACGGTCACTGACCTACGCCCTGAAGACTCATGATCCAAATTATCCTCCATTACCCGAGTCTAAGCCAGCATATAGTGAACCATGAGCCTTCAGTGTCTAGCTGCCTAATCCGGTGTCTAAGACGGGTTTTATGGATAGTCACCCCCTTGTATGCCGCCTGTCTGACCACCCTTCTACCTTACCCTGAAGATTGCATGGGCTCAGTTCTCCATTGTTCCTCTGCACCACGGGTGTCTTTAAAGCCCAATGTCACGCTACACGTCCATAGAGGATCCCGTATTTACCGGATACCCATACATGGCACAACGTAGTCAGTGAATAATTTGGACTTTAAACACATCTGACCGTGCAGATGACGAGAGACCCGTTCCCATGCAGTACTTCCCCGAGTTTCCTGAAAAGTGGGGCGTTGTCGGATCATCACTGGCTGTGGCATATGTTTCCTTATCACTTCGGGTATCCTGACCTTTCGAACTTAAGCACTCCGGACTTTCTTGATAACGTGCCTCGCAAGGGGCATAGCAGAGAAAAAACCCCGAGAGATGATAGTGAAGGGACGACGGTTCCCCCGGTGAGACGGAGTCATAATTGACCTGGAAAGTGATTATCCCAACATTAACACTTACAGCTCCACATCAAATATAGCCACGATTTACTTTATGCTATACATGTGTGCAAACCACTCTTTCAAACCAATCCGTTTTAAAATGTTCGGAATTCTCGTTTGCATGTCCCTAAAAGTTGTTTTGCGAGCTCGTTTAATTTAAAGTTCCACAAAATATTTACTCATAAATGGGGTTTTCAAAGTTTGTCAATTCTCCTTTAAAAAGTTTATTTCACTAAAATGCTATTTCCGAAACAATTTTCAAAAAAAAATTGATTTCCAAAAACCTACTTTCTACAAATGAATTTCAAACAACATTTTTCACCAACATTCTTTCAAAATTGTTTTGAAAACAATTTTCAAGTTTTTTTTCACAAACGTATTTCAAAATAAATGATTTAGTCCCCATGTTGTGACCCGCTATTTTTGGAGTTCATCCCACCTTCAAGAACAGCGGCCATTACCGTGGAGCGTACTATTTTTTTTTTAGTGTTTTCACAAAAGTGGTGGATTTTCACAATGATTTTGTCCTCAATCATTCACCTTTCCTTTCTCAAAAATATCCCTCATTCCCACGACGGAGCAAACGAGGCAGCATGAAGATCAACTACACGGATCAAGCCGGAAATCAGAGGCGCACCAGCCCGTGGAGTTAGCCAAGCAACAGGAAGGTCAACACCAACCGTTCAAATGCCAAATCAAAGATGTACCAACCTAGGTCAAGCGACATGAAGATTAGCAACACCGATTCAAGTTCAAACTGTTGAAAATCAGAGGAACACCAGCCCGTTTTGTTTGATCACAGTTTTGCTTCGCTGCAAAAGCCTGGAAACGAGCCAGCAGCCGATCAAGAGCCCGAAGGCGAACGAGCAACCGATCAAGAGCCTGAAGGCGAGCGAGCAACCGATCAAGAGCCTGAAGACGAGCGAGCAGCCGGTCAAGAACCCGAAGAATGAGCGAGCAGCCGGTCAAAAACCCAAAGGCAAGCGAGCAGCCAACCAGGAGGCCGAGCGTTAGCGGTCATTCAGAAGTCCGAAGACGGACCGAGAGAGTTCAGAAGAAGTTTAGCTTAAAACTCCCATTTTAATGACTTTTTAGAATTAATGATGTATAGGTTTTCCCCTATGATTTCTTTTCTCTCTTGTCCATTTCTAAATAGAGTACATGTATAGGTGTATACATTCCCTTCGAATTTTTTTTAGATCAATGTGTATAGGGTTCCCCACTCCCTATTTTATTTGCGAATGACCGAGCGTCAAAATTTATATTGAGAAAATCCACCACTTTGAAGACACGCGTTTTCGAAATTGTTTTCTAAAACTCGGTTTCTTTTGGCATGCACGTATAATAAAAAGAACGAATAAGGGACGACCCCTCACACCTATACATCACTCATCAACTTTGCTTTATGGGGTGAAAATTCACGGTCTACAGGAGGCATCCCCTAAATAAACAACGCCAACCAATGCAATCGGACACACAAAAAAAACATGCATTGCATTCATGACAAAAGGGTCACATGCACTTACAGTCAGTTCAAATCATCAGCCTTACATGAATCTCGTCCATACTCACGAGCATCACGCACCCACATATTTCATCGTCACTTGCCACACACCAGCCTTCATCCCAATATCTCAACCTCCAAACTAACCTTCAATGGGATAGTAAAGAACACCGGAGAGTTTGAGCCTTTTCCAAATCCAGAATCACCATGGGCACCAGTGACCAGAATGAGAGAAAAAGAAAAAAAAAGAAGAGAAGAAGTGTAGTCGTTTCCAAGTCGTGAGGCCACCATGCGGGAGTTGTCACTCCCTAAAAATTCAAAATCCAGGAGCCAATCGCCAACCCGACCTCACTTGAGAATTACTTCCCCGACAGTGAGCCCAGCAACTAGACCACCTTCAAGGGCAACAGTAATGGGATGAGCTTCATGAACTGTGAGCTGAATTCGACTCAGGCGAGACTAGTCATAACTTTATTACTCATGCATTGCATCCAAAAACAAAACAAACACAAAAAAAATATATTCAATCAACCATTTTCATTCACCATTTTCAGCATTTCATGCATCCTATACGTAGTAGTTCCATATTACCATAATATATCGCATGGTAGATAATCGCATTTGCATACCCCCATATTGAAATGACATCTTTGGGAAAATCGTGAGAGATTGATTGAACATAGTGCGTGAACCACTTAACTCTTGACCCATCAATGAACACAAGGGTCTAATTAAAATCAACACCACAGACCAAGCGAGTAGTGTGCGAAGAGCGGTATTTTCCCTTGAATTCTGAATGAGGATATTGGACAATCCACCGAGCGATGAGGGCAGATAGAGCGAGTCCATATAGGTAAAACCATGAGCGACTTGTGTATTCCTTCAACACATGGAGAGGTACAATTCATAGCGTGATCAATGTCGATAAACAGGATACGAACTGTGATTCATGCAAAGATCCGAGAATAGTAAGAAAATAATCATTGACTAATGAGAATGACGAGGCACTTAGGAACATAAATATCCACAAAACCAAAAGAAGCCTTGACTGCCCGATACATAATCCCTTAGTGAGCCCCGCTGAGCCTTTCATGAAAAACTCTTCAAAAAAAAAAAAACTCCACAATATGCCACCCTACATATACTTACCTACCTTTGCAATAGGGGAAAACAAAATAGCCGGAGCCATGGCCCCTCCCCATCATCGTTCACAAAAACAACATTGAAATGTTTGAAGGAATCAGTGAGTCAATGCAACTCCAAAGACAAACACAAAAAAAGAACACCGAAATGTTCAAGAGGTTCAACGAGTCAATGCAACTCCAAAGCTAAAGACAAAATACAAAGCAAAGAACGTTTGAGAAAATCGATGAGCCAAATGCTAAAAAAAAAACCAAAACAAAAACAAAAATGAAAAAGAAAGTGAAAAACCGTACGCCAAAAAGAAGCAAGACGAAAAATAATCCAAAAGACCAATGGTGTCCCGAAGAAACCAATAAAGGTTATCAAAACCCGTCCAATCATTTCACCCGTGGCAAAGGCGAAACATATCCTCTATTGCACAAAAGCTCCACAAATTCCAAATTGATCCTCCCGTCCCGCGCGACATACACCATACCCATCAACCCCGATATAACCCAATAAAAGACCTCTGACTCGTTAGTTGATGAGTGTTAACTGAAAGTATCAGATCTGAAACATGAATCATAAGTTTCGTACTTGTTATCAACATGTCCCACCTTATAACAAAGGGAGCGTGAGCGAATGAGGGTGACCTTACTGCAAAAGGTCTTATAAGTGCGAGTGAATCTTCAGTATGAGCACCAAATCATAAACAGCCTACCCCGTTGCAGGTGAAGAACTTGTAAGGATTGGAAAGTCCAAAACCTCGAAAGAAATTCTAAGGAAAATACCGCTCCGAGCATTGAGAGTAACATCACACCATTAGCACACACGACCATACTCACGAGAGATTGACCCATATCCCTCCATGAGAGGAAAGTGATTCACACATTCTTGTTCAACAGTCACTCAAGATCGAACCGAAGATGTCTTATATTCGTAAACCTCATAGTAATAGAGATAGGACCGTACCTTGTCTAAAAAAAAAAACAACAGTATATGCATTTTGCATCGCATCTAGCATTTAATGTCTGCATACATCGTAATCACTTCATCTTCAACACCTGACTAGTAAGAACTCTACCTAGTCTCGCTGAAAGTCGACTTCAGTTGCAGTTGTTGAAGCGAAACTTTTGGTGTCAACCGGAGCCATCCTTGGCCATCATCGAGCTGTATCTAGCCTCTTCGGAGCCATCCCGGGCTATCACTGAGCTACATCGAACCATTCAAGAGCTATCCGGAGACATACGAAGACCATCCCGGAGCCATCCACTGCCATACTCAATCCCCATCGACACCACTTCTAAGGCCAATCTGGAGCCATACGGGAGCCATCCTCAAAACATTGAGACCATCCCTAGAGCTACACAGGAGCTATCCTAAAATATTGAAACCATCACTAGAGCTACGCGGGAGCCACCCCAACAGTTCGAGAACAATACGGGAGCCACCTCAAATCCCTGTTGGAGCCATTTCGTCACCAAGACTTTGCTCATAGTTTATTCGAACTACGTATGGTCTGATCTCAATACGAAATTGAGTACGTAGGCAGCCCGCCCAGGGTGCGACCACCTCACAGGCAAAAGTTCCCCTTTGTTCCTCACCATCATCAAACAGGGTCATCTTGTAGCCCTTCCTGGAGCCATCCCGAGCCATCTTGAAGCCATTATGAGAGAACCCTAAAGTCATAACCGGACCAAAACCATTCATCCATGACTCAGAAGTTATCTACCACATCAAAATACGTCAAACACAACAACGGTCCACCAATCACATCAACCCACCATTCGACTCAAAATCTGAACCAGATCGAAACCCATCAACAATCCTGAAAATTTCCATTCAAATCAAACCCAGAGTCGTTGCTCACAAGGGAGTCACATATCAAACTAGAGCCAGCTGACCGCACCGGAGCCATCTCAGAGCCATACCGGAGCCATCTCGGGGCTACACCGGAGCCATCTCAAGGCCATACCGGAGCCATCTCGGGGCTGCACCGGAGCCATCTCAGGGCCATGTCGGAGCCATCCAATCACATTAGAGCCATCTGATCATACCAAAGTCCTCCGGTCATATCAAAGCCATCAGGTTCCAAAGCCACTCATTAAAAAATAAAAACAAAACATCCATTCAAAAGACTGATCACAAAATCACAGAACCAAAACAAACTCAAGAGCCATACCGGAGCCATCCCGAGGTGTTGATGTTATTATAGAGCCATCTGCTCACACAAAAACCTACATCCACAAACAGGGAGTTTGATTCAATTAATACATTGGTTAATCACCTCACATCACATATCATCTGCATATACCCACAAATCTGCTCACTATCCGACGCATCTTCACACCCGCTAGGCAGCTATTGCGCTACTAGTGCGGTTGAATTTTTCGTTTTACACCTGTTAGACAGCTATTGCGCTACTAGTACGGTCGCCTTTCATTTTACACCTGCTAGACAGCTATTGCGCTACTAGTACGGTCGCCTTTCATTTTACACCTGCTAGACAGCTATTGCGCTACTAGTACGGTCGCCTTTCATTTTACACCTGCTAGACAGCTATTGCGCTACTAGTACGGTCGCCTTTCATTTTACACCTGCTAGACATATTGCGCTACTAGTACGGTCGCCTTTCATTTTACACCTGCTAGACAGCTATTGCGCTACTAGTACGGTCGCCTTTCATTTTACACCTGCTAGACAGCTATTACGCTACTAGTACGGTCGCCTTTCATTTTACACCTGCTAGACAGCTATTGCTACTAGTACGGTCGCCTTTCATTTTACACCTGCTAGACAGCTATTGCGCTACTAGTACGGTCGTCTTTCATTTTACACCTGCTAGACAGCTATTGCGCTACTAGTGCGGTCGACTTTTCATTTTACACCCGCTAGACAACTATTACGCTACTAGTGTGGTACTTTCAGTCGCATTCTAGGCTCATCCTAAGCCCTAGGACTGGATATCAAGAGGTCCAGTTGAGGCACTCCTAAGCCCTCGTGCACCTTAAACTAAATCGGGTTTTAGTATTATAGGCTCGTCACAAGTCCTATAGCTAGATATCAAGAGGTCTAGTTGAGGCACTCCTAAGTCCTCGTACTTTCAATCGCATTCTAGGCCCGTCATAAGCCCTAGGACTGGATATCAAGAGGTCCAGTTGAGGCACTCCTAAGTCCTCGTGCACCAAAATAAACCCTATTGTTAGTATCCTGAGGCTCATCATAAGTCCTCGTACTTCCAATCACCTTCATACACTCACAGTCGCATCCCAAGGCACCCAAAACCATTGTGAGAATTTTTGGCGTCCCGTCAACCTTGATCCAATCCTGCAAGCCATTTGTTGCAGAATTGAATCAAGGGGAGCCATCTGTAGACACCAAAAATTCTCACCCCATAAAGCAAATAATAAATAAAATAAGAGGAGTCATCGCCTTTCTTTTTCAAAAACATATTAGCGTGTGTGCTAAAATGAAACCGTCATTTTATAACCCTTTTCAAAGCATTTTATAAAAACACGATTTTCCAAAAAATGAATTTTCAAGCAATAGTCCGGTTTTAAACCCATTCATCTTGTTTTATTTACTTATCTTATTATTTTACATTCCATAATTTCATGCCATTAGATTAGTCTTCTCTTTTTTTCTTGTATACTTTCTTTTAAACTCGTAGCATTTTTAGAATAGTCATCCCAGTCCGGGCTAAAAACTATAGTATTATTTTCTCCCATGAAGATATTGATTTCCGACTCAGCATAGCCGGTTAGCATACTCTCCATGTAACCCAGCGGTTCTGGGTTCGATTCCTAGCTAAAGTGTCTTTTTTTATTTCCTCGTTTAGCTTACAATACGACTTTTGTTTTACTATCTACAGTTAAGAACTGAAAGTTGTTACAGCTCAACCGATTAAGTGTGCAGGAGGGGTGTGGGAGATACTGAGTTCGAATCTCAGTAGTAGCAGCATAACCCATTTTTGTCTACTCAGTACTCCTTTTGTTTGGCTTGTTGTTGTTCGTGTCGGAGCACTCCATCTCGGTAAGCCCAACCTCATAGAGAACACCACAGTATGGGTGAATTCTTGGAAGAGCCGATCGCCCCCTTCCCCTACACTCTCGCCATGCTTCTCGGTCGATTCCAGTCTCCGATATCTTCTCCATCTTCCCACTGCTAAACCCAGACTTCATCTTCTTTTCATCCGCCTCCTTCCTCCATCTCTGTCGTTCGATCCTCTCCTTCTCCATCAACCCCCAACATTCTGATTCAAAAAAAAAACGAGACCCTTCCCTGTTCTTCGTTCTTCTCTCGCTCGAATCTGAAGAAACCAAACGCCAGAAAACTTTCTCTTCGATCGACACCCCTTTTCTACCTCGAACCATCGCCTCCTCTACGTCGATCAAAAATTTCTCCTTACCAAAGAACCATCACAATCGCCACCAATCCACCACCCTATCCGTCTACTGCATCGTCTATGGAATCGAAAAAAAAAAACACAACAGGAAAGATCTTCCCCATTTTCAGTCATCCTCACTCGATTATCCAACTCCTCGAACTGAAACAAGGTCGTCGCTCTCGGTTTATTTTGTTTTTCGATTTTCATCACCAAGCAGAGTTTCGTTCCACCAGATGACCCGAATCGGGGATGGTTATAACAAGAACGGGAGATGCATGACCTTATTGGGAATTCCTTTCCGATGCTTGTGTCAACTCTCCCGTTTCTTGTCTTGTCTTGTGTTTAGTTTGTTTCTGCTTATTTGCCCCTAACAGACACCAAACCCACTATGGGATTCTGGGTTCGTAAGTCCCACACAAGGGTTGATAAATCACCGTTCAATGAACTTCAGTTTCGTCTCTGTCAAAATGGTAAGAAAAAATCGATCGTCAAGTTGGCGAAGATTATATGCTCTTAGATCTCCATTTGTTGCGCTATCTGTTGTTGTTCATCGTGGTTCGAAACCTTCACTATATTTTAAGGATCACTCGTTCACATGTGTTGTTTGGATTTGGTGGTTCGTTGCGATCTCCAGTGCCAATCCTGCTAGAAACATGTTCATTCACGGTCTGTTGTGTGTATATTCGAAGCTCTCTATATTATTCTGATTCATCCGCATACATGTCGGATCTGTGTGTATCGTGCGAGAGCCTAGCATTTGCTATCTAATCTATATAGGTAAAAGTTTTGGCTCGTAAATTGTTAAGCCTCCTTATGCTAACTTGTTTCAAATTGGCCTTTGCTGTGGATTTTGGTTCGTTGTCTCGAAGCTTATTTGCCAGGAAATCTCAACCGCATCTAATGTCACTGCCAGTACTAATTCTAGAGTGGTGTGTTTGGTTTCAGGATTTGTAAACTTCAGTACCACTTGCTGGATGGGTTCTGCTATAGCCTGTGATGGAATAAACTTCTACCTCTGTGACTGTTTCCTTTTGCTTCCTTTTGTATTGCTCATTCCGATTACACTGAGAGACTAATCTCTTCTAACCCTTTTCCTTTCTGGTTTTTTTTTTGTCTCTCTTGTTTAAGCACTGTGCAGGATTTGTTACTATCTCATCATGGTATTCAAATCTTCAACCAGTAGTTGTAAATTGCTTAATATATGTGTAATGGTGTTGTTAATATGGAAGTGCTATTGATTGATCCTCTCAGTCTTCTAGTTTTAAAAGCTATGCCTTCTGAAAGTCACATTTAGGCTGGATTCTGTTATTATCTGTTCGGCTTGTGTTTAGTGATTAGGCTGGCTTCGATTTTGCACTTATTCTCTGGCGTGTGGTACCTGTTTAGTCTGGCAAGAGAAGCTCCTTTTGTTGAAAACCATAGATGTTTTGGTCACGTCTTGCTTTGGGTTCAGTTGACAAGTGTTTAGGCTTAGAGTCTGATGACCAAAAGAAAAAGAAAGAGGACCAAGTCGGAGTTAATAACTGGGAATTGAATAGAGAGGGCAGAAGGGGTATCAATCTCAATCGGCTGTTGTATTGGAGTAGTGTAAATAGTTTTATTGATTTCTTTCTTTTGTTAGTTTGAAGAATCAACCAACCGCTTAATAAACATGCCCTTAGAGCTTATTCAATAAAAAAAAATGATGAAGGGAAGTGACAATATAATCCGAGTTTCATTAATCGTTCAATAACCGAGTTGTCGTTGTTTTTTTCTTTCTTTCTCTCGGTTAGCATTTTGTCAATTTGACTTACCATGATTATCTGATTTAATTCTTCCGCATGTAATAATGTTTAGATATTTCATTGCAGTTTATCGTTTAGCTTTACTATTTCTAATTTTCGCCTAAGCCTTAGTTATTATGACCTTAGGTCCAACCATTAAGATAGAGGGGGTCCCCCATACTTGATTGGTCAATGACCAATCTCTTGGTGGTGATACCCCTAAACCCTAAAACACACATCTAAACAAAATATGTATATGTATGTAATAAAATCTTTCTAGCCATTTGACTCTCAAAAATTCAAAGTTCCTCACCAACATTCTAGCCCAAATAACAATTCAGGTCCAAGCCCACTTCAAGCCCAAACCCGAAGCCCAATAAGCCCAAGTCCAAACCCAAATCGGCCCAAACAATCCAATTGGCCCAATCCTAAATCAAGGCCCAACGATAAAAAGCCTAATCCGACCTCAAATAAAAAGCCCAATCCGGCCCCAAATAAAAAGTCCTATCAGGCCCAAATCCCCAAAAACCAACAAGGCCCAAACGAGGCCCTTTTGACCCAAAATCATAAACAATGCCATCAAGCCCACATGACCCATAAGGCCTGCTTGGCCCATCAGGCCCATCCAATCCAACTTTGACCAATCAAATTTTTACCAACCCAAACGTTGACCAAGACCCAATCTTTGACCAAGACCCAAATGTTGACTTTGACCCAAATGTTGACTTTGACCTAACTTTGACCTAGCCCGTTTTCCAAGCCCGATTCAATTCAATCCAATTCAAACTCAATCCCATTCGAACCCAAATTGTAGATTCCATCCAAACATCAAAAATCCAAAAACATTTCTCGTTACTCAGTTTTAATTCAAAAATCCTGAAAATCTCTTTTCTCAAACTTTCAAACAATCATTTTATTTAGACTTCATCAAGTTTTTCAAAAGAAACCATTTTGTGGAATTTTAAAGGAAAAACTCTTCTCACATCACAGAAAACTCTTCTCAAATCCAGAAAGTTCTTCTCACATACACAGAAAGTTTTCTCCTAAAAATATTTCTCAAAATCAGTGTTTCTTCATCGAGAATTCCGAACAACTCCAAACATTTTCCAACTCAGTTTTTTTAAAACTAAAATATAAACTGTTTTCAGGGAGCAAGAAATGTCTAACCCCTTCAAAACATTTCATCCATGGTTAGATCATCGCTTGTCTCCCTTCCTAAAATAAAAATCCGAGGCGGGGCACTGGGGTCATAACCTCCCTTGTCGCAGTCTGGATCTCTTTAGGCGGGGCATTAGGGTGACAAACCTCCCCTAATTGCAGCCTAGATTTCTACAAGGCGGGGCGCTAGGGAAGTAACGACCTTCCTAGTTGCAGCCGGGATTTTAGAATCGTCTAGCTCCCTTCCACTCGATTTCAATGTTTTGATTTTTAATGTTTTAAAACCCTGGAGTTAGAGACGTTATTAGGGTTCGACCGAGAACATCTCCTTCATGGTGTGTCTCTCTGAACTCTACTTTTCGACATAAATTCATTGCCCCATCTTTCGAGCCTCGGCACTTACATTAATTATGTGTCGTATTCGAGGGGGTACATAGGGTAATCCCTCGGGATTATCCGCCCTTGTTATAATAAAAGCGGTTTTTGGTTTTAAAATTTTAAGAGAGGCAATTCTAAACAAATCCATCCAATCCTTTCCTAAGCTCTACAAAATGACCAAAATACCCCTAAGCTCTATGAAATGACCAAAATACCCCTAAGCTCTACGAAATGACCAAAATACCCCTTAGCTCTATAATAACCAAAATGCCTTTTGGCTCCTCAAAACTTCCAGTATCCTTTTAACCTTGTGAAAGTTGAAATAACCTCAAATCCCTCAACATTCAAACCAACTTCACCGACCAATATCTCAAGACCAGCCTTTTCTCCGAATTCATCTACTCCTCAATCCACACTCAATCCTATTCTTTGGCTTTTAAATGAATCTCTCAAAAAGGTTTTGAAAGAGGGCAATCCCGACAATTGGAGACCGAGGTTTCCTCGGGCACCAATCCGAAGTCGTGGTCGTCGCCACTTCCTAGGGGTGTAACCCAGTACGAACCCACAATAGAATCTCTGATCTGACCAGATAAGTCCTATCCATAGGGAACAACCTCAGAGTCAAACTAACGGGTCTTAGAACCCTCCTCTTCCCTTCCTAGTTCCTTAGATCAAACTAGGTGGCGACTCTAGTCAACTCCGCCTTATAGAGGCATAAGTCCGCGTGGAGCCCATTGAGAGCGGGTGTAGTGCTCACAAGCACTCCCCATATGCTTTCTGGGAAAGACGGACGATTTAGTAGGTATTTGAGGGATGCCAGAATAACGGGTTTTCACCCTCCACAGAATGGCATATTCTAGGATTTAGGCTTTTCAGCCAGTCCATGTTTAGATAGACCCCCCCTCATACCGAAAAATCACCCTCCACACGGGGCATTTCAACTAAGAGATGAAGTAAGCAAGCTGATAGTATTATCTGCAAAGCCAGAAGAACTCAAGTGCAAAACACAGTGAAGACATTAGTAGAAAAAGATATAGCCAGTGGCTCTTGCATTAAGCGAAGCATCATCCAACACACCACAAGCTAAAAAGAAAAGTGGAAAATAAACACCTAAACTAAGAAAAGAAAAAGAGAAACAAACCGATGGGTTGCCTCCCACCAAGCTGCCCGGAGTTAGAGTCTCTGGCTAGACTTCACAAGAAAACATCAAGGAGGGCCGCAACAGCAGCTAGCAAGGGCTTTCTTCAGTCTGAAATACCATTACAAGCGCGACTTCTTTGAAGATTTAGAAGGAGGTGCTGGAATAACATCGAAAACAACAGTCTAAACAAGAGTAGTAGAAGATGAACTCTGAATAAAGGATACTCCAGGTCTACGAGCTGAGAAAAAGCAGAGCCAGGGTACTTCTTCAGATGAGCACCATTCACCTTGAAGACCTCTCCAGACTTGTTCTCTAGCTTGTAGGCACCATAGGAAGTGACTCCCACAACCTTAAATGGGCCGGCCCAGTGGGACTTCAGCTTCCTAGGGAAGAGACGGAGTCTAGAGTTATATAAGAGAAACAAGTCACCAACCTTAAAATCTCTCCGTAGGATTACCTGGTCATGAATCCTCTTAGAACGCTCCTTGTAGATCCTGGAGCTATCATAAGCTTGCTTCCTTAACTCCTCCAGCTCAGACAATTGACATTTTTGCTTCTCACCAGTAGCATTCAGATCAAAATTGAGGGCTTTTAGAGCCCAATAAGCTTTATGCTCTAGCTCAACTGGGAAATGGCAAGACTTCCCATACACTAGCTTAAAAGGAGACATCCCAATGGGAGTCTAGAATGTAGTTCGGTAAGCCCACAGAGCATCACCAAGCTTGACAGACCAATCCTTCCTTGAGGAATTGATTGTCTTTTGAAGAATCCATTTTAGCTCTCGGTTACTCACTTCTGCTTGACCATTAGTTTGGGATGATAAGGCAAAGCAACCGTATGAGTCACCCCATACTTAGACATCAAGGAATCAAAGGCCCTGTTGCAAAAGTGAGAACCACCATTACTGATGATTGCTCTGGGCACTCAAATCTAGTAAAGATGTTCTTCTTCAAAATTTTAACCATAGTTTTAGTGTTTGCAAAAGGACAGGGGATTGGCTCGGCCCACTTGGAAACATAGTCTACAGCAACAAGGATGTAGTGGTTTCCATGAGAAGAAGGAAATGGGCTAGCAAAGTCAATACCCCAAACATCAAACAACTCTACTTCAAGAATTCCTTTCTGAAGCATCTCATGCCTTCTTGAAATGTTCTCCATCCTCTGGCAATTATCATAGTGAGAGCAGAAGCGGTAGACATCCTTGTGTAGAGTGGGCCAGTAGAAACCACACTCTAACACCTTAGCAGTTGTCCTAGTAGGACCATGGTGACCATCTGCCTCTCGAGAATGGCAGAACTCAATCACACTTTCAACTTCTTCATCGGGGAGGCATCTTCTTATCAAACCATAGCACATACCCTAAAGAGATAGGGGTCCTCCCAAACATAATGACGGGTTTCAAAAAGAAACTTCTTCCTCTGGGTGTAGCTTAGATCATGAGGAATCAAACGAGAGGCAAGATAGTTAGCCAGGTCAGCATACCATGGCTCTTTTACTTTCCCAATTACAAAGACTGTTTCATCAGGGAACAATTCATTTATGGGGACCCCGTCATCTGGAGTCTCAAGCCTAGATAGATGATCTGTAACTCCATTCTACTTCCCTTGCTTGTCAACAACTTCCAAGTCGAATTCTTGGAGAAGCAAGATCCATCTCAGGAGTCTGGGCTTAGAATCATACTTTTGGATGAGGTACTTCAAAGTAGAGTGATCGGTATGAGCAATTACCTTACTTCCCAGCAAATTGGACCTGAACTTATCAAGAGCAAACACCACAACAAGTAGCTCCTTTTTAGTAGTGGTGTAATTCTTTTGAGCTTCAGATAGAGTCTTACTTGCATAAGTGATAACCCTCAGAATTTTGTCCTTCCTCTGATAGAGTGCAGCACCAACAACATAATCACTAGCATCTGTCATGATCTCAAAAGGAAGAGACCAATCAGGAGGAACCACAATAGGAGCAAAAATAAGCTTACTCTTGATAGTTTGAAAGGCTTTCAAACACTCCTCTAAGAACTGAAATTTCACATCTTTCTACAGAAGATCAAACAAGGGCTTGGCAATTTTGGAAAGGTCCTGGATGAACCACCTATAGAACCCTGCGTGACCCAGAAAAGATCTAACACCCTTAACTGAAGTGGGAGGAGGCAACTTCTCAATGACCTCCACCTTAGCCTTATCCACCTGAATACCACCTTTGGAGACCCTGTCACCAAGCACTATACCTTCCTATACCATGAAATAGAACTTCTCCCAATTCAAAACTAGAAGGGTCTCCTCACATCGGCTAAGTATATGATCCAGCTGATCAAGACACCCATCAAAACTCTGGCCATACACAGAAAAGTCATCCATGAAAACTTCTATGCTCTTCTCAATAAAATCATTAAAGATTGCCATCATACATCTTCAAAATGTGGCAGGAGCATTACAAAGACCAAAGGGCATCCTCCTATATGCAAAAGTACCATAAGGACAAGTGAAGGTGGTCTTCTCTTGATCCTCTGACGCAATGGGAATCTGAAAATAACCACTTTACCCATCAAGGAAGCAGTAGAACTCTTACCCAACTAACTGCTCCAACAGTTGATCAATAAATGGTAGCGGGAAGTGATCCTTCCTTGTGGAATCATTCATACGCCTGTAGTCAATGCACATCCTCCAACCTGTGGTTTGCCTCTAGGGCACCAATTCACCTTTTTCATTGGGCACTGCAACTATTCCCCCTTTCTTGGGAACAACTTGCACAGGAGAAACCCAATGACTATTAGAGATGAGATAAATGATACCTGCATCCAGAAGCTTCACAACTTCAGCTTTCACTACTTCTTTCAAGTTCGGATTCAATCTCCTCTGGGGCAACCTCACTGGCTTGAAACTGTCTTCCATATAAATTCGATGAGTGCAGAACCCCGAACTGATCCCTCTAATATCTACAACTGACCACCCCGAAGCTCCCTTATTCCTTATTAACACCTCTAGAAGTCTGCTTTCCTATGAAAAAGAAAACGATGAAGAAATAATAATAGGCAGGGCGCTACCCTCTGCCAAGAAAGTATACTTAAGATTTGAAGGGAGAGTTTTGAGTTCAAGAGTAGGGGGCTTCTCTATTGAAGGAACGAGCCTCTAAGTAGGCCTGTCCAGTGGCTCCATAGGAGGACCATAAGGGCGAAAGTAGGATCGACCCTGGTTGAGCTGCTGGACAACTGTAGCTACCTCAGTGCTCTCCTTATCATCCTCAATTGAGTGGCATAACACATGCTCTAGCAAATTATAATTTTCAAGCAAGAAAGAAGAGTCATCAACATTCATAGCAACACAAGCATCATAATTGATAAGTGCGGAATTTATCTATATTTCCATGCTTAATGTGATTAATATTATATTGGTTTATATGATAAATTCCTTACTTATATGTTTAATTATGTTAAATGTTTAGATTATTCCTCACATGTGGTTTTATGCTAAAATAGTTTAAAAATGCTGAAGAAAATGTCTAATAACATATGTCGGCTAGACAATAAACTCGGACCAATATATTTTCTGTGCGGCCACATATATACAACACCACATCTTTATAAAGGCACGTTAATCATCAGTATATGATGATTATATTATGCCCATGCACATGACAATAGGGCCGTGAAATGAAGTTACGCACACGTCATCTGGAGGCCCGCACGACAATTAGACATGCTCGATGGAGATGGGCCGACATCATGAATTGAGAGGCGCAGACTTTTGTATAAAGTAATTTTAGTGCTGATTCAAATGCCCATCATTATTTGGCACGTGGGCTGGATAAGTGCATGGGAAGAAGTTTCAAAACTCATTCCCCACGACATAGAACAAGACAGCAGTGGCGATTTACGAGAGAATGATAATGAAGACCGAGCCGTTCTTCTGACATTACAAAAGGAGAATTCAGAATTCGAAACCGGGAGGAGAGCCGCGATTCAGTACCAGTTCGAGACCGAGAAATAAAACCCACGTAACCCTAGCCGCAACAGTTCGAAGAAGTCATAGCCGTCGAGGACAAAATACAGAATTTGGAAGAAACCTGGACACGGCGAGAGACAATTCTTCCAAGACAGTAGCCTAGCGCCGCCGAGCATACAATCAGACATAGAGGGTAGTAGTTCGAGACAGAAGACAATAGTTTGGGACCGGGGTCAATATAACAGATCGGGATTTCGTCATCAGTTCTTCATTTAGATGACGTTTTCTAATCTTTTTACTATTGTTATTATTTCTTTGTCTCTGATGTCAGAGTAGTCTGTTAGAATTCTGGTTTTATTATGGATAACTAGTTTATTGTTTTTCTTTCTGAGTTGTTAAATATAAATTCTATATAGATTGTAGTTTTGTTCCTAGTTATTCATTAAATTCTCTTGTGATTAATTATTGCTTGAGTTTATTTGGTATGAATTGCTTATAAGTGAAAACTGCAGCGTTCATTAGACCTTAGGAATATTACCAGTGAAACTACAGATGACAATTCCTGGGGATTAGCTGACTAAAAACCAGATGAATCATTAATGCTACTAGTTAATTTGTAAATTCGTAACGAGAGTTAGGATTTGGGAGTTGCTAGTAAGAATATATCTTGCGGGAGACCGGTTTTAGATTAATTTAGATCTGAGGTTGCAATCTAGAATTTAGAAAACACTCAGGAAGGGAACTGATAGCTAGGGAGAAGTAGTAAACCAGGATTCACCCCTTTAGATTTATTAGATAATCACTTTTATTTGTTTTCAGTTTATTTAATTATTTAATATCTGCAACCAAACCCCCAATTTATTATTGTTATTTTTCCTTCAGTTTGTTAGTTAGATAGATTAAAGATTAAACTAGACACAGCCTCCTTTGGTTCGATAACCTAGGGAATACTACCTAGGAAAACTTGCTACGACATACCAGTACACTTGCTGATAATACGTTTCATACCGTACAAGTTTTTGGCGCCGTTGCCGGGGAGGCACGGTTATTTAGTTTAGTCTTTATTCTATTTTATTTTATTTTATTTCATTTTGTTTGTTTAATTTCTTTAAATTAGTTTTATTTTCAACTAGTTTGTTTATTTGTTTTCGTTAGTTGCTATTCAATTTTGTTCGTTTTATTGATTCATTTTTATAGTCGTTTTGGTTTTAGGATTAGTATTTGTTTAAGTTTATCTTACTTTTTTTTCCTCTAGGATTTTAATTATGTTAGATTAGCTTAATTCCCATTTAATTTAGTTTAGTTTAGTTTAGTTTAGTTTAGTTTTTTTTATTTTTATTTTCCGCTCTTTATTTTGATTTTGCTTATTATAGTTTTTCTTTTATTTATTTATTTTTGTTATTTCTATTTCTTGGATTTTAATTTATAGTAATTTGTTTAGTTTGATTTTATTTACCTTTTCGTTTATTGTTTTTTTATTTTTTATTGTTATGTACATATTTTTTTTTTATTTTCTTCTTTATGTATATAATTTATTTTTCTTTCTATTCTGAGGTACTTTGATTTGATGGCTGGATATTACAATCCGCCAGGAGGTTGGCCTGGATATTACAACCAATGGGTTGTATGCGAAAGGTGTGGAGGAGACCACGAGCGTGCTTATTGTCCAGTTGTCTCTTCTGGATTGGAGGATGCTCTAAGAAGTTTTATATTGTCTAGCCCTCCTGAAGCACGACCGTCTCCCGAACAATATTATCCAACACAAAGTTACAACCAGTGGGTTATCTGCCAGACATGTGGAGGGGAACATGAGAGTTCACAATGTCAAAGTAATCTATCTAGCTTGGTAGCTGCTCTTGTAGATTTTAACAAAAAACATGGCGAATCAAACTCCGCTAGGCATGAGGCCTTGATGATGGATATGAAGGAGCTGCGTGAAAGTAATGCGGAAAGTCATGCAAGAATTCTAGCCAATCTAGATGAAATATCACAAAAGGGATGTGAACCGATTCCTAAGATCGAACAACCTACTGCAGTAGCTGAGTGGAGTGGTACGCAGCTTGATCTAACGATCCCTGAAGTTGCTAACACACTGAGGTGGAGATCATGGAGAGACCAGAGCTAGAGATTGAGCAATTCGATGAATCTACAGAGTTAGAGAATAATACAATTCATGAAGCTATCCAATCTATTCCTTCTACACCTGTACCCGAGCAAGAGAGTCTTACAGTTGACTTCCTTCCCCCTCCTACCGTTGAGCCATCAGAGCAGAGTTATCTCATCGACTTCAAGGAACCTTTGATTCCTGTTGAAGTTGATTTTCATGCGAGTCCATCCTTTGAGCTTCCGCCGGATGACAAGGATGTCTATATCCTTGAATTTGAGAAGGATAACCTACATAATTTTGATCCTTACATCAAGGATCACCCACCTCAACACAACCACCTGATGCATGATCGGTGGAGTTTACACTTTTACATATGGAGTGTTGAGGTTACTTTTCCATTTGATCGGGGACATTTTATGAAGATATATAATGCCCACCTCGCCCACCCTTTGAAGCCCACATTGACATTCATTTTCGATCCTGGTTGACCTTAGGGAGGTATGGTCTAGCCAAAGACGTTAAAGAAGGGCAGCTGGCTGGGAGGCAACCCAGCGTTATATCTTATTTTGTCAGTTTTTAATTTCAGTTTTAATTTCTTTTCGTAGTTATTTCCCTGGTTTTGTTGTTTATTAATTTTTTTAACTCCGTTTTGTAGTTTTGGTTGTTTCTAGTGTTTTTCTTTTCAGATGAATTCTTCATGGTGATACTGCAACCAGGCTGCAACACTTGAGCAAAGCTCAAGTGTGGGGTGGGGTCAATCTACATATGCAACAACAACAAAATCCAGGGGAGTTCTAATTTTGATTGTTATCTTTTAATTTTAATTTTTGTTAATGACTACTCTGCTGTGTGTTTGCCTTCGGACATAAATGTTTTTCTGCAAGCTTTGAGTTTTTCACTCCTGCCTTGTCACACAATGAGGACATTGTTTAATTTTAAGTGTGGGGTAGGGAGTAACCTTCAGTTATCACTTCAGGCCACTAGTTTTTGATTGTTTTCAGGTGATAAATAATATGCTTCTCTTTGCTGTTAAATGTTGAATTTTGGGTGAAAATATCTGTGGAAGTTTGAAATTGAGCCTGATGACAACCTTAAAAGTCTTTCTGCTTAAAAGTTGTCTTTCCGGAATTGTTTTTCTTAAATTTACTCTATTTTCATTGAAATTTGATGGATTGGCTGATTGTGGAGACTAAATGCATTTAGCTTTGGATCTTGGGAATGATATGAATGTTTGGAATGAAAGGATAAGGCAAGGTACTCCTCTGATCAAAAATTTCCAAAACCGAATCAGGCCTCTTTTATCTGGTTATTAAGTCCTCGGGGTGCTTTATCACCTATCTACCTAAGGTCTCGTGATCTAGGATAGTTGGCCCAAAGCCGTTACATGGATAAAGAGAAAAGTCTGGGTGAAGGAACGACTATGCAATTAATTAAATAAATCGTTTGTTTTTGTTTCTTGACGAAGAAAAGTTTTTGCATACGAAATATTTAATTGCAGTATTTTTAGTTTTTGATCATGAGTGCGTGGTGTTGAAAGGTATTGCGGAATAAGGCATTACTTCACACCCCTTGTCATCCAAAGGGTGATTGAATGAAATTGGTGGAAGGTCCTAAGCTAATCTGTGTTTCAGTTTCTACAATTCAGTTTATTCATGCTTTTATTAAATTATCCTCATTCACTGTTTACGAAAACTGATGGCTTAGAGCGGATTGATTTTTCTGATTGTCATTTTGCTTGTTTTCCTTCTGCTTATATTTAATCCTGGAGTTTAATGTTTTGGTTTAGAGCAGCTATATTCTTTATTTGCTTGAGGACAAGCAAAAGCTAAGTGTGGGGTAGTTGATAAGTGCGGAATTTATCTATATTTCCATGCTTAATGTGATTAATATTATATTGGTTTATATGATAAATTCCTTACTTATATGTTTAATTATGTTAAATGTTTAGATTATTCCTCACATGTGGTTTTATGCTAAAACAGTTTAAAAATGCTGAAGAAAATGTCTAATAACATATGTCGGCTAGACAATAAACTCGGACCAATATATTTTCTGTGCGGCCACATATATACAGCACCACATCTTTATAAAGGCACGTTAATCATCAGTATATGATGATTATATTATGCCCATGCACATGACAATAGGGCCGCTGGAATGAAGTTACGCACACGTCATCTGGAGGCCCGCACGACAATTAGACATGCTCGATGGAGATGGGCCGACATCATGAATTGAGAGGCGCAGACTTTTGTATAAAGTAATTTTAGGGCTGATTCAAATGCCCATCATTATTTGGCACGTGGGCTGGATAAGTGCATGGGAAGAAGTTTCAAAACTCATTCTCCACGACATAGAACAAGACAGCAGTGGCGATTTACGAGAGAATGATAATGAAGACCGAGCCGTTCTTCTGACATTACAAAAGGAGAATTCAGAATTCGAAACCGGGAGGAGAGCCGCGATTCAGTACCAGTTCGAGACCGAGAAAAAAACCCACGTAACCCTAGCCGCAACAGTTCGAAGAAGTCATAGCCGTCGAGGACAAAATACAGAATTTGGAAGAAACCTGGACACGGCGAGAGACAATTCTTCCAAGACAGTAGCCTAGCGCCGCCGAGCATACAATCAGACAGAGAGGGTAGTAGTTCGAGACAGAAGACAACAGTTTGGGACCGGGGTCAATATAACAGATCGGGATTTCGTCATCAGTTCTTCATTTAGATGACGTTTTCTAATCTTTTTACTATTGTTATTATTTCTTTGTCTCTGATGTCAGAGTAGTCTGTTAGAATTCTGGTTTTATTATGGACAACTAGTTTATTGTTTTTCTTTCTGAGTTGTTAAATATAAATTCTATATAGATTGTAGTTTTGTTCCTAGTTATTCATTAAATTCTCTTGTGATTAATTATTGCTTGAGTTTATTTGGTATGAATTGCTAATAAGTGAAAACTGCGGCGTTCATTAGACCTTAGGAATATTACCAGTGAAACTACAGATGACAATTCCTGGGGATTAGCTGACTAAAAACCAGATGAATCATTAATGCTACTAGTTAATTTGTAAATTCGTAACGAGAGTTAGGATTTGGGAGTTGCTAGTAAGAATCTATCTTGCGGGAGACCGGTTTTAGATTAATTTAGATCTGAGGTTGCAATCTAGAATTTAGAAAACACTCAGGAAGGGAACTGATAGCTAGGGAGAAGTAGTAAACCAGGATTCACCCCTTTAGATTTATTAGATAATCACTTCTATTTGTTTTCAGTTTATTTAATTATTTAATATCTGCAACCAAACCCCCAATTTATTATTGTTATTTTTCCTTCAGTTTGTTAGTAAGATAGATTAAAGATTAAACTAGACACAGCCTCCTTTGGTTCGATAACCTAGGGAATACTACCTAGGAAAACTTGCTACGACATACCAGTACACTTGCTGATAATACGTTTCATACCGTACAATAATCATCAGTACAATCAATGTCAACTGAAAGCACGGCATGAGAAGAAGCATTTGTTCTCATCATCTTAATGATATCAAAACTGAGTTTCTCATTATTGAACTTGAGAGTGATCTTTCCCTTGTCAACATCAATGACAGTTTTAACAGTTCGTAGGAAAGGTCTACCCAAAATCAATGACACTTCAACATCCTCATCCATATCAAGAATGACAAAATCAGCAGGGAAGAATAAGTTACCAACACCTACTACAACATTCTTAACCATACCTCGAGGTTTGATTGAAGAACGATCAGCTAATTGCAAGTTAAAATGAATTAGAACAAGCTCACTAGCATGACACTTCTTAAACATTGAATAAGGCATCAAATTTATACTTGCTCTAAGATCGTAGAGTCCAAAACCACAGTCCATGTCTCCAATGGTGCAAGGGATGATACGCTGCCCTGGATCTTTAAACTTTGGAGAAAGCTTCTGCTGGATGGCTGCAGAGCATGTCTCTGTCAGCTGAATGATCTCACTCTCCTTGAACTTTTTCTTATTAGAAATCAAATCCTTCATAAAGAGAGCATAATTAAGGATCTGCTTGATAGCATCAATCAAGGGAATATTGATAGTAAGCTTAGAAAACACATTAAGAAATTTCCTAAATTGATCATCAAGTTCTTTCTCTTTCAATATATTAGAGAAAGGGAGTTCCTTAGGAACCACTTTACCCTTGGAATTTTTAGTGAGCAAAGTATGAGAAAGAGGAAGAGATAGAAGCCTGGGTCTCCTCAATAGCTACCTCAGGAGGGGCTAGAGCCCCTAATGGTGGACCAGTGCTAGAAGAAAGAAGACCGGTCTCTTCGCCAGTTTGGTCCTCAATCACTTGATCTTTATTTATTAGTTACTTCCCACTTCGAAGACTAACTCCTTGACAAACCTTTGCTTTATCAGCATCTAGAACAATCACTACCTTCATCTGCTTCTTTGGATTGGGATCCGATTGAGAAGGTAATGAACCAGGAGTCCTTTGATTTAATAACAACTTAGTCAACTGTTCCATGTGCTGCTCAAGCTTCTGCTGACTAGCAGTCAGAGTCTGATTGGTAATCATCTGCTACTCATAATGACTCTGCTGCTTGGCTTCCAACTTAGCCAAAAATCTGAAAGATTGGAAGTATTTGAAGAAGAAGAAGGGCCTGATTGTTGAAACTGAGATTGTTGATTCTGATTGTAGGAAGGTTGAGAAAAACCAAGAGGCACTCCCTGAGTAGGATACTGAGGCGTTACCTGATATGAGTTCAAGGCATTATTGGGGTTTCTATACCTCAAATTTGGATGCTGATTCTGAACCCAAGGTTGTATATTAAAAGACTGGCTCACAACATTTGCTTCTTCATTCCTACGCATCTCAGCTGTCTCTGGGCTTGATTAAAAATCATGTGGCCCACCACACTGACAACACCACAAATCACTATATCTAGAAGACACATGCTTCACATAATGAGCAGGAGCATTACCCATCGAGAGCTGCTCCAACATCTTCAACATGTGGCTCACGGTAGTCTCGGTTTGAGGCTGCTTAGCTGCCATCTTGAAATACCCCTAAATTAATTTAAATTAATTTAGGGGATTTCTATTATTAAATATTAAATTATTATATTAAATTATGAATATTAAATTATTATATGTAATTATGAAATTAATTTAGGGGATTTCTCCTATTTAACCCTACAGAATACAATAAAATATTTAATTATTATATATATTATATAGTATTATGAATTTAATAATAAGATTTATAAGTCAATAAATCTTGGGAAAATTTAAAACACTCCAACTATATTATAAAGATTTTAGGAAGTGTTGGAACATTGTTCTGAAACATAAAAGTCAATATAAAATTCTAGAAACCCTAAAGCCTTTTAAGCCTTGCTAGGGTTGACTTTTTGAGAATTGTCAAACCAGGCCATGAAACCTATACCAATAAATAGGTTATGGAAAACCATGAAGATGGATAAAAAGAACGTCAAAAACGGATCATCCTAGCCAAAGTTATGATCAAATGAAGTTTAGAGCCAAAATTTGAAAAAAAGCTGACGTGGCACGGTCTGCTGAGTCAGCGCGCGCTTCGGGATACGCGCCCAGTACTTAGTAGTTTTTTATCTGCTAGATTTCCGGTAACAGAAACCGGTTTTGCCCTATCTTGTGACCTTCATAACTTTCTCATCTTATGGAAATTTTGAGTGCCGTCTTCTTTGTTCTCTTCTCCTACACTTCCTCTAAACAACCATAACTCACACTAACCCTAACTCGTCCTAAATCAACCGGAAATTCGATTCAAAGTAGCCACCCTGCAAAACCGAAACTGCAGTTTCCAGTTTTCCTACGAATTCAGGTAACTTCATCTAGCCATAACTTCTTCGTTTCTCAGCCAAATTCCATTTTCTTTAGCTCGTTTTGAAGAGCTCTAATTCCTCTAAAACTTTCATGTTGATGACCCAAGCCAATTCCCAACCGTTTGGAAGAAAGAGGTGTCTAAAGTTTCGGGTTCGTCACAACATAAAATCATAGTTTTCTTTCCAGAAAACGCAAGGTAAACTCGCAACTTCCAGCTTCGATTTCTTTCTGTGTAGTGCAAGTTAGGGTGAGTTCTTGCTATCATTGTGTAGAGTTACGTTTCCTCTTTAGATTAAGCCCAAGAACTAGTTCTAACTCGGTCTGTATTGTAAATTATAGCGTTGCAAAGTAGGCTACTCAATCGGGTTGTAAAGGGGGAGTTTTTCCAGAACTCAATTTCGAATCCTTTTGATTCGAGCAATTCCGGTAAGTTTTCTTCAAATTCCTTCAACCTTGCTAAACTATGTTACATTATCGGTCAAAACCATGATTCAATTGCATCAATTACGCTTTAGATTGGGTGAATTTGACAGATTTAATTTCGGAAACCCTTATGAACCCTAACTTCGAAACCAAATTCGAAAACCATTGAATCCTGCATTATAGCTAGCGAAATTAGTATCATTAGAACCGGAATTGAATTTCGAAACCATAGAAACAAGAATCACTCAATTTCGTTCTGTAGATTGAGAGATATTGGAGATTTAGTACTCGGGTTCGATTTTCTTTCGCTGAAGAACTCGCGGCTTGTCAGCCGTCCGATTTTAGTTAGAAGATCTGGACGGCCGAGATTAAGACGTTTCAGATTAAGTTTTTATAAATTCCAGTAAATAACCCTAACTTGTTGAGTTAATTTAAATACCTTCCCGAATGTATTTTGACTTGAAATTTTAACCATAGATTCCTTATTTAATCTAGTTTATTTTGATGTAAATTATTATGGTTTTGGAGCTTTTAAACATAAGTTATGATTTTTGAAAGTTACGGGTTTTATGGAATTATTTGGCTAATTTAAAAAGATATTTTTATGAAATAAAAATTTTATAATATGTCTAAAATGTTATAGTTACTGTATATCAAATCTGGGAATTTTTAGACTATGGTAAATGGGTTTAAAAATTGTGTTTGTGAGTTTTTCATAAGAATAACCCTTAATATATAGTTTTTAATGTAACCAAAAATTAAAGTATGGCTTGTTAATAAACTTTTTTAAGCTGGGGAAAATAAGGGAAACTAAATTAACATTTTATAACAGTAAGTTTATAAGTGTTTGGGTATTAGCTTTTATGAGAAGTGAAATTATTTACATATATGTATATATACTTATATGGTAGATTTAAAATAGGAACTTTTGTTAAATCAAGGATTTTAATTATTCTACATTTTATTTATTATATTATATGGTTGTTAATATTCTTAATTAAAACTAAGGAATAAATATATATATTCTTACGCATATATAAAAACAGAATAAAGTAGTAACTTCGAGTAAAGCAAGGAACTAATAAATTAACACTTATAATAACTAAATATTATAAGAGCTAGAATCCTAAGATATAGTAAAAGAAATACTTTATGAAACATACTTGGAATGCAGTTAAAGGTTGTAGTAATAAGATAGTTTAAATATAATAAGTTACATAGGGGATGTCTTAGTTAAATTCTAATACAGGTATACTTATGTATATTAAATAAATAAAGGAAAACATTTTATTTATTAAGCCATATGTCGGTTGTGGTTATGCCTAATGTTATTAAACATAATTAAATACAATAAAATTTCCTAAAAATGTTATGGATAAATCTTAATACATAAAGATATATATATGTATATAAGTACATTAAAATAGAGGAGGGAAATAATATTCTTTGTGGTAGTTATAATAAGTAGAATATATATATATATATATATATGTTAAACCTTAGGTTTTAGTCGGTGTGTAATTAAATAGTCACTATTAACTTAAGGGTTTAATTACACAACATAAACGTAACACGGTCTTGGGCTAACCTACTAAGCCCAAGTCTATTAACTCCAAAAGCCCACTTAAACAATTCAAAGAGAGTTTGGGCCACTCTCAGGAATAAATTCTAAATCATTCTAAACTAAACGAAATGGGCCTAACAAAGGATTTAGTTAACAAGTCAAGCCCAAATTTTTGTGAGAGAATAATGGTAAACCTGGAACTATTAATCAGTAAGGAAATAAGGTTGTTTAGTTTATAAGTCCCTTAACTAATCGACACTTGGAACACCTTAATTATAGGTTACTGTTGGGGAATCACTTATTCGAGTTATTTATTGTGTTCTTCACATACCAGGTATGATTTCTCGTACTCTGATACTTTTGCTGATTGACCTATGAGACGTTTTCGAAAAACACTAACTGAGTTTAATAGGAATTTCTAAAAGGAAATGGTTGTGTGGCTAACTCAGCTTGTGTGACTAACTGAGCCTTGAATGTGAAACTCACTTGGGTATTGGTTCCTTCTATTTGGTTGTTCCATTAGACATTGACTGCCTAGGGTTTACGCTTCTGCACTCTGTAGGACTGAGTGTTTTGGTATTGCTCTGGGTAGTTAGTGATCTGGTGGGAATTTGGGAAAGGTCAATTTTGGTAAATTCTTCTTTGACTCTGGATATCGTTTCATCCATGAGCTGGTTCTTGAGGTTTCGACGTGCGCGCGTCTGCAATGGTAACAGTGAGGGGCTGTATATCCCCTGTCCAAAAAGGGACGTGGTAGACAGTGAGGGGTTGTATATCCCCTGTCCCAAAAGGGACGTAGTAAATAGTGAGGGGCTGTATATCCCCTGTCCTAAAAGGACGTACTTGGCGGTGGGGGCCATCTCTCCCAGTTGAATTATTCCACTCTTGAGTTATTGGTTCTTGGATCTATCTTTTCATTCCTAGTCCTTTGTGACTGTCTGAGTCTTTCTACTCCTAACTGGAATTGGGTTTAACTAAGGCAATGGATGTTCACTAACACATGATGTGGTTTTGTTTCACTAACTTTACTTTCCTGTTATTAACCTTTATTCTTATCTTGTTATCTTGATTTGGTGATTGGTGAAATGCCTTGTTCCTCTGTGTGGTTTAAGTGATTGTTTTCAAGCTATTATTTATTTAATAGTTGTATTACAGGTTTGTGTTTGGAGGATCGTACCAGTTCCATTCCAGGGAACTGACCCACCCCTCTCGGGGTGGGCTGCTTGGTTTTATCTTGCAGGTACGAGTTAAACACTTAGATTATAGGTGCACTTAAAACTGGGGAACTGGGGTAGAATTGGGAAGTGAGAATTCCAGAAAGGCGCGTGACCCTTATCCCAAACTTACTACTTACGTTTTACTTCACGTACATACGAACCGTCCTTAGGACTTTATAAATATTTCATATATTACTACATAGATATTTAGACTCACCAATACGCCTTCTGAGTAACAAAACCGTCATACCAGCTAGATGTCTCGAAGAGGAGGAGCTGGTCCCTCAAGAGGCTATGGACCCGACGCTGTCACCCCGGAGGTCATAGCGCAGATTGTGACAGCTGCATTAGCTCAGCAGCAGGCTCAGATCCAACAACCACCACCGCCACCACCTAATGGTCCCTGGGAGTTCAACTGGCTGAAGGCAGTCAACGACCTTCGTCCCCCAGTCTACGAAGGCCAGCCAGAACCGAATACCTTAGAGAGATACATCGACGAGATGCAGAAGGCCTTTACCTCACTGCATGTTCCAGCAGGTCGCCAGGTGGACATAGCGGCCTACTTTCTCCAGGGACCCGCACATCGATGGTGGCAGACCGCCAGAGCTGAGCTGACTGCCCAGGCGGACTTCGGCTTCCCAGCCTTCTTAGTGGCCCTAAGAGCCAAGTTCAATCCATCCTACCTACAGAAGAGGATGAGGAGTGAGTTTGAGCAGTTGAAGCAAGGGAGTTCCTCTGTTGCTGAATATTATAATAAATTTGTGGACCTGCTCGCTGTTATTGGAGACGGAGCTTACGCTCCGAGGTATCTGATGGATAAATTCCACACCGGCTTGAACTTCAGGATCATGACTATGATCAGTTCCACCAAAGGGATGACCCTACAGGTATGGAACATGATTTAGAATTTCTTATACGCAAGGATTCCCCACTAACATATGTTGTCACCACAGGAGCTAGCGGATGACGCAAATGACTGCGAGACCACTATTGCCTACCAGGATTCTGTGTTAGGCAAGAGGAAAGGGGATGGAGAAAGAGGAAATGAGGGAACTTTTCCCAGAACTATGAGAGGAAGGGAAAGTTCTACAAGGGTAGGAACGAGAAGGCCATGGTCCCCTCATATAAATGCTGACCACTCCGCTCCCAGCCATTTAAGGGTGAGATAAATTAGAAACTCCAAAGTGGTTACATTTTATTATCCCAATTACTAATCTTGAAACTGAAACAGGGAACCAACTTGCGAGAAAGTTTTTCTACAAGTGGTGCAAGAAGGACCACATGGGCAAGGATTGTAAGGGCAACCTGGTGGACTGCAACCACTGCGGTAAGAAGGGGCACAAATCGTTCGAATGCTTCCTGAACCCGGATTCCAGGAACTACAAGCCACACACCGGGAACCCTGCTAGAGCCCTAGTTGCTACTACTACTGGAGGAGGTCGAGGTAGTACAGGAGGTGCTGGACCATATACCAGCCGCCCTGCCCAGAGCCATCCGTAGAGGCCGGGACAGAACTACCCCCAGAGGCCGGGTAAGGCACCGGTTCTTAACATGGTGGACCGCGTCGAGGCAGCGAGTGAGGACCCGAGTTCACCTGGTGAAGACTATTTTCCTCATGAAGAGGCTTAGACCCTTATTTCTTTACATTCTTTTGTCTAGTTTTTCATTGTCAATATAAAAGGGATGAACTATAAACCCTTCATTTTGTTTCGTTTTGAACCTTTCATTTCCAGTTGTGAACCTTGACTTATTTATTTAATGGCAATTGTTGTTCAGCTTTCGATATTTGCTTTCCTATTTTTCCATATACCATACCCAACATCCCTTTTGAAGCCAAACCACACCCACCAGAGAAGTGTGAGGTCTTGAGACCCGGGATGATCTTACTACCAGAGTACCTGACCCCAGCAGTCCAGTATGCATTGATCCTCTAGATCAGGGAGTTAGGTGTGAAGGAAGGAAATTTTTACACCCCTACCTTCAAGAATGGTTCAACCATGAAGGTGAAGATCATGTGCCTAGGTAAGAAGTGGAACCACACCACTAAGAGCTATGAAGAGGTGGAGGTGCCACCAATCCCGGAGGAACTGCAGACCATCATTAGAGCAGCACAAGAATTGGAGGATGAGCCCGTCCCGGACCTAACCTCCGACATGTGCATCATCAACTTCTATGGAAAGGAGGGTAAGCTAGGGATGCACCAAGACAAGGACGAATCACCAGAGTCCGTCATTAGAGGAGTTCCAGTTGTGTCCATATCACTTGGAGACGATGCGGAGTTCCTATTTGGTGATCAAAGGAGGATGGACCTTGCTACCAAGATCCTCCTGAAGTCGGGTGATGTACTGATCTTTGGTGGGGCAGCTAGACTCATCTACCATGGGGTGAAGAGAATCAAGCCCAACACAGCCCTACACCCATCATTAATCAGACCCATATGAAACCGGGAAGTCTGAACCTAACCTTTAGACAGACCTAGCCTTGTACTTTGAAGTTTCAGCATTGTAAATTTTAAGTTGCTCATGAAGCTTTCAATAAGAATGGAAATTCTAAGAATTTTATTGCTTCATTGTAGAGGTTGGAAACTCAGGGATCAGGTTGAATGTGTTGAACCAGGCTCAAGCGAAGAGCAATGGAATGGTCATCACAGGTATAAACATTAACCCTGAGTAATTACCTTGGAACGTTTACCCAGAATCTTAAAAATCTATCCTATAATTTCAGGCACATTCCTAGTTAATGGGGTGGAGGCCACTGTCCTGTTTGACTCTGGTGCCTCCCACTCTTTCATATCACAAGCGTTCCATGCTAAGATCAATGCTCCCACAGAGGGTATCCATGACTGCTCAGTCTTGCTCCCATCCAGAGAGCGGGTCAAGTGTAGTAAGCAGTGCAAGAATTTGAGCATACACATCAAGGGAGTAGACTTCCTTCTGGATGCCATAGTATTCCCTGGCATGGGGTTTGACATAATTGTGGGCATGGACAACGCTACCGCGGTACCGAGGCAGACTACACTGTGCAGAGCATCGTCTCCTCCTGAAGTCAGCTACAGGATCACCGTGTCATACCGAATGCAACCCTAAACAGCCGACTGTGAAGGTTGTATCGACTTTATCCCTGATGAGGAGGTGTCCAAGGGCGCTACCCGCCTACTACTGTTATGCCCAGGATCTGAGGACGGATCCGAAGTTCCAGAGCGATGTTCCCATTGTGTCGGCGTACCCCGACGTCTTTCCAGAGAGCTACTAGGACTACCACCACTGAGAGAGGTTGAATTCAATATCGACCTCATACCTGGCACGGGACCGATTGCTAAGGCTCCCTACCGGATGGGCCGTACAGAGATGGTTGTGTTGAAGAAGCAGCTGCAGGAGCTACTAGACAAGGGTTTCATCAGACCCAGTGTCTCACCTTGGGTGCTCCAGTGCTATTCGTCAAGAAGAAGGACGGAGTTTTGAGACTTTGCATCGACTATAGGGAGCTGAACAATGTCACGATCAAGAACAAGTACCACTGCCCAGATCGATGACTTGTTCGACCAAGCGAGGGAGCTAAGGTGTTCTCCAAGATTGATTTACGTTCCGGATATCATCAGATAGCTGTAGTTGAGTCAGATATGAGAAGACAGCTTTCCGGACCAGATACGGCCACTACGAGTTCACAGTGATGCCGTTTGGCCTAACCAATGCACCCGCGAGATTCATGGACCTTATGCAGAGAGTCTTCCAAGCCCAGTTGGATAAGTCAGTAGTCGTGTTCTATAGACAACATCTTGGTATTCTCCAAGAGTCGGGAGGAACACGAGCATCATTTGAGGACAGCCTTGGAAACTCTAAGAGAGAAGAAGTTATATGCCAAGTTCAGCAAGTGTGAATTCTGGCTGGACAAGGTGTCATTTCTTGGACATGTGATCTCAGCTGAGGGAGTTTCAGTAGACCCAGCTAAGGTTGAGGCGGTGAAGAGCTGGCATAGACCTCGCACTGTGATAGAGGTGAGGGAGTTTCCTTTGGTTGGCTGGCTACTATAGTACGCTTTGTGAAGGACTTCTCCAGGCTAGCCAAGCCCTTGACCTCCCTGATGAAGAAGGACAACCCATTTGTATGGATAGAGGCTTGTGATCTCCTTTCAGCGCTGAAGAGGCGCCTTGACCACAACTCCAATATTAGCGATCCCTGAGGGGAACGAGGGATACGAGGTGTATTGTGATGCTTCAGGCAGAGGGATTGGGGGGTACTGATGCAGAATGGCAGAGTGGTAGCATACGCTTCTCGACAGCTGAAGAAGCACGAAGAAAATTACCCCACACACACACGACCTTGAGCTCCTCGCCATAAGTCTTCGCCTTGAAGATATGGCGACATTACTTGTATGGAGCCACAGTACGGATTATGACAGACCATAAGAGTCTGAAGTACATCTGGACTCAGAAGGAGCTAAACCTGAGACAGCGACGATGGGTTGAGCTACTGGCTGATTATGACATCAACCTTTAGTACTGAAGGTAGGAAATGTCGTAGCAGACGCTTTGAGCAGAGAGTGTACTCACTCCTAGTTTGACAGAGACGACCACGATAGCTGAGGAGATATACGCACCCAGGATAGTGATGTATACCTGCAGGGCGTCAAAGCAGAAGTTAGCAGACGGTATGACTGATGGTATAAAGTATGAGTACGAGCTAGACAGCGAGGGACACCTACGAGTCAGAGGCAGACTCTGCGTTCCTCAGGATGCGACAGCACTTCAGACTAGGATTCTCTCCGAGGCTCATTCTTCTACATTATCAGTACACCCTGGAGCCACCAAGATGTACAAGGATTTGAAGCAGTTATTCTGGTGGAGCGGGATGAAGAGGGATGTAGCAGATTTCGTCTCCCGATGCCTCACCTGTCAGAAGGTGAAGTTTGAGCATCGTCGACCAGGAGGCCAGATTCAGTCATTACCAGTACCGTTGGAAGTTTGACGACATCAGCATGAACTTTGTGGTCGGTCTTCCTCCAGCTAGAGGCGGGCTGAATTCTATTTGGGTGATAGTCGATAGGTTGACCAAGACAGCCAGGTTTATACCTATCAAGGACACATGGAAGGTGCCCAAGCTGGCTGAGGTGTTCACCACAGAGCACATCGGTACCATGGGGTACCGAAGACGATTGTCTCCGATCGTGACACACGTTTCCTCAGTAGATTTTGGCGTCAGGTGCAGGAGGCTTTTGGTACTCAGCTACGCCTTAGCACAACCTTTCACCCTCAGACTGACGGGCAGACCGAGAGGACGATTCAGACGCTGGAGGATATGCTACGGGCAGTTGCTCTAGACTATCAGGGGAGTTGGGTAGAGCGTCTACACCTGGTGGAGTTCTCCTACAATAACTCCTACCACTCATCTATCGGCATGGCACCATTCCAGGCTCTGTATGGCAGGCCGTGCCGGACCCCCTTGTCATGGAGTGACCCTACCGAGGCAGTTCTGATTGGGCCCGAATATGTTCAGACACTAGGATGACGTCAGAGTTATTCAGCAGCACATGAGGGCAGCGCAGTCTAGACAGAAATCCTATGGGGATCAGCGCACCAGAGAGCTCGAGTTTCAGTTGGGTGACATGGTTTTCTTACGGGTCTCTCCGATGAGAGGGATATTCAGATTTGGGATGAGGGGGAAGCTAAGCCCTAAGTATGTCGGTCCGTACAGGATTACGGAGCGAGTGGGCCCAGTTGCTTACAGACTAGAGCTACCAGCGGAGTTGGGGAAGGTACACGATGTGTTCCATGTATCTTAGTTGAAGAAGTATATGCCTGACCCTTCTCACGTACTACAGCCAGAGAGACTGGAGATTGAGCCTACACTGAGGTATGAGGAGACTCCTATTCGGATCTTGGACACGAAGGTCCGAGAAACGAGAGGCAGATCAGTCAAATTGGTGAAAGTTCTTTGGGAGCATCATGGGGTTGAGGAAGCTACTTGGAGACTGAGGACTCCATGAGAGTAAAGTACCCACATCTGTTTACATGATATTCTGCTATCCTGCTGTGATTCACGTTAATGGCGGTACGAGGGCGTACCTTAGCTCTTTTAAGGGGGATATACTGGCATACTCCTCCTTCGTTATCTCATCCGGATTATGCCTTGTTGCATTGCTAGTAGAGGGAGAACAATATTAGTAGTGTGAGAGGTGTATGTATGTACGTGGTTTTACATCATGGCACGGTAGTTTGTCACGTTTGTGTTTTGTTTCAGTTTATATTTTGATTCAGTTTGATTTGATTTGGTACTCTCGAGTGGAATGTTGAAATGGAAATAAAGGATTGGATTGGTATGGAATTTCATTGGAATTATTATTGTCTCAGCACACCCGAAGCGGTGTGAGTGCCTATTAGTTGATTTTTAAACTTCGAGGCGAAGTTTCTTTTAAGGGGGATATACTGAAATACCCCTAAATTAATTTAGGGGATTTCTTTTATTAAATATTAAATTATATGGAATTATGAATATTAAATTATATGGAATTATGAAATTTATTTAGGGGATTTCTCCTATTTAACCCTATAGAATACAATAAAATATTTAATTATTATATATTATTATATAGTATTATGAATTTAATAATAAGATTTATAAGTCAATAAATCTTGGGAAAATTTATAAACACTCCAACTATATTATAAAGATTTTAGGAAGTGTTGGAACATTGTTTTGAAACATAAAAGTCAATATAAAATTCTAGAAACCCTAAAGCCTTTTAAGCCTTGCTAGGGTTGACTTTTTGAGAATGGTCAAACCAGCCATGAAACCTATACCAATAAATAGGTTATGGAAAACCATGAAGATCGATAAAAAGAACGTCAAAAACGGATCATCCTAGCCAAAGTTATGATCAAATGAAGTTTAGAGCCAAAATTTGAAAAAAACTGACGTGGCACGGTTGCTGAGTCACGCGCGCCTCGGGATACGCGCCAGTACTTAGTCGTTTTTATCTGCTAGATTTCCGGTAACAGAAACCGGTTTTGCCCTATCTTGTGACCTTCATAACTTTCTCATCTTATGGAATTTTTGAGTGCCGTCTTCTTTGTTGTCTTCTCCTACACTTCCTCTAAACAACCATAACTCACACTAACCCTAACTCTCCTAAATCAACCGGAAATTGATCAAAGTAGCCACCCTGCAAAACCGAAACTGCAGTTTCCAGTTTTCCTTCGAATTCAGGTAACTTCGTCTAGCCATAACTTCTTCGTTTCTCAGCCAAATTCATGTTCTTTAGCTTTTGAAGAGCTCTAATCCTCTAAAACTTTCATGTTGATGACCCAAGCCAATTCCCAACCGTTTGGAAGAAAGAGGTGTCTAACGTTTCGGGTTCGTCACAACATAAAATCATAGTTTTCTTTCCAGAAAACGCAAGGTAAACTCGCAACTTCCAGCTTCAATTTCTTTCTGTGTAGTGCAAGTTAGGGTGAGTTCTTGCTATCATTGTGTAGAGTTACGTTACCTCTTTAGATTAAGCCCAAGAACTAGTTCTAACTCGGTCTGTACTGTAAATTATAGCGTTGCAAAGTAGGCTACTCAATCGGGTTGTGAAGGGGGCGTTTTTCCAGAATTCGATTTCGAATCCTTTTGATTCGAGCAATTCCGGTAAGTTTTCTTCAAATTCCTTCAACCTTGCTAAACTATGTTACATTATCGGTCAAAACCATGATTCAATTGCATCAATTACGCTTTAGATTGGGTGAATATGACAGATTTGATTTCGGAAACCCTTATGAACCCTAACTTCGAAACCGAATTCGAAAACCATTGAATCCCCCATTATAGCTAGTGAAATTGGTATCATTAGAACCGGAATTGAATTTCGAAACCATAGAAACAAGAATCAGTCAATTTCGTTCTGTAGATTGAGAGATATTGGAGATTTAGTACTCGGGTTCGATTTTCTTTCGCTGAAGAACTCGCGGCTTGTCAGCCGTCCGATTTTAGTTAGAAAATCTGGACGGCCGAGATTAAGACGTTTCAGATTAAGTTTTTATAAATTCCAGTAAATAACCCTAATTTGTTGAGTTAATTAAAATACCTTCCCGAATGTATTTGGACTTGAAATTTTAACCATAGATTCCTTATTTAATCTAGTTTATTTTGATGTAAATTATTATGGTTTTGGAGCTTTTAAACATAAGTTATGATTTTTTCAAGTTACGGGTTTTTGGAATTATTTGGCTAATTTAAAAAGATATTTTTATGAAATAAAAATTTTATAATATGTCTAAAATGTTATAGTTACTGTATATCAAATTTGGGAATTTTTGGACTATGGTAAATGGGTTTATAAATTGTGTTTGTGAGTTTTTCATAAGAATAACCCTTAATATATAGTTTTTAATGTAACCAAAAATTAAAGTATGGCTTGTTAATAAACTTTTTTAAGCTGGGGAAAATAAGGGAAACTAAATTAACATTTTATAACAGTAAGTTTATAAGTGTTTGGGTATTGGCTTTTATGAGAAAAGAAATTATTTACATATATGTATATATACTTATATGGTAGATTTAAAATAGGAACTTTGTTAAATCAAGGAATTTAATTATTTACATTTTATTTATTTATATAGGGAGTTAATATTTAATTAAAACTAAGGAATAATATATATATTCTTACGCATATATAAAAAGGGAATAAAGTAGTAACTTCGAGTAAAGCAAGGAACTAATAAAACACTTATATAACTAAATATTATAAGAGCTAGAATCCTAAGATATAGTAAAAGAAATACTTTATGAAACATACTTGGAATGCAGTTAAAGGTTGTAGTAATAAGATAGTTTAAATATAATAAGTTACATAGGGGATGTCTTAGTTAAATTCTAATACAGGTATACTTATGTATATTAAATAAATAAAGGAAAACATTTTATTTATTAAGCCATATGTCGGTTGTGGTTGCCTAAAGTTATTAAACATAATTAAATACAATAAAATTTCCTAAAAATGTTATGGATCTTAATACATCATATAATACATATATATAGATATATATATATATATAATATATATGTATAAAGTACATTAAAATAGAGGGGAAATAATATTCTTTGTGGTAGTTATAATAAGTAGAATATATATATATGTTAAACCTTAGGTTTTAGTCGGTGTGTAATTATATAGTCACTATTAACTTAAGGGTTTAATTACACAACCTAAACGTAACACGGTCTTGGGCTAACCTACTAAGCCCAAGTCTATTAACTCCAAAAGCCCACTTAAACAATTCAAAGAGAGTTTGGGCCACTCTCAGGAATAAATTCTAAATCATTCCAAACAAAACGAAATGGGCCTAACAAAGGATTTAGTTAACAAGTCAAGCCCAAATCTTTGTGAGAGAATAATGGTAAACCTGGAACTATTAATCAGTAAGGAAATAAGGTTTAGTTTATAAGTCCCTTAACTAATCGACACTTGGAACACCTTAATTATAGGTTACTGTTGGGGAATCACTTATTCGAGTTATTTATTGTGTTCTTCACATACCAGGTACGATTGCTCGTACTCCGATACTTTTGCTGATTGACCTATGAGATGTTTTCGAAAAACGCTAACTGAGTTTAAGAGGAATTTCCAAAAGGAAATGGTTGTGTGGCTAACTCAGCTTGTGTGACTAACTGAGCCTTGAATGTGAAACTCACTTGGGTATTGGTTCCTTCTATTTGGTTGTTCCATTAGACATTGACTGCCTTGGGTTTACGCTTCTGCACTCTGTAGGACTGAGTGTTTTGGTATTGCTCTGGGTAGTTATTAATCTGGTGGGAATTTAGGAAAGGTCAATTTTGGTAAATTCTTCTTTGACTCTGGATATCGTTTCATCCATGAGCTGGTTCTTGAGGTTTCGACGTGCGCGCGTCTACAATGGTAACAGTGAGGGGCTGTATATCCCTATCCCAAAAAGGGACGTGGTAGACAGTGAGGGGCTGTATATCCCCTGTCCCAAAAGGGACGTAGTAAACAGTGAGGGGATGTATATCCCTGTCCTAAAAGGACGTACTTGGCGGTGGGGGCCATCTCCCAGTTGAATTATTCCACTCTTGAGTTATTGGTTCTTGGATCTATCTTTTCATTCCTAGTCCTTTGTGACTATCTGAGTCTTTCTACTCCTAACGGGAATTGGGATTAACTAAGGCAATGGATGTTCACTAACAATAATGTGGTTTTGTTTCACTAACTTTATTCCTGTTATTACCTTTATTCTTATCTTGTTATCTTGATTTGGTGTGATTGATGAAATGCCTTGTTCCTCTGTGTGTTTAAGTGATTGTTTTCAAGCTATTATTTATTTAAGAGTTGTATTACAAGTTTGTGTTTGGAGGATCGTACCAGTTCCATTCCAGGGAACTGACCCACCCTCTCGGGGGGGCTGCTTGGTTTTATCTTGCAGGTACGAGTTATTTTACAGGGGCCACGAAGAGAACGAGTGATTAGGATGGGATTAGGTTTTTTGAGAGTTTATGTGTTTTATTGCTGTTTTACTGTTGTTAAGTTTTCTCGAGGTTCAGGCCGTGACAATTGTAATCTTTAAGTTGTATTTGGTGAGGTTTGGTGCCGGGTGTTTGGAACCCGATGGTCTGTACGCCTTTAGTATTTTATTTGCGCTATAAATATGTAAAATAGGGGCGTTACACATCTGCTCTAGAATAGGGTCTACAGCTCTAGAAGAACTAGAACCCATTGAATAAACTCTACCACCACTGGAGCTCCATTGTCTCAACTCCTCAAAGTATGACTCAATAGTAGCCATAAACTCTTCGTCATTCTTAGCTAGCAGGTTACCACCTAAGGCCGAACGCACCTCACCCTTATTCTCATCTCTAAGCCCATGGAAGAAACCAAGTGCTAAAGAGGTAGCGTCCTGTCCATGGTGAGGGCACTGTCGCAGAAGCTCCTTGAAGCGGTCCCAAGCTTCACAGACTGTCTCAGACCTAGATTGCTTGAAGGTCATCAACCCAGCAATCAACTGGTGAGTCCTCGAGATAGGCAAGTACTTTTCATAGAATTTCTCTGTCATCTGATCCCAAGAAGTGATAATGCTTGGAGGCAAGCGATGATACCACTTAGATGCCGCCCCTGAAAGGTGTTCGAAAATAAGCACAACCTCGTTAATACTCCAAACAGGAACAAGACACCCGAGAGTGTCCAGATGAACCAAGACCGGTGCACATGGTCTAAGATCTGCAGGGTCTGCTTAGAGAGCACCAGTTGGATGATTGCGCACAACAGTCGATTGATGTGAGGGCTTCAGCTTTTGGCACTTAGCAAGCAACTCAGTGGTCAACTGTGGCAAAACTACAAGGCTCCCTCTCGGAGTAGCAGACGGTCTATTGATTGTACCAATCATAGCATTATTCTGGGCATTCTTGATTTGAGGAATATTATCAGCCATGCCAAAATATTGTTGTCTTCTCACTCTAAGAGCCTCGAGGAATGTCCTTT
The DNA here is from genome assembly GCA_023374045.1 of Limonium bicolor. NCBI lineage: Eukaryota > Viridiplantae > Streptophyta > Magnoliopsida > Caryophyllales > Plumbaginaceae > Limonium > Limonium bicolor. Next base: position 263,196,029 of record CM041779.1, on the reverse strand, counting down.
CAATCTTAGGATCAAAATTTGCTTTAGGAGGACCAAAGGAACGCGTTCTGCACATCCACTAGGTACCTGCAATAACAAAGAAGAAAGAAACAAAAGGATTTAAAATTAGAACTAAATAAAGTAATAGAAAGATAACAATAAAAAAAGAAATAGCTAAAACAAATAAACTCAACATAAATTGAAAATAAAATAAAAACAAATAAAACAATATGAACTAAGAATTGAATAGAAAACAGAAATACAAATAAAACAAAAACAAAGAAACTAAAAAAACTGAAATAAAATAAAACGAAAAATGAAACAAAACAAATGACAACCAAAGTCAAGTCCTCGGCAACAGCGCCAATTTGCAAACAGGCAAATGGGAGACAGATAGAAATAACTAAAAAAATTATCCTAGAAAATCTATAAATCTAAAAATGCCCACAGGTTACAAAAATAAATTCCGGTCAAAGATAATAGTGAACTAGAAGCTGCCGGGGTCAAATCCACGGGGACTTAGTTATTAAATCTAATCGTAAAAAATAACAAATTAAGAGGGTTGTTGTTTTTTTGGGTTTAAAAATTGAAAGTAGCAAGCGAGGAAATTAAATAAAATTGTGTAAAGAGATGAATGAAGTGGAACCTTGGGTTCAGGGGAATTCTTCGCTAGCCAGACTATATATTTAATCACCGGTTAATCAAGACATGGATTGGCAAATTCTTTTATCTTTTTAACACTAAATCTTAGTCAAATTGAGCTCTTTTATCCATAACACATTAGGCTGAATCCCAAACTAATGCCATAAAAATAAAAGGATTAAGCGCGAGAATTGTTTGCGCATCTGAAGGTCCAATTAATTAATCTAATCAATTTTCCACAGATTAACAGGTTACTACGTGTTATACCCAAACTTTTGACCCCCCTGGTTAGGGTCTATGAGGTTTGGTGTTGTGAGAGGCATTTCAATCAAGTAATGAGAGATTCCGGCTCGATCGGCGCATTCCGGGGCATGGGGAGCAGTTTCGTCACTGTCAGGGGCGTTTTCGTAATTGTTAAGGCTCCCGAGACCTCCTATAGGCTTTCTCTCTCCTCCAAAAGATGACCAAATCAGCTTGAAATGCTTTGGAATTTTAACCCATGATAGAGGATGACATTTTAAGCATAATGGCATTGGAATTTTGATTTTTCGAACTTCCAATAATTTTCTAGCAATTTCTGATTGAATCTGACGAGAAATTGAATTTAAAAATATTCCAACATTTAAAAAATTCGATTCCACTTTATAAAAATCATAATTGCCATCTTTGACAAGTGGTTAAAATTTCACAGCAAAATTCCTTTGGGAAGTCATTTAATTAAAATGCCAAAAAATCTTACTTTTACTAGATTTTCTTTATGTTTAAGGAAGTCTACATAAAGGGATAGGTCTTTTGATAAAATCAGAATCTCATAAGCTCAAGAACCCTAGGAAGTCAGAAAACACAGCCTCCTCTCTCTTTCTCTCACGTTTTTCAACACCCAGCCACCCGAATCATACCGAAAATCCACCGAAATCACCATCTAAACCCGTTTTCCAATCTCCAAAGCACCAATAATCATCAAAACCCTACATTAACACCACCAAAACGTGAAGAACATCAAGAACAACCAACAACCAGACGCTTGGTTCGAAAATCTTTCGGGTCTGCCATTAACAGTGCACTTGACGAATCCCAGTGTGAAGAATCATTGTAAATCCGAAGGTAAAACAAGTAGAAACTCCACCTTCCTAACTCCCTACGACTTTATCAGTCTTGCCTTAAAATTTGGGTTCAAACTAATGATAAGTGTCCAAATGAGCATGTTTTATGGGTGTATTTCATATAGTATATTAGCACTTCTCTTGCTCATTTCTCACTTATCGTATGTTTTTCCTCTAGTTTATGATTTATTGGTTATCTCACAAATTTATTGGTTAAACATGAGGAAAACCAAGCTAGGAGCAAAGTAGATGAAAAGACGAACGCATAGGCGAAAACGGATCTTAAATCGGAGCTAAAATGAATATTTTACAAGCAACCAATTTTCGTCCAAACCAGGCTGGTCCGTGTCTTGTCCGCTCAAACAAGGCCGGACAGAGCATGGTTGTCCGTGTGTTGTCCGCAGAAGCAAGGCCGGACAGAGCAAGGTGTGTCCGCGGATAAAAGGCCGGACAGAGGGCGGACGTGAGACAAGTCCGTGGCCTGTCCGTGGATAAAAGGCCAGACAACACTGAGACGTCCGCCCAAATATGGCCGGACACAAACAAGGACGTGCAACCAGATCCAAAAATTAACACGACAGATTTCTTTCGATGCTGTCGTCTTCTTCATTTTGCGGCGCCTGCAAACACATCCATGTACCCGATCAGCAATATCAGGCGCCGGCCGACAGTCCTGAAATTCCTCACGCGTTGCGCCGCCCCACTGCACTCCTTAAATTCCTCACACGTTGTTCCCTCTGTCTTCTTCCTCTTCTTTTCTTCTATAAAACCCACGCTCCTTCTGCTCAAATAAATAGTCCCTGCCTAAATCCAAAGTTCATTATTCTTCATTCATTAGCCTTACGCTGTTATTTTCCAGAAAACCAACGAAGAAGTCGATTGCCCATCTGTTCGTTCTTCTTCGTTGGTTCCGACTATCTTATTTCTTATGTTTGATTGTATAATTATGTGTGATTAATAAACCTAGCCTTCCGGGTTAGGAAGCGAGCCTATTTTATATAATTGTGTTATGTAAGCTTTCCACTATAATTTACCTAAGCAGTATTTTGATTCTTGCCCTTAATGCGCTTTAATCTTCTTGTACAATTATTAAAGTGATATTTGTAATTTCTTGTTAAAATGCGGTGCTGAGACAAGGTTCTAGACATAGGAAGTCAAAACGGGTTAACGACTAGAAGCGAGTTTTCGCCTATAGGTTGATCTGTCTCCAATAGGAATTGTTAATAATGCGATTGGCTGAATTAACTTGGGCATTCGTGCGGCTTGTTATTTCTGCTAGTTAGGGTTTGTTGTACAAGGACCGGTCAATGAACTAATTAAGATTCCTGAGTTTATTGCTAAAGTGGGAAAGTTTATATCAATATAATTAGATAAAATAGGTGAGCAGAACAACCCGGGATGCTTTTTAAAATAACAAAAAGATTTACAATTTCTATTTTTATTCTGTTTGATTAATTGTTCTTTTTACTGCTTTGTTTATGTTAAGTGTTAAACCACAACTCCCCTAAAAAAATGATAAAATCTGTTTAATAGAATTCTCAGTCAATTTACTACACTATCAGTTATCCACAGCGAGGTCCCCAAGAGTACGACAACCCACAAATCCACTATTCCGCAAAACGATAGGTACACTGCATAAGTGGTAGAAGTAGTCACATATTTCTTCCAACAAGTTTTTGGCGCCATTACCGGGGATCTCCGGCACGGTTAATTGATGGTTTTTAATTTGATTGTGATATCTGTTTAATTTTCTTTTTATTTCTGTTTTATTTTATTTTCGCTTTATTTAATTTTACATACTTTTTATTTTAGCAATTTTATTTTATCTCTTTTATGTTTCGTATTTGGTTTTTCTGTTTAGTTAATTTTGTTTTTATGTTTATTTTCTATTTTTAGTTCTATTCTACTTGGTATTTTTATTTTTGTTTTTGTAGGATAGTTACTGATTATGGAGAGCGGCTACGATGAGGTGAGAAGATTATTGATTGATTTGGAATGGACTCACATGCAAGAGGAGATATCCTCATATCAAAGGTTGGTCAAGGATTATCAACTAACTCAACAATCAAATCGAGAGCAGTATTGGTGGGAAGTCGACCAGGCTAATACACAGTACAAAGAAGCTCAGTTGGGATATGACTACCTCAATCAGAATGAACAACAATCTACACAAGAGCCAGACGAATTTCTCCCGAGTCAAACCAAGCCGCTAGAAGAAATTCCAGTGGTGACTCCAAGGAGTGAAGATCGATTCGAGCCAGATATTATTGAAGCTACAAGTTCTGATGAGGAGATAAAAGAACTTATCAGGACATTTTTCTCCGACACCGAGTTGGAGCAAATGTCTGAAAGTTACAATTCTCCTCCCTCTCCATCCCCATCACAAGAGGAGCAATTAAAATTTAAAGATATTTTGTGTGAGCCAGTCCACGAAGAGGATTATCCTATTGAGCCTCATCAACCAGGGGAGGAAATTTACATCCTCGAATCTGAGGAAGGAACACCGCTACCACCAGTCTCTCATAAACTCTCACCCTGCCTCCATAAGCCTCAACAACAAGAGGAGGATGTTTACATCCTCCAATTTGAAGAAGAAAATTCATCACCACCTGGTCTCCTGTTAGAACTACGTTACCGGCAGTACCTCCTCAAACACCATGTTTTGTGGAGTATTCATTTTCCTATTTTATTTGCCGAGGTGACGTTCTGTTTTGATCCAGGTGGTTTGCTTTTAATTACTGCTAACTTCGTTTTCCTGGCAAAGCTGTTGTCTACCTTTATTTTTGATCCAGGATAACGAAGCGGGAGTCTAGCCAAAGACTATAAATACGGGCAGCTTACTGGGAGGCAACCCAGTGGTTAAATTTATTATCCTACTATTTTTGTTTTTTGTTATGTCTTCCATATTATTCCTATATATGTTTTTATAAATAAAAAATAAAGGAGTGAGAACGAGGAGAATTAACTTGAGTTCTTCCGGCTGTTTAGAATATTCATTACAGGAACATCATGCATGCACATTTTTACAGCTGAACTCAAGTGTGGGGGAGCTACTCTAAACACTCTGCGAACTCTGGGGAGTACACTCTCTTCACTTTGCACTTCAAATTTTTACATACTCCCTACTGCTTTGCATTGTGTGAGGTACTCTGGTAGATTACATGACCTCATTAATTTAATTCTTCCTACGCAATGAGGACATTGCTCCAGTCTAAGTGTGGGGGAGGATTCACTTCTCTATCGCTCATCTTAAGTCTCTCTTAATTGACACATTGCTTAAAATGCTTAATCTCTCTACTTATCTTGCGTTTTTCCAAATTCAATATCGTGGACCCTTTATATGTGGGTTGTTATCTTTAAGAATAAATACTGTTATGAATTGTGGGATAAATGGTACAAAAAAAAATTTAAATGTTGATTGCTTTTGAGGAGCATTTTTATGTGGTGTGACCAAATGATCTGAAATGGTTAGATTTTTATCGCTTAGGGGTTTCTTCTGTCTTCTTTCTTAGGGATTGCTAAGGGGTGCTTCTCTGTCAAAAAGAAAAATAATAAACAAGGGACTTGCGAGACACCATTGGTAACCAACAAAGAGAGTTGAGTGTTCTTAAATACAAAGGCTTGATGCCTAAATATTACCTTCTCATCTCTTATGCAAAAGTGAAACAAATGCATAATTCTATTGTTTCCTTTTGTTTTCTCCTCAATGCACATTCTTGAGAGAAGTTGGCCATGGTAAAAGTTCTCGAAGTCACCTTAACTAAGAAGCATTGAAGTACTCCGGATCATACCCCGAAACTCTATATTTTATTTTTTACCCTGAGCACACCTATGCCACCAGTAGGTGATGATTCACACTCCTCAAAAAGTTTAAGATCATGTACTGTTCACCTCTTTATCCTACCCTTAGTAATAATATTTGTTAGTATTGAGCATTCCCTACTTACTTGGGTACATGGATTTGCTTGAGGACAAGCAAAAGGTAAGTGTGGGGGTGTGATAAGTGTCCAAATGAGCATGTTTTACGGGTGTATTTCATATATTATATTAGCACTTTTCTTGCTCATTTCTCACTTATCATATATTTTTCCTCTAGTTTATGTTTTATTGGTTATCTCACAAATTTATTGGTTAAACATGAGGAAAACCAAGCTAGGAGCAAAGTAGACGAAGAGACGAACGCATAGGCAAAAACGGATCTTAAATCGGAGCTAAAACGAATATTTTACAAGTAACCAGTTTTCGTCCGAACCAGGCTGGTCCGTGTCTTGTCCGTGTCTTGTCCGCTCGAACAAGGCCGGACAGAGCATGGTTGTCCGTGTGTTGTCCGCAGAAACAAGGCCGGACAGAGCAAGGTGTGTCCGCGGATAAAAGGCCGGACAGAGGGCGGACGTGAGACAAGTCCGTGGCCTGTCCGTGGATAAAAGGCCGGACAACACTGAGACGTCTGCCCAAATATGGCCGGACACAAACAAGGACGTGCAACCAGATCCAGAAATTAACGCGACAGATTTCTTTCGATGCTGTCGTCTTCTTCATTTTGCGGCGCCTGCAAACACATCCATCTACCCGATCAGCAATATCAGGCGCCGGCCGACAGTCCTGAAATTCCTCACGTGTTGCACCGCCCCACTGCACTCCTTAAATTCCTCACGCGTTGTTCCCTCTGTCTTCTTCCTCTTCCTTTCTTCTATAAAACCCACGCTCCTTCTGCTCAAATAAATAGTCCCTGCCTAAATCCAAAGTTCATTATTCTTCATTCATTAGCCTTACACTGTTATTTTCTAGAAAACCAACGAAGAAGTCGATTGCCCATCTGTTCGTTCTTCTTCGTTGGTTCCGACTATCTTATTTCTAATGTTTGATTGTATAATTATGTGTGATTAATAAACCTAGCCTCCCGGGTTAGGAAGCGAGCCTATTTTATATAATTGTGTTATGTAAGCTTTCCACTAGAATTTATCTAAGCAGTATTTTGATTCTTGCCCTTAATGCGCTTTAATCTTCTTGTACAATTATTAAAGTGATATTTGTAGTTTCTTGTTAAAATGCGGTGCTGAGACAAGGTTCTAGACATAGAAAGTCAAAACGGGTTAACGACTAGAAGCGAGTTTTCGCCTATAGGTTGATCTGTCTCCAATAGGAATTGTTAATAATGCGATTGGCTGAATTAACTTGGGCATTCATGCGGCTTGTTATTTCTGCTAGTTAGGGTTTGTTGAACAAGGACCGGTCAATGAACTAATTAAGATTCATGAGTTCATTGCTAAAGTGGGAAAGTTTATATCAATATAATTAGATAAAATAGGTGAGCAGAACAACCCGGGATGCTTTTTAAAATAACAAAAAGATTTACAATTTCTATTTTTATTCTGTTTGATTAATTGTTCTTTTTACTGCTTTGTTTATGTTAAGTGTTAAACCACAACTCCCCTAAAAAAATGATAAAATCTGCTTAATCGAATTCTCAGTCAATTTACTACACTATCAGTTATCCACAGCGAGGTCCCCAAGAGTACGACTACCCACAAATCCACTATTCCGCAAAACGATAGGTACACTGCATAAGTGGTATAAGTAGTCACATATTTCTTCCAACAAGTTTTTGGCGCCGTTACTGGGGATCTCCGGCACGGTTAATTGATGGTTTTTAATTTGATTGTGATATCTGTTTAATTTTCTTTTTATGTCTGTTTTATTTTATTTTCACTTTATTTAATTTTACTTACTTTTTATTTTAGCAATTTTATTTTATCTCTTTTATGTTTCGTATTTGGTTTTTCTGTTTAGTTAATTTTGTTTTTATGTTTATTTTCTATTTTTAGTTCTATTCTACTTGGTATTTTTATTTTTGTTTTTGTAGGATAGTTACTGATTATGGAGAGCGGCTACGATGAGGTGAGAAGATTATTGATTGATTTGGAATGGACTCACATGCAAGAGGAGATATCCTCATATCAAAGGTTGGTCAAGGATTATCAACTAACTCAACAATCAAATCGAGAGCAGTATTGGTGGGAAGTCGACCAGGCTAATACACAGTACAAAGAAGCTCAGTTGGGATATGACTACTTCAATCAGAATGAACAGCAATCTACACAAGAGCCAGACGAATTTCTCCCGAGTCAAACCAAGCCGCTAGAAGAAATTTCAGTGGTGACTCCAAGGAGTGAAGATCGATTCGAGCCAGATATTATTGAAGCTACAAGTTCTGATGAGGAGATAAAAGAACTTATCAGGACATTTTTCTCCGACGCCGAGTTGGAGCAAATGTCTGAAAGTTACAATTCTCCTCCCTCTCCATCCCCATCACAAGAGGAGCAATTAAAATTTAAAGATATTTTGTGTGAGCCAGTCCGCGAAGAGGATTATCCTATTGAGCCTCATCAACCAGGGGAGGAAATTTACATCCTCGAATCTGAGGAAGGAACACCGCTACCACCAGTCTCTCATAAACTCTCACCCTGCCTCCATAAGCCTCAACAACAAGAGGAGGATGATAACATCCTCCAATTTGAAGAAGAAAAGTCACACCACCTGGTCTCCTGTTAGAACTACGTTACCGGCTGTAACACCCCAACTCAATCCAAATGTGGTCTCGCAACTTAACAGCATATATATATACATGTCACAGCGGAATTCTTTACACTCCAGGACCTTGCCACGGTCTGACTACAGAATATACCGAACAATAGTGCATTACAACCTTAACCAAATACATATTCTTCTTACAATCCTCTCACAACCTATACACCTTACTAACTCAATTGCCATACGAGTGTACATGCACAACTCGTAGGTCACACTTGATCCTTAACACTTGCCCTCTTCTTACTCTTGCGACGGCCGCCTCCTGATGTACACCTGTGTAGTAAAAACAGCCCCCAAAGGGGGTCAGCACGAATGCTGGTACGATCCCCTCATGGCCCCCAAGCTAACGTGGCTATGACGACTAATTGTCGATAGCATGGAGGTTGATTAAATGCACAACATAATAGTAAATGCTGTAAACAACAATCCATATATGAACAATCAAAGTTCACACACAATGAACGTCTTAAATGTGTTCCCTTAATTAGAGAGTTAGTTATTTAACTCCTTAAGTAATGTTCCCTCTTAATCTTAGTCCATCCTTATCTCACCTCAATCTTAGTCTTATCTTAATCTGAAAAACAACCATCCTTTAATAAGGAGTGGATGTCGCTTATCTTAATCTTAATTATACAAACCATCCTTTAAAGAGGAATGGTTGCAATTCATCTTAACCTTACCTTAATCTTAAACTTAACAATACAAACCATCCTTTAATAAGGAATGGTTGCAACTTATCTTAACCTTACCTTAGCCTTAATCTTAACTTAATCTCAATATACAAACCGTTCCTGGAAGGGAATGGTTGTAGCTTAATTCGAACCTGGGATTTAGGTGATCCCACCGCACCATCTTAATGCCACCTACTCTGGACGGGAGTCCAGCGCAGCTGAGCCGGCAACCGGCCTTAGGCTACAAGTCCGAAGACAAGTCCTTAATCGTAGGTCGAATCTGCTATAGATAACGACCCCCTTTCCTTAGCATGCATGACCGGAGATCGGTCCCGGGTTTCCTCACTCAAGTTCCAGTTAGTGGTAATCTCAAGACCCTGTTTGTTGGTTAACCTCTTTCTGTTCATATCGTCCCTTATTAGGGGCGTTCCTTAGTCTCACTCAATTCCTTACTAAACATTGGTGAGTAAGTTCTCACGGTATGTTGTGTTAGTTTTCAAACATCACACAACAAAACAAAGAGCACACAAGCTGAGGGACACCTCGTTAGCAAGCAGGTCACAAGAGAACTGTACCGTTCACCGTTGGTCGTTCGGCTGCTTACTCTCTTCCGGAGTCCAAACTCCCAAGTCCTAAAACATTCATTCAGTTTTAGGTTGTTAATCACTTAACTTAATTCAACTTACTTAACTTACTTAACTTGCTTAACTCACTTAACTTACTTAACTCTTAATGATCCCCACCTAACACCTCTTAAGTATTACAACTTAATCTTACAAACTTAATCTTAAACTTTTAAGTTTATTCTTAACTTAATCCCTTAGGTCTTTATACCTCTAATCATCATTGCCCCCTTAATGGGGTACCATTAATACCACTAACTCTCTTAGAGTTTCTTTCTTTTTTTTTTATGTGTTAAGGGTCGACCGACCCACCGACCGACCCAACCCCTGGGTCGGTCCATTACAGAAACTTTTCCGTCTTTTGAAACCCATCAGTCCGACCCAGAGCTAGACTGACCGACCCAAACCCTATGGGTCGGTCCTTTACAGAACCCATTTCCTACGTTAAATTTTTGCCCGACCGACCCAAAGCCAAGCCGACCGACCCAAACCCTCCGGGTCGGTCCAGTCCAGAGACATTCCGGCTGGCTCAACATGGCCCGACTGACCCAAGACTAGGTCGGACCCTGGGTCGGTCCACTACAGATTTTTTTCTTAATTTCCTCTTTCAATTCCAAACTCTTCCACAAGTGTCCTAATAGGTCCAACACCATCTTGGCACTTTAAACCCACCTTATAACCTCCACCAAACTCATTAAAACAACTTCCAAAGATCTTCTCAAACTTTTACTCAATTCTTGCAAAAACTCCTAACACTTGTTAGTTAATCCCTTTTCTTTCCAACATGTACATTATGCATGTCTAAAACTTCAACTATCCAAAGTGTTTCTTTTCAACCCATATAACTCCTCCTTAACCTCATTGCACTCCATCTTGCTAGTTAAACCTTCCAAGGTCATCTTGCATGTCCATGCACAATTCTCTTCTTTTCATTTGTTACTCATCACTCCTAAACTCTTCAGCTTACTTATACATTCTTTTATTCACTTACTCACCTTCATCATGATCACACGCTCTCTTACATTCCTAGTCATTTTCCTTGACGTTTGAATACATTCTCCCTCACCTTTCTCTTCCATCACCTAAGTCCACTTATTACAATCTAAACTAAACCTCATTAGTCCTCTACTAACATCATCACTACTTAGGCAAGCTTCCCAAGACTTTCATTGATATATTCCCAAGTTCATACCTAAATCATCTTAAGCATTATACACCTTCTCCTTAAAACTTATGCACAAGTCTTACCATTCCTCATACCATGACTTTGGTGCGTTCAATGCACCCATCTAAACTCTAATTTCCTCATAGGCATTTCTAGGTCATTCTAAACCTCAAGAACTCCTTAGTTAACTCCTTTCCACTCAAATTCCTCATAGTGACTCCTAGTAAATCCTAGGTCATATTAATTCACCACCATCACCTAAACACTTATTTTCTACTCAAATTTCGCCATAGCTCCTCTAGTATATTATCATGCCCAAACACATTATTTTTTTCCTCATTCAACCATCTCACACACATCAAGTTCTTCTCATCATATCTCATCACCCAAACCAACTCATTCACAACAAACTCAATATATTGCAATAATCTTAAATTGCATAGCACTAAGGCTCTTAAATGACATGGCTCTTAGGCCCTTAAATGACTTAAACTTAAACACTGAATTTCCCACATATAAAGGCTTTCAACCTGCAAATACACCCATCAATCTCATAGTAGTTATAATGCTCTTAAAATCCTTCTTAAACTTATATTACTAACTCATTCCCATTGGCTCCTTAGTCACAGGTTCACAAGCTTATTTAAGTTCTTTTTCTTAGGTTACATAACCCATTACCTAATGTAAGCCCTAGGCTACATTGGTACCCATCTAAAACTCATTCCTTAATCTTAAACCACCATTAGGTAAGCAATTTACCTTGTTTCCTCAAGCTTATCTTAACTTCCTCCTTAGACCTTCTTCTTGCACGAGTCTCGGCCACCACTTAAATTCCCCTTGCCAATGTTCTAATCAATATTCAATGACTCATATGAGTACTAAACAATACACTAACCTCAAGGAATAAAAACCTAGGTTAGAAATGTGTTCTAAGGCATCAAAGTGGATGATTACCTTTGAAGTCTCAAGATAGACTTTGGCATTGAATGAAATAGGACCTCCACTAGTCCTTGGTGAATAAATCAAGCTAGAACAAGGCATAAAAACATAGCCCCATGAGAAGAAATTTTCGGCCATATAAGGAAGATGATGGAAACTTGGTTTTTCTTACATTTCTTTACCTTAGAGAGTGGAGAAGCTAATGAGCTCTTCAAACTTGATTTTCCTCCATCAATGGAGTTTCCCTTGGCACCAAAATGGAGCTTTGAAGTATTTGAAAAGATAGAAAGATAGGTCTTGGCCTAACTAAGAGAAATATGTGTTTAGTTTTGATTTGGAGCTAAAATGAGTGAGTTAAGACAAGGCAAGGTGAAGCAACAATGGAGCTTGTTCTCTCGGTTTGATAGGATGAAGAACATGAAGAAAACCGTGGAAGAAGAGAATGAATGGAGAAGAGGAGAGAAGGTAGGCTAAAAGGTAAGATATTTGCTTTAATAAAGCAAATAGTAACTTCTTTACTTATCTCTTCTTTTCTTCCTTATTTGATGAAGTCCATGGCGACTCATCCCTTAGAAAACCGGCCCCCATTAAATAAGGCTAGTCATGGTCTTTGTTGACCAACTAATTAGCTTATATTGATTAAAACTTAAACTAGTCACTATTTGGCACTATTCACAAATTAGTGCACATATTTCTGAACTTTTTGATTTCCCATTTATTTAGGCTTCCTAATGTGATACTAATTAGTACACATGTTGATTAAAGAGTAATGATGGACATCTAGCCACTCAAAAACTCAATTCTTAGACAATTTCTCAAAAATGTGCTTTAAGACTTCTTAAAGCACATTTTGTTTTTAACTTGTTTTCAAGCTTGGTTTTCTTTGGTAATTGGTTTAAAATGACCATTAGAATATTACTAAGGTCTTATCATGATATTTGGGTACTCACCCAAGTCTCCCAAGCTTAGAGCACATTTTGCCCTAATTGCCCTTAAGGCACTTTTTGTGTTTTCCTGGTTTAAATTGTCTACCAATCTTTCTAAGGCATATTCTAGCCTTACTACATCATAATTTGATGTTTACTTAGCATACTTAGGTTTGGGGTATTTCAATCTACCCCCCTTAAAAGAACTTTGTCCCAAAGTTCCCATGCATCTTATCTTATTAGAGTACATGTCTTACCTCATTCCTTAGATCATATAGATCATACTTATGTATACTTAATCTCATCGGATCATTAGATCCGCCATATTCTTATACTTAAATATCACAAACATGCTTAAGCATGTATAGCACTCAAAATTCTCCTTGTTTTTGATGATTAAAACATTCACATAACTTCAACGTATTCTCCCATGTCACCGGTCCGTAGACAATGGCTCATTCGTCCTCGTCACCAAGGGCCAGAATACAAAACACGCTGCTCTCCCCATGTCACCGGTCCGAAGACAAAGGCTCGTGCGTCCTCGACTTCATGGGCGAGACTTAGTAAAAAGGTAATCCTTTTACGAGGTCATGTGAGGAATAATTCCTCTAATTAAAAATACAACCAACTCCAATTCCATTTTATCCTAAGACCTCTATCCATAGTGTGATTTAATTATGACCACTGGTAGGGAGTTTCAGGAATCATCCAACCCTGATGTGATCAGCATCAGTGTAGAACTATCCTTCCACCCCAATTTGTGTTCGGTTTCCCTTGATCCCTAGAAAATCAAGTTCCACCACCCACGTCATTTTCAAACATCCAAATAATTCACTCATGTCCAATTTTCTATCTTTTTAGTTCTTCCTAATCATAATCAATACATCTCCCAAGTGTGGACTCAGTCCATCAAACATTCCCGATTCATCTCTTAGTAATTACCTCAAGACTTAAATTCCTACTAAGTTCTATAACTGTCCCATACCAATTCTCACCATCTTATATCTCATAGCATTACTATCTTCTTCCTCATGCTCATGTCAAATTGTATCTCATTATGTTATCTTATCTTTATCTCACACATAGTCTCATATCGACTCATACCTCAAATATTCCTTATTTCTTAAGTCTCCTTAATCCTCTTCCTTAATTCTCTTAACTTGTACTCACACCGGAGTTAACAAGATAGGTACTTAATATGTATGGTATTCACATCTTCTGTGTGCAATAGCCATGATTTATCTCAAAATGTTTATGTAAAACATATTCTCAAATTATTTTGTGCTATGCACACCGTAGTTATGTACTCAGTACACAAACATACGCTAAGCGGTTTTCGCTCTACCCCCCTTAAAATGGATTATGCCCACGTAATCAGCGTTACCTCATCTTTGAACATAAGTTCAAGATGTCTAATTCTCACCAAGCATTCTAGCTTTCATGTCATTTACCTTACTTATAATTTGATGAGAAATAACTTAGTCTCTGTATCGAGGATTCTTAATGGTACTTATACCATATTCTTAACTTAGTTTGGTCTAATATCAAAGGTAGTGATTTGCTAGGTTCCGCTGCACCACTCTGATGTTTTTAGGCTTAACTGCCTCACTTATCTTTTTACAGTATTATATATCCTTCAGCCTCCTTACAGTTTAGGAATATTGGTCTCTCAATGGGCACGTGTTATCTTTATATATACACGGCCTTAATGAGTTGTAACTCGTCTATTTATTCTCCTTGAAGATCTTATGCTCATACTCTTAGTATTTTCTCGAATTTCTAAATCGTTCTCCCCAACTGACCTTTGGTCTGAGGATGATTCTTAGTGCATATTGCGCTTTACAGTCTTAATCCCTTACATCTTAAGACATGTCAAATGTCTGTACTTAACAATCCGTGCTCTTCGCATTTCATAGTCCTTAATTATTTGTTCTCTGGTTCGTCTGTGTTGCTGGTTCAACTGAATTCTTCTCTTCGACTGTTTGTGGTAGTAGCTGCTCTTGTCTGATCTTGCGTCGTTGTCGATGGTACGGAGTCGACTACTTCCCGTGTTCCTTACACCACTCGTCCACATGCATGGGGTACCTTACTACTTACCCAACTAACTCATAAATGAGCGTGTCAGGCCTGCAAGCCCCTGTGGGGTGCAGTCGTCCCACGTCTCGTTTTAGTAAACTCATAGTGTCCGTCACAAGTTTAGCTATTGCTAATTATGAAGTATTCTGTTGTCGATCTCCTCTTTCATCGTTCCATAATAACATTTATTGTTCTTCTTGAAGTTAATCAAGGGAAGTCTATTTACTGTGTTCTTGGTTATGGTATGCTCCAGCTCCTTTCTGTATTCCGTACTGATTTGGTCTCTTTCCGTAGAGCCTCTTATCTTGTTTCTCACATTTGTTCTTCTAGGAATGCACTTCTAGTTCCATGAGGAATGGGTAGTGTGCTTCCTGTGAAATCTTACCTAGCCAGGTCCAGACTACTGGCATCAATGCACAGTTCGCCTACCATCTTATTTCCTTACTTATACTGGTCTTAACTCATAAATCTAATTGCCTCAGTGTCAATATTTGACGGCTCATACATAATGGTCGCCTTACCGCGTACCATGACTTAATCCACTTATCTAACTATTGTACTCACGACCACTACTATCATGGTAGTAGGCCCTTACCATGTTGCCCACTGATGGTGCAACCTCTTACTCACTTATTCTAATGTCTTACCTTATACTCAATCCCTTCTTGGTGTAAACACACTGGGAGTTCTCTCATTCCGGTATTGGCGGTTGTCGTACCGTGTTATAAAATAGTTGACTCTTGATATGAAGATATTCTGCTCTAATCTCAGATTCGTAAGTAGGCTACTTTCTTTCGCTTTCTTTCATCCTTAGTGATGTTATCTACCATGTAGTTTAACTGGTTACTGAAGAAGTCATCCACTGAATCACAAGCTCTTCTGAGCATTGATTAATTGACGTGCCATAATGTGCAGTCACAATGTTTATCTCTGGCCATTACTAATTCTTACATCCTGGGTGTTGGATATGGGGTCTATCTATGCAACCTTCCTTATTACTCAAGTGTATCTGGTATGTTCTAAGGTAATCTCAAGGTTCATAGTTTCCATTTTCTAAATAAAGTGTATTTTATCTCTAATAGGTGAAAGCCCTTTTTGAGGGGTTCATTCCCACTCATGGCCTCACAACAAGGAGAGGTATCCCCACCCTAAAAGGCATGGTTCGTTCTCCGCTCCTGTCCAAAGAATTATCTCAATATTCTCATTTGTACCCTTTTCTTGGTAATGTTCTTCCCAATCTAAGTTATAGGTTTGGTAACCGTTCATATCTACAAATTGTAGTCCCTTCGTGGCTTAAACAAGCTCTCTTATAACTTACTGCGCCTCGGGCTCTGATGTGGTTAACATCCTTGGCTCGTAGGCTCTTAATGCTTAATGTCTCAGTTCATTATTTGTACTCTTACTCATCTGCAGGTCATCCCTATAAGATTCTGGTCCTTTGAGCACTATCCACCGTTAGGTTACATACTAAATGTAGTATCGGGTTTCATGATAAGTTGCTGCATCCTACTTCCTGCTAGGGAAGTTGTTCAGGTGATCTGAGGTTACTTAGTCTCTTTGGCAATACTGTCGTTTTACTAGACTTATGTCTTTTAATAATCAAGGTTAGGTCCGTACTAGGCGTTTGCCTTACGGTGTCCAAGTTGGATATCATCCTGTCTTATACTTCCATCTCAACGCTTCGTTCAACTTCTGTTGATTACGCCACCCTTTAATGATCAATCATACTGGGGTGTTAATGAGTTAGACGAACAGTACTAGCTGTCATTCATCAGTTTGTTCGGCTCGACTATGCCCGCTCTGTGGGGGTAGTCCTCTGAGCTTTCCTCCGTGGGATTCGTATGTCCTTAACTCTTGGTAGGTTATATCTTAAGTCTACTCTCTCTGTCCTTGTTTCCGGGGTTTTCCAACATCTGCATTGAAGAATGTTGTTATTGGTATCCTTAATGGTCACTCTGGGAGTCTTATCCCGTTTTCGTTGTAAGTCGATGCTTCAACAGTCTAAATAGTATCTTATAATACATCCCTTGTATATCATTGCTTATATAGTGTTTTGCTCGGGTCACCGAGCGATCTCTTAGGTTTTCCTCGTGGAGTTTGAGATTGGTGTTCTTACCGTACTGTCAGTTGTTGTTGTAGTGGGTTATACCGTTACTAATATTTATACGGTTTTAATACTTTGTCTAAGTTCTGCTCCCAGCAGACTGGTGTCTCATCTCATCTCATCATGGTCAGGCCGTCGGGCCTTTCCAAGGTCTTATTTTTCCGTTCTTATGGATTTACAATCCGGTATTAATATATGCTACAACTGTAGCGTTCTCCTATCTCGCCTTGATGGCTTTTCGTGTAGCTTAACCGTGGTAGCACTTGCTATGGCAAGTGCGCCATGCAGGATGGGTTATTGGTACAAGGTACATCGGTAGTGATACTCCCTTCTAATTTCCATGTAATTGGTAGTCCTCGGGACTCCTTCAATAATCCCTTATTTTGGTTAACCGTCCATCCGGCAGTTTCCTTGTTGTTTGACAGTACTATCATCTTTTAGGGCGTTCCTCTATCTGAGGGAATCCCTTAATATTTTCTTATGTCTTAATCCTCACTCCTGTCTCCACACATTTTGTTGTGGTTACTCAGTAATGATTCTCCTTTAGGCACTACATCGTATTCCTATTTTGGTATACAATTTGTATGAGTTTCTACCGTCGTCTGCATTATGTCGGCCAGGTCTTGTAACCTCCCTCGTAATATGGGGTTTGGAGTTCCCGTTTCTAACTGGACTTTCCAGTAATCTCAATCCTCATGCTTTGTATTATCCCACTGTTATGCTCACTCGGACCGCTGTCCGGTACTCATGTCTCTTATCATTTCCTTATCCACTGCACGCGTAGTGCTTCCCTTACCATTGGTATTGCGGGTTATTTCGTCTGCGTAGCATGTCGACCCATGTTGCCGGTAATTTCCGTTCCCTTATTGATAGAATTCCATAGGTAGCGCCTGTCTCTTTGTTGCGCTCCATTATAAACCCCCAAGTTCTCAGTAACTGTTGTGCAACAAGACATTTCTCGTACCGCTTATTGTTAGCTAACTGCCAGATCGGGTTTCCCCGAGTAAGAGAAGGCTTTCCTCTCTCTGGCGTTTGTTCCACACATTTAGGGTTAGGGAAGTGGAGGGCGGGCCTAGGTACTATGGATGTCCGGTAAACCCGGGAAGCCCTGACTAACGCACCTATCACTCTATCTCAACCCTTAACCCATAACTCAATCTCAACCTCAACATTCTCCTAAGTTCGGTAATTTGTCTTCAGAGCGTAACTACGCTCTGATACCACTTTTTGTAACACCCCAACTCAATCCAAATGTGGTCTCGCAACTTAAACAGTATATATATACATGTCACAGCGGAATTCTTTACACTCCAGGACCTTGCCACGGTCTGACTACAGAATATACCGAACAATAGTGCATTACAACCTTAACCAAATACATATTCTTCTTACAATCCTCTCACAACCATACACCTTACTAACTCAATTGCCATACGAGTGTACATGCACAACTCGTAGGTCACACTTGATCCTTAACACTTGTGTCCTCTCTTACTTGTGACGGCCGCCTCCTGATGTACACCTGTGTAGTAAAAACAGCCCCGAAGGGGGTCAGCACGAATGCTGGTACGATCCCCTCATGGCCCCCAAGCTAACGTGGCTACGACGACTAATTGCGATAGCATGGAGGTTGATTAAATGCACAACATAATAGTAAATGCTGTAAACAACAATCCATATATGAACAATCAAAGTTCACACACAATGAACGACTTAAATGCGTTCCCTTAATTAGAGAGTTAGTTATTAACTCCTTAAGTAATGTTCCCTCTTAATCTTAGTCCATCCTTATCTCACCTCAATCTTAGTCTTATCTTAATCTGAAAAAACCATCCTTTAATAAGGAGTGGATGTCGCTTATCTTAATCTTAATTATACAAACCATCCTTTAAAGAGGAATGGTTGCAATTCATCTTAACCTTACCTTAATCTTAAACTTAACAATACAAACCATCCTTTAATAAGGAATGGTTGCAACTTATCTTAAACCTTACCTTAGCCTTAATCTTAACTAATCTCAATATACAAAAACCGTTCCTGGAAGGGAATGGTTGTAGCTTAATTCGAACCTGGGATTTAGGTGATCCCACCGCACCATCATAATGCCACCTACTCTGGACGGGAGTCCAGCGCAGCTGAGCCAGCAACCGGCCCTAGGCTACAAGTCCGAAGACAAGTCCTTAATCGGAGGTCGAATCTGCTATAGATAACGACCCCCTTTCCTTAGCATGCATGACTGGAGATCGGTCCCGGGTTTCCTCACTCAAGTTCCAGTTAGTGGTAATCTCAAGACCCTGTTTGTTGGTTAACCTCTTTCTGTTCATATCGTCCCTTATTAGGGGCGTTCCTTAGTCTCACTCAATTCCTTACTAAACATTGGTTAGTAAGTTCTCACGGTATGTTGTGTTAGTTTTCAAACATCACACAACAATACAATAAATATAATATATTCCGGTTACATGCTTTATCTTGTTTAGTGAGCACACAAACCAAAGAGCACACAAGCCGAGGGACACCTCGTTAGCAAGCAGGTCACAAGAGAACTGTACCGTTCACCGTTAGTCGTTCGGCTGCTTACTCTCTTCCGGAGTCCAAACTCCCAAGTCCTAAAACATTCATTCAGTTTTAGGTTGTTAATCACTTAACTTAATTCAACTTACTTAACTTACTTAACTTGCTTAACTCACTTAACTTACTTAACTCTTAATGATCCCACCTAACACCTCTTAAGTCTTACAACTTAATCTTACAAACTTAATCTTAAACTTTTAAGTTTATTCTTAACTTAATCCCTTAGGTCTTTATACCTCTAATCATCATTGCCCCCTTAATGGGGTACCATTAATACCACTAACTCTCTTAGGGTTTCTTTCTTTTTTTTTTAAGTGTTAAGGGTCGACCGACCCACCGACCGACCCAACCCCTGGGTCGGTCCATTACAGAAACTTTTCCGTCTTTTGAAACCCATCCGTCCGACCCAGAGCTAGACCGACCGACCCAAACCCTCTGGGTCGGTCCTTTACAGAACCCATTTCCTACGTTAAATTTTTGCCCGACCGACCCAAAGCCAAGCCGACCGACCCAAACCCTCTGGGTCGGTCCAGTCCAGAGACATTCCGGCTGGCTCAACATGGCCCGACCGACCCAAGACTGGGTCGGACCCTGGGTCGGTCCACTACAGATTTTTCTCTTAATTTCCTCTTTCAATTCCAAACTCTTCTACAAGTGTCCTAATAGGTCCAACACCATCTTGGCACTTTAAACCCACCTTATAACCTCTACCAAACTCATTAAAACAACTTCCAAAGATCTTCTCAAACTTTAACTCAATTCTTGCAAAAACTCCTAACACTTGTTAGTTAATCCCTTTTCTTTCCAACATGTACATTATGCATGTCTAAAACTTCAACTATCCAAAGTGTTTCTTTTCAACCCATATAACTCCTCCTTAACCTCATTGCACTTCATCTTGCTAGTTAAACCTTCCAAGGTCATCTTGCATGTCCATGCACAATTCTCTTCTTTTCATTTGTTACTCATCATTCCTAAACTCTTGAGCTTACTTATACATTCTTTTATTCACTTACTCACCTTCCTCATGATCACACGCTCTCTTACATTCCTAGTCATTTTCCTTGACGTTTGAATACATTCTCCCTCACCTTTCTCTTCCATCACCTAAGTCCACTTATTACAATCTAAACTAAACCTCATTAGTCCTCTACTAACATCATCACTACTTAGGCAAGCTTCCCAAGACTTTCATAGATATATTCCCAAGTTCATACCTAAATCATCTTAAGCATTATACATCTCAAGAACTCCTTAGTTAACTCCTTTCCACTCAAATTCCTCATAGTGACTCCTAGTAAATCCTAGGTCATATTAATTCACCACCATCACCTAAACACTTATTTTCTACTCAAATTTCGCCATAGCTCCTCTAGTATATTATCATGCCCAAACACATTATTTTTTTCCTCATTCAACCATCTCACACACATCAAGTTCTTCTCATCATATCTCATCGCCCAAACCAACTCATTCACAACAAACTCAATATATTGCAATAATCTTAAATTGCATAGCACTAAGGCTCTTAAATGACATGGCTCTTAGGCCCTTAAATGACTTAAACTTAAACACTGAATTTCCCACATATAAAGGCTTTCAACCTGCAAATACACCCATCAATCATCGTAGTTATAATGCTCTTAAAATCCTTCTTAAACTTATATTACTAACTCATTCCCATTGGCTCCTTAGTCACAGGTTCACAAGCTTATTTAAGTTCTTTTTCTTAGGTTACATAACCCATTACCTAATGTAAGCCCTAGGCTACATTGGTACCCATCTAAAACTCATTCCTTAATCTTAAACCACCATTAGGTAAGCAATTTACCTTGTTTTCTCAAGCTTATCTTAACTTCCTCCTTAGACCTTCTTCTTGCATGAGTCTCGGCCACCACTTAAATTCCCCTTGCCAATGTTCTAATCAATATTCAATGACTCATATGAGTACTAAACAATACACTAACCTCAAGGAATAAAAACCTAGGTTAGAAATGTGTTCTAAGGCATCAAAGTGGATGATTACCTTTGAAGTCTCAAGATAGACTTTGGCATTGAATGAAATAGGACCTCCACTAGTCCTTGGTGAATAAATCAAGCTAGAACAAGGCATAAAAACATAGCCCCATGAGAAGAAATTTTCGGCCATATAAGGAAGATGATGGAAACTTGGTTTTTCTTACATTTTCTTTACCTTAAGAGAGTGGAGAAGCTAATGAGCTCTTCAAACTTGATTTTCCTCCATCAATGGATTTTCCTCTTGGCACCAAAATGGAGCTTTGAAGTATTTGAAAAGATAGAAAGATAGGTCTTCGCCTATCTAAGAGAAATATGTGTTTAGTTTTTGATTTGGAGCTAAAATGAGTGAGTTGTAGACAAGGCATGGTGAAGCAACAATGGAGCTTGTTCTCTCGGTTTGAGAGGATGAAAAACATGAAGAAAACCATGGAAGAAGAGAATGAATGGAGAAGAGGAGAGAAGGTAGGCTAAAAGGTAAGATATTTGCTTTAATAAAGCAAATAGTAACTTCTTTACTTATCTCTTCTTTTCTTCCTTATTTGATGAAGTCCATGGTGACTCATCCCTTAGAAAACCGGCCCCCATCTTAAATAAGGCTAGTCATGGTCTTTGTTGACCAACTAATTAGCTTATATTGATTAAAACTTAAACTAGTCACTATTTGGCACTATTCACAAATTAGTGCACATATTTCTGAAATTTTTGATTTCCCATTGATTTAGGCTTCCTAATGTGATACTAATTAGTACACATGTTGATTAAAGAGTAATCATGGACATCTAGCCACTCAAAACTCAATTCTTAGGCCATTTCTCAAAAATGTGCTTTAAGACTTCTTAAAGCACATTTTGTGTTTTAACTTGTTTTCAAGCTTGGTTTTCTTTGGTAATTGGTTTAAAATGACCATTAGAATATTACTAAGGTCTTATCATGATATTTGGGTACTCACCCAAGTCTCCCCAAGCTTTGAGCACATTTTTGCCCTAATTGCCCTTAAGGCACTTTTTGTGTTTTCCTTGGTTTAAATTGTCTACCAATCTTTCTAAGGCATATTCTAGCCTTACTACATCATAATTTGATGTTTACTTAGCATACTTAGGTTTGGGGTATTTCACCGGCAGTACCTCCTCAAACACCAGGTTTTGTGGAGTATTCATTTTCCTATTTTATTTGCCGAGGTGACGTTCTGTTTTGATCCAGGTGGTTTGCTTTTAATTACTGCTAACTTCGTTTTCCTGGCAAAGCTGTTGTATACCTTTATTTTTGATCCAGGATAACGGAGCGGGAGTCTAGCCAAAGACTATAAATACTGGCAGCTTACTAGGAGGCAACCCAGTGGTTAAATTTTATTATCCTACTATTTTTGTTTTATGTTATGTCTTCCATATTATTCCTATATATGTTTTTCTAAATAAAAAAGAAAGGAGAGAGAACGAGGAGAATTAACTTGAGTTCTTCTCGCTTTTTAGAATATTCATTACAGGAACATCATGCATGCACATTCCTACAGCTGAACTCAAGTGTGGGGGAGCTACTCTAAACACTCTGCGAACTCTGGGGAGTACACTCTCTTCACTTTGCACTTCAAATTTTTACATACTCCCTACTGCTTTGCATTGTATGAGGTACTCTGGTAGATTACATGACCTCGTTAATTTAATTCTTCCTACGCAATGAGGACATTGCTCCAGTCTAAGTGTGGGGGAGGATTCACTTCTCTATCGCTCATCTTAAGTCTCTCTTAATTGACACATTGCTTAAAATGCTTAATCTCTCTGCTTATCTTGCGTTTTTCCATATTCAATATCGTGGACCCTTTATATGTGGGTTGTTGTCTTTAAGAATAAATACTGTTATGAATTGTGGGATAAATGGTACAAAAAAAAAATTAAATTTTGATTGCTTTTGAGGAGCATTTTTATGCGGTGTGACCAAATGATCTGAAATGGTTGGATTTTTATCGCTTAGGGGTTCCTTCTGGCTTCTTTCTTAGGGATTGCTAAGGGGTGCTTCTCTGTCAAAAAGAAAAATAATAAACAAGGGACTTGCGAGACACCATTGGTAACCAACAAAGAGAGTTGAGTGTTCTTAAATACAAAGGCTTGATGCCTAAATATTACCTTCTCATCTCTTATGCAAAAGTGAAACAAATGCATAATTCTATTTTTCCTTTTGTTTTCTCCTCAATGCACATCCTTGAGAGAAGTTGGCCATGGTAAAAGTTCTCGAAGTTACCTTAACTAAGAAGCATTGAAGTACTCCGGATCATACCCCGAAACTCTATATTTTATTTTTTACCCTGAGCACACCTATGCCACCAGTAGGTGATGATTCACACTCCTCAAAAAGTTTAAGATCATGTACTGTTCACCTCTTTATCCTACCCTTCATAATAATATTTGTTAGTATTGAGCATTCCCTACTTACTTGGGTACATGGATTTGCTTGAGGACAAGCAAAAGGTAAGTGTGGGGGTGTGATAAGTGTCCAAATGAGCATGTTTTATGGGTGTATTTCATATATTATATTAGCACTTTTCTTGCTCATTTCTCACTTATCATATATTTTTCCTCTAGTTTATGTTTTATTGGTTATCTCACAAATTTATTGGTTAAACATGAGGAAAACCAAGCTAGGAGCAAAGTAGACGAAGAGACGAACGCATAGGCAAAAACGGATCTTAAATCGGAGCTAAAACGAATATTTTACAAGTAACCAGTTTTCGTCCGAACCAGGCTGGTCCGTGTCTTGTCCGCTCAAACAAGGCCGGACAGAGCATGGTTGTCCGTGTGTTGTCCGCAGAAACAAGGCCGGACAGAGCAAGGTGTGTCCGCGGATAAAAGGCCGGACAGAGGGCGGACGTGAGACAAGTCCATGGCTTGTCCGTGGATAAAAGGCCGGACAACACTGAGACGTCCGCCCAAATATGGCCGGACACAAACAAGGACGTGCAACCAGATCCAGAAATTAACGCAACAGATTTCTTTCGATGCTGTCGTCTTCTTCATTTTGCGGCGCCTGCAAACACATCCATCTACCCGATCAGCAATATCAGGCGCCATCCGAAAGTCCTGAAATTCCTCACGCGTTGTGCCGCCCCACTGCACTCCTTAAATTCCTCATGCGTTGTTCCCTCTTTCTTCTTCCTCTTCCTTTCTTCTATAAAACCCACGCTCCTTCTGCTCAAATAAATAGTCCCTGCCTAAATCCAAAGTTCATTATTCTTCATTCATTAGCCTTACACTGTTATTTTCCAGAAAACCAACGAAGAAGTCGATTGCCCATCTGTTCGTTCTTCTTCGTTGGTTCCGACTATCTTATTTCTTATGTTTGATTGTATAATTATGTGTGATTAATAAACCTAGCCTCCCGGGTTAGGAAGCGAGCCTATTTTATATAATTGTGTTATGTAAGCTTTCCACTATAATTTATCTAAGCAGTATTTTGATTCTTGCCCTTAATGCGCTTTAATCTTCTTGTACAATTATTAAAGTGATATTTGTAGTTTCTTGTTAAAATGCGGTGCTGAGACAAGGTTCTAGACATAGGAAGTCAAAACGGGTTAACGACTAGAAGCGAGTTTTCGCCTATAGGTTGATCTGTCTCCAATAGGAATTGTTAATAATGCGATTGGCTGAATTAACATGGGCATTCGTGCGGCTTGTTATTTCTGCTAGTTAGGGTTTGTTGTACAAGGACTGGTCAATGAACTAATTAAGATTCCTGAGTTTATTGCTAAAGTGGGACAGTTTATATCAATATAATTAGATAAAATAGGTGAGCAGAACAACCCGGGATGCTTTTTAAAATAACAAAAAGTTTTATAATTTCTATTTTTATTCTGTTTGATTAATTGTTCTTTTTACTGCTTTGTTTATGTTAAGTGTTAAACCACAACTCCCCTAAAAAAATGATAAAATCTATTTAATAGAATTCTCAGTCAATTTACTACACTATCAGTTATCCACAGCGAGGTCCCCAAGAGTACGACAACCCACAAATCCACTATTCCGCAAAACGATAGGTACACTGCCTAAGTGGTAGAAGTAGTCACATATTTCTTCCAACAACTAACTCTTTTTGGCTTTGTATCACTAATTGTTTTTGTTACTGCCTTGTTACTTGTTTGCTAAGTTTCGTGTTAATTTTGATTTCAAATTGAGTTCTTTCAATTACTAACGTGTTTATAATCTTTCAGGCTACATACCCATAAAATTTGAGTCGAAAACACCGTCGGGAACCGCCTGAAAACCCCCGTTCGTGGGTGGTCCGGGGCCTCGGACCTATGGTCCGGGACCACGGACGGGTTGTCCGTGACCACGGACACCCACGGACGGCGGCGGGATTTTAAAATTTTAAAATTTAGGTTTTTTTAAATAAAGTCCGGGCCCACGGACAGCCTATCCGTGGCCCGGACTTTTCAAAATTTCGTTTTTTCTTAAATTCAACTTTTCTGTATAACTAGGTTAACTGGGATCCGTGTTCTTGGACCTGGGGTCCGTGGCTACGGACGTAAACAAAATTTAACCTAATTCTGCCTCTGAAACCCTAGTTTAGGTATTTTCAGTTTCCACTTTTACTTTCAGTCAAAAAATGTTAAAAATACAAAAAAATCAGAAGCGCACACTTAGGTTAAAAATGACTCGTAATAAGCCATAATTAAACTAAGTAGAGAAAAATGACTTCTAGGGGTAATGAAAGTAATTGAACCCTAATTAAGTCAAATACTAAACCCCCGAACCCGAACTCTACCTTTCCCAATTTACTCTAGGTTAAAATTAGGTGGCGACTCATAATAGGTTCCAGTGAGCTAGCTTAGGTTTTAATAATTATTGTTATATGACATAGTTATTAAACTTAGGTTATAAGTGGACCTAAAACCCGCGTAGATCCTAATCAACATTAATCAACATAGGATAGGGTTTAAAATCGAGACTTACACTACGACCTTTCTATCACTCACCAGTCAGATCCTGACAGAAATTCACAAAGCTAATAATAAAAATCTGTAGTATTCATTAAAAAGATTAATAAAACAGCAACCTGAACAATCCAAATAATTATCTCAATCAACCGGTAAAATAATCATATTATCAGTCTAACTAAGCAAACCCCCACTATCCAAGATTTAATCCTTTAGCCTATCATAATTAAAGAAATAACACAAGAAGAAAAAGTAGAAATCATCTCGGCATTATTTCTTAAATTCTCCAGGTAGAAGGTGGAGCAAATTGACGAATTTGAAACAAAAATCCTTTCTCTAGTGCTGGAATGGTCGCAACAAAGCCCCAAGAATAAGAAAGAGCCACAGACATATATATGCTTCTGTGTATGTGTGTGAGCCTTCCCAAAAACTTCTGTCTGTCTCTCTTTTTATTTCTTTCCATCTCGTCCCCTCTCTATCTGTGTCTATTCTCTTTCTTTCTCTTTTTTTCTTTTCTATTCTTTTTCCTGCATGCGTCTGACTCACCCCTTTCTTTCTTTTTTTTTTCTTTTTTCTTCCTCTTCCCTCTGCGTTTTGACTCTCGCTTCTTTTCTCTCTCTTTTTTTCTTTCTTTTCTTTTTCCTCTCTTTTCTACATTCTGACTCCCCCTCTTCTTTTCTTTCCGTTCTTTTTTTTTCTTTCTTTCCCTCTCTCCTCTGCCGATTTACGCCTCCCTCTCTTCTCCTCTCTCTTTCTTTTTTTTTTCTCTTTTTTTCCTTATCTTTCCTACACACTCTGCATTTCATTTCTTTTTTTGTTCATTTTTTGTTCTTTTTTTCTACAGGTCTGTAAATCGTAGACTTCTCCCTTTTTTTTATTGTTTTCCAGCCCTCAACTTTCTTATATTTCCAATCTCCCCCCTTCTTCTTCTCAATCCTTTCATGGCAATCTCGTAAATATATATATTGCACCGGACACAACTTTGACAGGGTCTAAATTCTTCATATGAGCTCCAATTTGTTCCCCGTTTGTGGCATTGGAAAGCTTGTGAGGAGATCTATGCATTTCTACCATCATTTCATGCTTTTGACATATAAATTGGCATCAGTCCTTACTTAAAGTAAGGGTCATGAAAAGCATACGCTAAGTGTGAGAAAGCTTATAAAAGGGTTGCATAAATAAGAATTTAGCACCTATAAAACCGTAACAATTTCACACTTATCACCATCAAGCAAATTTCTTTAAGGAATAGGTGAGCCTTCTCGTCCTCCGAGGAGTCACTATATGAGGTTTGGTTATTGTCGTTAAGCTCTGAGTCTCCCCATACAACAACAAATGCTTCTTTCCTTGGCCCTTTGTTGAACGATCATTAGACAGGTTTCTTGAACTTGTCATTGTCCTCTCGTGATTGTTGAGGATAGTCTTTGATGTGATGCCCGCGCTTTGAGCATGCAAAACACTTGTAATTGTTCTTTCTGCGGTGATCGTTAGTCTCCTTGGGCTCACTTCCTTTCCTCATGTTGTTTCCTATGAATTTTCAAAAGTACCTCTTAGCGTAGAGGACCATCTCATCATTGTCTTCTTCTGTCTTAGAGTTTTCAGCTACTTGTAGGCCTATGCCTTTTCCTTTTTCTTTTGAACTTTTAGAGCTTCATTGTTGTAGTTTCAACTCGAACGCCATTAGGCAGCCTAACATGTCCGCCAAGGACATCTTAGAGAGATCATGGATTTCTTGCATGGCATTGACCTTGCTATCAAAGGAGGCAGGAAGAGATCTGTGGAATTTCCGAATTTGATCCTCATTTGAGATAGTTCTTCCAAGCACCAACATTTCATTGATCAGCTTGGTGAACTTTGTATGCATTTCATAAATGCTCTCCTTTTCTTCCTTCTTGAATAGCTGCCAATGAGTGAGTAGCAACTCAATACGAGTCATTTTGATCTCATTATTCCCTTCATACGTGACCTCAAGAGTTTTCCAAATCTCTTGAGCTGTTTTAGCTGAAGCTATCTTGGAGTATTGCTCAGGTAGTAGTGCACAGTGCAGTATTCTTATGGCTCAAGCATTGAATATCAGCTTCTTGATTTGATCATCCGTCATGCTGTCGATAGATATGTCTTGTCCTTGAGCGTTCTGGAAGGTGTACTCTCCATGTGTTATCACCCTCCACATTCTTGGATCATTAGACTTGATGTGAAACTCCATTTTATTCATCTAGTGAGTGTAGTTGTCTCCATCGAAGAGTGGTGGTCGATTTGGTGCAGAACCTTCTTCTTCCGCTAGTAGGCATGCGTGAGACATTTTTGTTCATCTTCTAAAGCAGTTATCTTTCTAGAAGAGACCCGCTCTGATACCAATTGAAACCAGCAAGCGCACTTGACGCGTCCCCGACGGGTCGTGGACGTATCATGGACTTAAATAAAACATTCATAGTTAGGAATAGACAAGAGATAAACTTAAACTGGAAACTCCATTTCGATTGAGAATTTACACACACAAAATTCACTCAATCTCCTTCGCCCCACACATGGACTTCCGGGACAGTTTTGACTTTACCCCTAAAGTCCTTAACCCTTACCTGACTATCGG
Source organism: Limonium bicolor (assembly GCA_023374045.1). Taxonomy (NCBI): domain Eukaryota; kingdom Viridiplantae; phylum Streptophyta; class Magnoliopsida; order Caryophyllales; family Plumbaginaceae; genus Limonium; species Limonium bicolor. Next base: position 263,167,106 of record CM041779.1, on the reverse strand, counting down.
GCTACGGTTCACCGACCTCTCCCCGATCTGTCGGTCTATCAAATGCCCAAAGTATTGACACTCTAACCCAATCTTGTCTAGCTCACCAACTCTCTAGCACTTACACACACACACACACACACACACACCACACACACACACACACACACACACACACACACACACACACACACACACACACACACACACACACACACACACACACACACACACACACACACTAGTCTAATCCACACTTGCCCAGATAATCTATTTCTTTTTCTCTCATATAGGCTTACTTACATATGAAATAAATGCAAGTATATATATACAGTTTAGTTAGGGTGTAGCTACCGTCCTATAAGTCCCTAGACTCTAGGAGTCAACTATAACTTCTATTATTCACATAACTACCACACTAGACTTGCAGATAGTCTTCAACTTGATCTGAAGGCGTTTGGACTACGTGTCACCTTATGGTTGGTCATGTTGGCGGTAGCCCTCTCCATTGGTCGAGCACCATATGTGTGCCCCACTTGCCAGATTCTGTCTTGCTCATTAAATGCTCATTAATGCTTCTGTAGTCTTCATTACGGCTATGAAATCTGTTATGATAAGTAGCCCTTTACTTATCTTGCCCATTTGCACATTAATGAGTTTTGTTTTTGTCGTGTGCTTAGTAGTTTATGTGGGTATATGAGTCTGTTTGAATGTGTCGATCCTCTTGCAGTCTTTTGTCTTTGATTTTCTTCTTAAACATGAGAGATATCTTCGTATGGTGTCTGACTTGTAGTATATGCTAGAAGTTCTATGGAGCTCTTGCAGACAGGTGCCTGACTAGTTGGGCACATGTCGTGAACTGAGTGCGCTTGCAATCTTGCGTGCTATACCACTCCTTTACCTGTCTATCTGAGTCATGAATCTTGACAAACATATTAGATAGACAACACAAGGTTTTCTATCATCAAAACTAAAAGATCGTGACTTAACACCATAGATGATAACTGGAAGGTGAGGAAGTTTGAGGCTGGTTTTTTTGGGTGACATCAAAGTTACAATGGCGCTCTTTTGGCACAGGACGTTTAGAGATGTGGCGGATGTTGCCTTGTTTGTGGAGGCTGAGCTACAGGCTATGCAACGGATCGAGATGAGATACCAGAGGCCCAATAAGGGCAAGGACCAAAAGAGGAAGGTTCATGTGGAGGAGCCTGAGAAGCGAGATCAGTCTTCTTTTTAGAAGAAGAAGTTTAAAGGAGACTGTAGAGCTTTGTCTTCTGCTTTGCCTGCTATGGCGAAGTGTTCTAAATGTGACCGTTTTCATCCAGGTTGAGAGTGCTACAAGAAGTCTGGAGCATGCTTCAAGTGTGGCTCGCTAGATCATCACATCGCCCAGTGTCCACAGGCTAGAGGTAGTAGTGGAAGTTTAGAGGGCAGCGGCGCCAGTTCAGGGTCTGGGCAGAAGACCAACAAGAAGAAGCCATAGACTCAGGCACGGGTGTACGCACTAGCTGTTGAGCGTGACCGTGGCTCAGGCTGAGTTGTGTCAAGTATTCTTTAGATCTCTTCTCGGGCAGTTTACTGTCTGTTTAATTCAGGAGCTACCCACTCCTTTGTGTCTATTGATTTAGTGGGTAGTCTCGGGTTGTCTGCCGTGCCTCATGATGATGATTTGTGCATTTCTAGTCCATTGAGTGGTGTGCCTACTTGTGTGATTAGTTTTATGTGCAAGTCTTGTCTAGTGGTAGTTTATGGATAGGACTTTACCTGCTGACTTGATTCCTATGAATATGTCATGCTTTAATGTGATTTTGGGCATGGACTGGCTAGCAGAGCACCATGCCATATAGATTGTGCGGCTAGAAGAGTTGTTTTTGATAAGCTGGGTGAGACCTGTTTTATTTTTGTGGGGAATTAAGTTCCTTGAGTGTCAGTGTTAATGTCTGCTATGTAGGCAGTCAGCTTCCTGAGGAAGGGCTGCTAGGGGTTTCTCTGTTTTGTGCCTGAGGTTCAAGAGGGATCCCATATGGAGGATATCCCTATTGTGTGTGAGTTTCCTAAGGTGTTCCAGGACGATGTACCCGGACTACCACCTGACCGTGAGGTGGAGTTCTCGGTAGAGTTAGCTCCAGGGACTCAGCCTATTTTGAAGGCTCCCTATTGTATGAGTCTAGTGGAGCTTAAGGAGTTGAAGGTGCAGCTGCAGGATCTACTTGATAAGGGTTTTATACGCCCTAGTGTGTCTCCATGGGGAGCACCAGTTCTATTCATGAAGAAGAAGGATGGCTCTTTCAGGTTGTGCATTGATTATAGGGAATTGAATAAGGTTACCATTAAGAATAGGTATCCTTTTCCCCGCATCGACGATCTCTTCTACCAGCTAGCAAGAGCGATATTGTTTTTGAAGATTGATTTACGATTGGGGTACCATCAACTGAAGATTAAGGTCGAGGATGTGTCGCTTTCAGGACCTAATATGGGCATTATGAGTTCTTGGTCATGCCTTTTGGTTTGACCAATGCCCCTTCATTCTTCATGGATATGATGAACAGAGTCTTCAAACCCTTTCTTGATTCTTTTGTGGTCGTGTTTATTGATGACATTTTGGTGTATTCCAAGAGTGCTGAGGAGCATGATGAGCATGAGGAGCATCTGAGAGTTGTTCTACAGACTTTGAAGGAGAAAGAGTTGTATGCCAAACTGAAGAAGTGCGAGTTTTTACCGGATAGGGTTGTCTTCCTAGGTCATGTGGTCTCGAACGATGACATTTCAATGGATCCGGAGAAGATCAGGGCGATCATGAAGTGGGCGAACCCCACTAATGTTTCTGAGGTGCGCATCTTCTTAGGTCTTGCTGGTTATTACAGGAAGTTTGTATAGGGTTTCTCCAAGATTGTGTCTCCCTTGACTCGCCTTCTTAGGAAGGATGTCAAGTTCAAGTGGAGCGAGGCGTGTGAGGAGAGCTTCCTGGAGCTTAGGAGAAGGTTGACTTCTGCTCCAATTTTGGCGTTGCTTTCTGGGACATATGGCTTTGAGGTGTTCTGTGACGCTTCCCATAGAGGGTTAGGGTGTGTACTGATGCAGAAGGGTACGGTGGTGGTGGATGGCTCGCGTCAGCTGAAGTCGTACGAGAAGAATTACCCTACCCACGATTTCGAGTTTGCTACTGTGGTCTTTGCTTTGAAGATCTGGCGGCACTATTTGTATGGTGCGGCGTGTAAGGTCTACACACATCACAAGACTCCCAAGTATCTGTTCACGCAGAAGGACCTAAACTTGAGACATCGGAGATGGTTAGAGATTTTGCACAATTATGATTTGAAGATCCTCTACCATCATGGTAGGGCGAATGTAGTGGTGGATGCACTGAGTCATAGGGGTGCTCCGGGGCTTGTTGCTCGATGTCTGGGATTCAGAGGTCTACTTATGAGCTGCAGCGTATGGGAGTCTAGTTTGTTCGATCTGATACTACTGGGATAATTGTTGCTCTCAAGGTGCAGTCGACTTTGATAGATCGGGTCAGGGCTAGTCAGTTGGTAGATGCTGAGTTGTGTTGGATTTGAGAGAGACTGTCAAATGATCAGGGGTCAGACTTCTCAGTGTCTAGAGATGGCTGTCTACAATACAGAGGTAGAATATGCATACCCATTGGTGGAGATCTGAGGCGTGAGATTATGCAGGAGGCTCATGGAGCTCCTTATTCAGTACACCCAGGGGGTGTAAAGATGTCTCGGGACCTTAGAGATTCTTTTTGGTGGGCGAATATGAAGAGAGAGATTTCAGATTTCATAGCTCATTGCCAGACCTGTTAGCAGGTGAAGGTTGAGCATCAGTGGCCTACATGCGGGTCTTCGGCAGCTCCTTCCCGTCCCTGAGTGGAAGTCAGAGAGCGTATGGATGGAATTCATTATTAGACTCCCTATGACATCTTCTGGTTTCGATGCTCTTTGAGTGATTGTGGACCATTTGATGAAATCAACCCATTTCTTGCATGTGAAGATGAGATTTAGCCATGATCACCTTTCTCGGCATTATATTGATGAGATTGTGAGGTTGCATGGTGTGCCAGCAAAGATTGTTTCGGACAAAGGTCCTAGATTTGTATCTCGCTTCTGGAGTAGCCTGCATTAGGCTATGGGGACAAGTTTGGTGTTGAGTTCAGCGTATCATCCTCAAACATGGTCAGACTGAGATGACGAATTAGATTCTGGAGGATATGTTGAGGGCGTGCACATTGGATTTTGGTGGGAGTTGGGATCAGCATGTTACTCTGATTGAACTTGCTTATAATCATAGCTTTCAATCGTGTATTGGGATGGGCCTATTTAGGCACTGTATGGTAGACGTTGTAGATCTCTTATTTGTTGGGATGATCTTAAGCAAAAGGGCTCTTCTAGGTCCAGCGTTAATGCAAGAGGTTGTGGATAAGGTACAGACTATCAAGGAGAGTCTGTTGGTTGCTTAGAGCTGATAAAAGAGCTATGTAGATCAAAGATGTCAATCGCTTGAGTTTCAAGTCGGGGATCACGTGTATCTGAAGATTTCTCGTGTTCGTGGCATTGCCTGCTTAGGCAAGAGAGGCAAGCTAAGTCCTCGGTTTGTGGGTCCTTTCGAGGTGCTAGAGAAGGTTGGTTCTGTAGCCTACAGGTTGGCATTGCCACCAGCATTGACGGGAGTGCATGATGTGTTTCACGTGTCGATGCTCAGGAAGTATCTTCATGACCCTTCGCATGTGATTGACTATGGAAAGGTCCAAATTCGAGATGATTTTCCTATATGGCAGCTCCGGTTTGTATTTCAGCTCGTGACGTTCACCGGCATTGCAGTAAGACACTACCTATGGTAAAGGTCCAATGGTTTGATCAGTCCAAATGTGAGGCGACTTGGGAACTCGAGGAGGAATTGCGTGCCAAGATCCCCTCTCTCTTCAAGCAGAGAAGTATGTTGAATTTCAAGGACGAAATTCCTTTTAAAGGGGGAGTGATGTAATAACCCGGTTGTTATTTTAGAATTTACTAATGTTGTTTTTATTTGTCATCTTATGTTATGTGCTTATTTTAGTGTTTCGGACGTCCAATGTATTCAAGTAAAAGGTGAGGGACAAGGAGGTCCTTTCCACTCCCTTTTATTTTGGTAAGTCCTTAATAAGGAAAATAATTTCCTTATTCTTATTTCCAGCTCAGTTTTCAAGTGTAGTTCTCTCCGACAGTTTGAGCGCTCCTCTCTTCTTCCTTTTCTTTAGTGCTGTCTCTGGATCGCTGGGGCGAATTGTTGCGTTTTGCCCATCATTTTCTTTGCTGCGGTTTGGCTACTCTGCTGGCTGAATTCAGGTTTGATTCCTTGTGATTTGAGTGATTTTCGTTGCTGTTTTGGGATGGCAGTTTTTCTGATTTTTGGGCTGTTCGGTTTGCAAATTCAGCGTCGTTTAGTGCTGCTTCTATGCTGCTGTTCGTCTGGCAGAGTGTGGGCGTTGTCTGGATTAATTCGGCTCTACAAATTGAGGTAAGTAGGGGATGAAATCGGGGTTGTTTGCTGACCCTCGGGGGACTGATTTATGTTGCATTTCTGGTTTGAATTTGTGTTGTTTTGTGCGAAATTTTTGTTGTTCTACATTGACAATCAAGTGACTAAAACTCCCATGGGCACTGTTTTGCAATTTTGGATGGTTTGGTAAAGATTGATGTTGATTTGTGTGAATTCTGCTCTCTGTCGCTGTTACATAAACTAGCATATTTGCGACGTCCGGACTTCCGTCTGGACTTGTATGTCCGAACGTGTTGTCTGGCGCGCCTCTGTTTTCAGCGTTTTTGAAGTGTCCGAACATGCTTCCGGAATTGTAAGTCCGGACAGCATGCAAGGATGTTTCTGATTTTGCTCTCGGCATGTGGCCGAACTTGTAAGTTTGGAAACATGTTCGGATTTCTCCTGATTTTGATTTTGACATGTGTCCGGACATGTAAGTCCGGACACATGTCCGGACGTGACTCTAGATTTCTGTTCGCAACGTGTCAGGACATGCAAGGTCGGACGCATATCTGGATACACCTTCTGTTTGGCTTATTTTGCTCGTTTGTGCTCTGTTTTGACTTCTATTTGCGCGGTATGATTCCCCTAAGTGTGAATAAGAGCTTTATACTTGTCTTATACTTATTTAAGCACATTTGATATAATATTTTGGCTAAATTGTTTTAGGACCTAGTTACTTAGCTTCTGAGCCTTGGATAGTCGGGTCAGGCTATCCCGTAGCATGCTACGCATGAATTCCTTCTGTTTTGTTCCTCAGGTTCCCGTCTGTTCTATATCTTAGGGTCCCCTGGATAATTAGTGATCGATGGGTCCATAGCTGTCTCTACGGCTTCTTTGTGGGATCTACGGATCCATAGGGCTTTAGTGTTCTCCCCTTCTGATGTGTCAGCTGGTGTCTAGTGTCCCACAGCTGGGATCAACGTGTAAGCTGGTGTCTAGTGTTCTCCCCTTTTGATATGGTATTCTGTTCAGCTTTAGTATTTGCTTTGTTTCTGGTTTGTCTATTTCGAAGTGACTTATGTTACTCTCTGATTTGAACATTTCTCACTTATGTTTTGAGTGGGCTTCCTTGAGGAAGTTTTCTGCTTACTGGCCTTTTGAGCTCACCCCTTTATTATATCATGCAGATTGAGCACTTGGAGACTTCTTCATCCATCCTCTTTTGGAGTTTCGGTTTATGCTTAATTAGTTTGACTTCAGGTTATGTATTTGACTTATGCCCTTAGACGCTTTCGACTTTATGTAGCCTACAAGTTTGACTTTGTATTTACTTACATTTGATACTTTGGGATATTGTAAACTCTCTTGTTCTTTAATGCAAGTACGTTGATTTGGGGTTTTGTGTGCAAATGCGTTAGAGCCTTGTATTCTTAGGTAGTAGACACGTGGCGTGTAATTGCCCTAACTCCTAGGCCAGTTTTAGGGTTGTTAAATTTTGTCATGGTGCTTCCTATCCTACACTTGACGTGTTTGGTGTTTGCACTTGTTTCTTGCTTACGGTCAAAACTTCAAGACATTGAATTTGATATTTGTTAGATTTACGCCTTCGATCTGTTACTTTCACATGATTAGATACACAACTAACAAGTCGGAAGTCTTTTAAGCTATAACATTGCCATCGGGTGTGATGAAAGGCAACGGGATCATGGAGGGATATTTGAGGTATGTCAAGCTTAAAGGGGTGACCAAAGCTGCAACTTACGTCTTCCCTTGGATCTGCCTTCCTTGACTTGAAGTCGTCTTGGCTGCTTTGAGTTGACGTTGTTTTCGAGCTTCTGGACTTGCACTTTTGAAGTCATCCTTTACACCATTTCTCTTCTTTTTGTCATTCGGATTTCTTCGAGGCATTTTGGGTTTTCCCTTTTAATCCTTTCTTGACTTCGCTTTCAAGGTTCTTGTGTCTTCCCGGTTATGAGCTTTAAGAGTTTTTTTATGTGAGCTCTTTGGATCCTAAGTCACGTTGGGACCATTTGTGGATCGCTTCATCATGCCGATAGTGGCGTTGCTTCTTTGGACTAAGGAAAACGTTATCCGAGAATCAGGCTCCTTGCTTCCTTTGGTCACCGGGTTGGATATTCATCACGGAGTGGCTCATTTTGTAGAGCTTAGAATATCGAAAAGGGATATTAGAAAGGCTCAACGGGGGTGCCTACGGTGTAATGTCAGGGTTCACAAGCTTTTTGGCAGTGTGATGCTCAACCTAGGTGCTTCGTCATTCCTTGTAGTTGTGTATCTGTTCTTTGTTACTTTTCACAGGTCTAAGCGTAAATTTACTAAGTATCTCCTTCGATCAGAGTTATGTCGTTTACCTCACCTTTGAATGTGGTCTCACCGGAGTCGTGTAAAGATGACAAGCTCATTCACTTATGGTTTTTCCACTCAAGGCACTCTCGCGAATTTTTCACTCAGAGACTTGTTCTTACGTTTAAACAAAAGATTAAAGACGACGAACTTGAACTCAAATTGCCCCCAGTATTGATTTGGGGTTCATGACAACAATTTTTACAAGTGTGTACTTGGAACCGCTTTGTGAGTTGCATGGATGTTCGATGATGAGCTGTGATGTTTGGATGAACAGTTTCACCCTTTTAGTATTAAAAGACAACTTATCTGTTCCATTGTCAGAAAATGACTATTTCATGATCCCATTTTTTTTACAAGACGTGAGTGTTCATCATTTTTTTTAAAATGAATGCACAAAAATTATGAAAATGGAACTGTGCTCTTGTGAATGAAAATATAACTTTGGAAATTGCAAACTCAAAAATGATTAAGGAAATTAACTACTACAAAATGGAAAGACAACTAATCAAGAAAAGAAACTTAATAAGATAGTAATCTCTAATGACGCTGAATTGTCTGGTGCCAACGTATTAAAGACTCGAGCTCTCGACCGTTAGGACGTTATTAAGATGACTGTGTTCGCTTTCCTTCTGAACTTGGAGTAGGCTTCATGAAACGCCTAAACTAGGAATCCCTATGAGTTATGTATAAGGTACTTGGGCCTGAATCTTTCCCCAAACTGAGAGTGAGGTGCATGGGCTAGAGTGATTCCTAGACTATAACAGATGTGTGGGCCTGAGTACCCTTAATCTGGAAGTGAAGCAAATGGGCTGAAGGGAGCTACATGGACGGTGAATAGGCCACTCGACAGAGAGAGAAACTTTAAAGTCTAAGATTTGCTTGATGTTCCTGTTGGGCCTTGAGGCCAAAAATTAGAATGAATGGGTTACGTAAACTATCTTAAATCCGAATGGGCCTAAACCTAAACAAACGGATCTGATTGGGCCTATAGATATGACTCGTAGACGTAGGATTTTGGGCTAGAGCCTGAATGAAAAGTTCATCTAGAATGGAATGGGCCTTGGGCTGAAATGTTTTGAGAATTTGGCACCTGGGCCGGAAGTGTTTGGGCTAGAAATAAGGCGTATGGGCCGGAATGATTTCTAAAGCACGTTTTAGACGTGAATTGGAAATTAGGCTGAAATCTAAGTGAATAATTCTGATTGGGCCTAAAAGATGATTCCTAGATCTAGGATTTTGGGCCAAGGCCCGAACAAAAAGTTTACCTTGACTAGAATGAGCCTTTGGGCCAAAAAAGTTTTCAATGAAAGGCTATAGATTTTCAAGTCTTGTGGACTACTTGAAATACACTGAACCTCGATTACCGTAATTAAGAAGTAGATTAAATTAAATGAGGATGTAAATAAGGATTGATTATTAATTTATTAAACTAGTGAATTTAAAGCAAGGAGAATCATGACATACACTAAAGTATTTATATGTATATTACAACACATGTAACACCCCAAACACTGGCCTAGGAGTTAGGGGTATTACACGCCGCGTATTACTACTTAATAACGCAAGGCTCTAATAAGCGAACACAAACAAGCAAATAAAGGCCCAAAACAGAATACTTATACAAAGTATAGTCAAAGTGATGTTAAAACATCCCGAAAGTTAATACAAATCCCACAAACGAAATAACAAAAGCGGAAGCTAACTTCGAATGCCCAAAGGCTACAAGTCAAATACAAATTTCCCTAAGAACAAAATAAAACAGTAGCTAAACTCTTGGAGCTGAACAAAGTGACCCTCGCTGATCAATCTGCAATGTTAGATAAAGTAGGGGAATGAGCAAACAACTATGCCCAGTAGATGACTAACTTCATCAACCAGCATGCTCAAAACATTTAAAGAATATTATCAAATCAGAAGGAGTCGAAAGGAATCCATATACATGTCAGAAAACAGAAGCAGAAGGACTAAACAGAGTCAGAGGCAGACAGAATCAGAAAACAGAACGGGACACTAGTTGATCACAGCATACAAACAGAACGAGCAAACAACTCGTGAACAGAACGAGGAAACCTCACTCATAAACAAAACAGGTGGAACACCTGTGAACAGAACGAGGATCATCACCCGTGAAACAGAAGGATATCCTACATAGCGCACTACGAGACAGCTACACCAGCCATCCAAGGGTTCAGATACAGAGATAACTAGGTCCCAAAACAGAAGCTTAAAATCAGATAAGCATACGTGCAACCATCGCACCAGAGAGCAGATAGAAAACTGAGAAATCAGAAGGGGGATCCAACCCCGCAAAAAGGAAGTCATAGAACTCAGAAGCGTGTTGAAGGATTTTAAATCAGATAACACGTAACCATGTGCTCAAACATGTATAATCAGATAGTATTTGGAAAGAGGAAACCAACGCCGCAGACGACACTCAAAACGGAGCTTAAACGAGCAAGTTATGGCGAAAACAGAGAGGGGTCCGAACTTGTGTCCTAACTTCGAAGCTCGGACACAAGCTCAGACTCAAAACAGAGGGGAAACTCAAGATGTCCGAACTTCGAAGTTCGGACTGAAGTTCAGACAGTTTTTGGGAAAAAGTAACGTGGTGAAGTCCGAGCTTCAAAGCTCGGATTATTTCAGAAAACAGGGGTGTCCGAACTTCAAAGTTCGGACTAAAGTTCGGACATGCCCCGAACACGAAAATACAGAAGCTCAAAACATGCTGTCCGAACTTCAAAGTTCAGACTGAAGTTCGGACAGTGCGAAAAATCCAGTTTTCAGAACGAAAACAGACGCGAACAGAAGCTTCAAACAATGTCAAATTGTCACAGAAACACAGGGTTTGTAGAAAAACAACCATGGGGGGGGGGGGTTTACACAATTAAAACCACATTAAATGAGAGGAATTGAGCACCACAAACGTAAGACAACCCAATCACTTAACAAGAGTTTAAACACCCCATGGGTGAACACACTAGCTGAATCCGCGAGCCACCTACCTCCTGACAGTAGATTGATCCCTTCGAATCTGAACAGCAATCGATCCAACGCAGACACAACAGTAACATAGACCCAAAATGCAATCCAAACCGCCACTGAATCCCTGAATAACAACGCAGCGATGCAACTCTCAATCAGACACTGACGGAACCACCAAAACTAAAACTGAAACGGAGAACGGAATCGACCACCACAAACGCAAGACAACCCAATCACCTGAATCAGTCTACGGATTTGCAGAGCACGCCAGCAGTAGATGAATTCGACAGAGGAGTCGAGAAGAACCGCTGATTCATAATTAGATTGTAGAGGATGAATTAGAACATGAAATTCTACACAACCGTAGAACTGAGAGAGGGCTGAATACTATACCTTGAACAGAATGCGAATTGCGTCGGAGAAGATGAATTCACAGCAGAGATTTAGAACCCGGACAAACACAGCAGCAGTCGACTTTTGACAGGTTGAGAAGAAAGGTAAACGTTGAAGAGGAGAGGGAGAGCGAGACGTCTGACAAACTGATCGAGGGTTAGGAATACGGAACGTGATTAACATCACGATAAGAGAAGCTTAAATATCTCTTAATTGATAAAATAAAGCCCTTACCAGATTAATAAATAGCGAATGACCTCCACGCCCCTGACTTTAATATAAAGGACTTCCATGTCCTGAATTTAAAGTGAACCAACATAAAGTAAGATTGCGACGAAATAAGTTATAACGAAACCTTGGGTTATAACATCACCTCCCCCTTAAAAGAATTTCGTCCTCGAAATTAAAACGTACCTACTGCTTGAAAAGGGCGGGAAACTTGGTTCGCACTTCACTCTCCAACTCCCAAGTGGCCTCCTGCTCTGACTGACCCGTCCACTGGATCTTGACCAAAGGCATGGTCTTTCTCCGGAGCTTACGAACAGCTCGAGCCAAAATCCTCAGAGGCAATGCTTCATAAGTGAAGTCCTCTCTAAGCTGAAGCAGACCGAACTCTATCACATGAGACGGGTCTGGAATATACTTCCTCAGCATAGACACGTGGAAGATACTGTGAACTCCAGCCAACAACGGTGGAAATGCTAAACGGTAGGCAACTGGTCCGATCCTCTCCAGGATCTCAAAAGGACCCACAAAGCGAGGGCTAAGCTTGCCTCTCTTCGCAAACCGAACAACTCCTCGAACTGGAGAAACCTTCAGATACACATGATCACCCACCTCAAACTCTAGAGGTCGTCTCCTCTGATCGGCGTAGCTCTTCTGACGACTCTGAGCCACAAGCAAGCACTCCCTGATGGACTGAATCTTAGCTACAGCATCCTCGACCAAGTCCGGACCAACAACTGCTCTCTCCTTCAGATCATCCCAACAGATGGGTGATGTGCACCTCCTGCCATACAAAGCCTCAAACAGGGCCATCCCGATGCTAGTCTAGAAGCTGTTATTATACGCGAACTCTATCAAGGCAACGTACTGGTCCCAGCTGCCTCCAAAGTCAAGCACGTATGCTCTGAGCATGTCCTCAAGGACCTGATTCGTCCTCTCTGTCTGACCATCTGACTGAGGATGATACACTGTGCTGAACGACAACTTCGTCCCCAAAGCCTGATGCAAACTCTGCCAAAATCTGGATATGAAGTGCGGATCTCTGTCAGACACTATCAAAGCCGGAACTCCATGAAGGTGCACGATCTCGTCCATATACAACTGAGCCAAGCGATGCAAACTGAAAGTCTTCCTGACAGGCAAGAAATGAGCGCTCTTCGTGAGTCTGTCCACTATCACCCAAACTGCATCAAAACCCCTCGGAGTCTTAGGCAGTCCCATAACAAAGTCCATACCGACGCTCTCCCACTTCCACTCCGGAACCGGTAGAGGCTGAAGCAAACCAGCTGGTCTCTGATGCTCGGCTTTGACCTGCTGGCAGGTCTGGCATCTAGACACAAAATCAGATATATCTCTCTTCATATTGTTCCACCAAAAGGTCTCTTGAAGGTCCCGGTACATCTTCACACCTCCTGGGTGTACCGAGTACGGGGCTCCATGAGCCTCCTGCATGATCTCTCGCCTCAAGGCATCATCTGTAGGCACACAGACACGGTCTCTAAATCTCAGACAGCCGTCCTCTGAAATTCTGAACTCGGACTCCTGACCAGAAGTAATACTCTCTCTACTCTTACCCAAACCGGCGCCGAGCTCCTGACTGGCCTTGATCCGGTCGATCAAGGTAGGTTGAATCTGCAACGCTGCCAACATCCCAGACCTCTCTGGATGGACGACCCAAATATCCATACGCTGCAACTCGAGAGTAGACCTCTGCACCCCAGATAAGGCACAAACAGCTCCAGGCGGACCCCTCCTACTGAGCGCATCAGCAACCACATTCGCCCTACCAGGATGGTAGAGGATCTCCAGATCATACTCATGTAGCAACTCGAGCCACCTCCTCTGCCTCAAGTTCTACTCCTTCTGAGTGAACAGATACTTGAGGCTCTTGTGGTCCGTATACACCTTGCACGCTGCTCCATACAGGTAGTGCCTCCAAATTTTTAACGCAAAAACCACAGCAACTAACTCCAGATCATGGGTCGGGTAATTCCTCTCATATGGCTTCAACTGACGAGAGCCATATGCAACTACCTTCCCATGCTGCATCAGAACACACCCAAGTCCCTTATGGGATGCATCACAGAAAACCTCCAGTCCGTCAGTACCCTCTGGAAGTATCAGAATCGGTGCAGTAGTCAACCTCTTCTTCAGCTCCTGAAAACACTGCTCACAGGCCTCGATCCACTCAAACTTCACATCCTTCTGTAGCAGATGAGTCAAAGGAATCACTAGCTTGGAGAAGCCCTCCACAAACTTACGATAATAGCCCGCTAATCCAAGGAAGCTACGAATATCTCCAACATTAGTGGGCCTGACCCACTCTGTAATGGCTTTAATCTTCTCCGGGTCCATGGAGATACCATCCTTGGAGACCACGTGTCCCAAGAATACCACCTGATCCAACCAGAACTTGCACTTCTTCAGCTTCGTGTACAGTTCCTTCTCCCTCAGAGTCTGGAGAACAGTCCTCAGATGCTCCTCGTGCTCCTCAGAACTCTTGGAATACACCAAGATGTCATCAATAAACACCACTACGAACTGGTCTAGAAATGGCTTGAACACCCGGTTCATCATATCCATAAATACAGAGGGCATATTCGTCAAACCGAATGGCATCACTAGGAACTCGTAGTGTCCATAACGAGTCCTAAAAGTGGACTTAGGCACATCGTTTGCCTTAATCCTCAGCTGGTGATAACCCGACCTCAGATCGATCTTCGAAAACACCTTAGCTCCTTCTAACTGGTCGAACAAGTCGTCTATACGCGGGAGAGGATACCTATTCTTAATGGTAACCTTGTTGAGCTCCCTATAGTCAATGCACAAGCGCATGCTACCATCCTTCTTCTTAACAAACAGAACGGGTGCACCCCAAGGCGACACACTAGGGCGAATGAAGCCCTTACCCAGCAGCTCCTGCAACTGGACCTTCAACCCCTTGAGCTCAGCAGGCGCCATGCGGTATGGGGCCTTAGAAATCGGCTGAGTCTCAGGTGCGAGCTCGATCGAGAACTCCACCTCTCTAACAGGGGGAAGCCCAGGTACGTCATCCTGGAACACATCTGGGAAGTCTCTGACCACTGGAATCTCCTCCAACTTCGCATCCTTGCGAACCTCAGGGATGTAGCACAGATACCCCTGGCATCCCTTCCTCAAATGGCGAAACGCCTGCATAGCTGAGATAACTGGCGGCGAGCACAGGAGTCCATTCCCTGCTACAACTAGGCGGGGCTGACCCGGCTCCTCAAAAGTGACTCTCGAAGCAGCACAATCAATGTGGGAATGGTGCGCATCAAGCCAATCCATACCCAAAATCACATCAAAGGTAGTCATCTCCTTGGGGATGAGGTTAGCACACAGCGTCCTATCTCTGACTAACACAGGACTATCTTTACAAACAGAATTCAAAAGCATAGAAGAGTCCCTAACTAATGGACTATGCACACACAACTCAACACCCAGAGGCACAACGGGCAAACCGAGCTCACCCACCAACTCAGCAGAAATAAAGGAGTGGGTGGCTCCAGAGTCAAACAAGCAGAAAATAGAACAAGAAGACAGCTGGAGAATACCTGTGACAACCCTTTCAGTCGATCGGTCTCTCTCTCCAGCCATCGCGTACACTCTGGCCTGGCCCTGGGGCTTCTTCTGCCCAGCCCGGTCTCGATCTCTAGACTCAGATACAGATCCTCCAGCTCTACCTCCAGAGCTACCTCTACTCCTCTCGGCCTGAGGGCAGTCAGCGATCCTATGCTCCAAGGATCCACACTTGAAGCAAGCTCTGGACTTCCTGTAGCAGTCCGGGCCTCGGTGAAACTTGCCACAGACCTGGCACTTCGGAGAGGAAGATGACGAAGACGAACCACCTCTATCTCTTGAACGGTCTCCAGGGCGGTCTCCAGTAGACTGCTTCTTCTGAGAAGCAGACTGATCCCTCCTGTCGCTCTCGTCGGACCTCTGCTTCCTCTTCTGGTCCTTCCCGCCAGACTGGTGGCCTTTCAAATCAGCCTCTACCAACAGGGCGACATCAGCAACGTCCCTGAAGGTCTTGTGACGCAGAGGCGTCACAGCAGAATGGATATCCGGCCTCAAGCCGCTCTCAAACTTCCTGGCCTTCCTATGCTCATCCGGCTCAGGTGCGAACTTCGACAGGCTGATGAACTTGCGCACATACTCCTCCACACTCATATCGCGCCCCTGGCGAAGCCTATTATACTCCAAGATACGCTGGTCCTTATAGACGTCGGGGTAGAACTGCTTGTTGAACTCCCCGGTAAACTGGTCCCACGTCCATGGTTGTGGGAACTTCCCCATCACAGACTTCCACCACTCCTTGGCTTCGGCCTTGAAAAGAAAGGTGGCGAAGTCCACCTTCTACTCCTTCTCTGAGCTCATAACTCACAGCAAATCCTTGACCTCAGTCAACCAATGACTGGCCTCCTAGCAATCTCCTGCCCCATCGAAGGAAGGGGGCTTCAGCTTCATAAATTCCTGAAGCGCTTTTATGTTCCTTCCTCCAGCATCAGCCCCAGTTGGGCCTGGTCTGCCAGCTGGTCCTCCTCCAGCTGGTCCACCCCCTACAGCCATCGTCTGCATGAGCTGCGTCATGAACTGCTGAACAGCATCAGCAACGTTTCCTGGAGCTCTTCTTGGTGGCATTCTGAAAGTCCAACAACAGGAAATTAGACTCAGACAATAGCACTGACGTTTCTGACTGACTAGCTAACTTAAAATCCCAGCAGATTAGAACCACGCTCTGATACCACTAAATGTAACACCCCAAACACTGGCCTAGGAGTTAGGGGTATTACACGCCGCGTATTACTACTTAATAACGCAAGGCTCTAATAAGCGAACGCAAACAAGCAAATAAAGGCCCAAAACAGAATACTTATATAAAGTACAGTCAAAGTGATGTTAAAACATCCCGAAAGGTAGTACAAATCCCACAAACGAAATAACAAAAGCGGAAGCTAACTTCGAATGACCAAAGGCTGCAAGTCAAATACAAATATCCCAAAGAACTAAATAAAACAGTAGCTAAACTCCTGGAGCTGAACAAAGTGACCCTCGCTGATCAATCCACAATGTTAGATAAAGTAGGGGAATGAGCAAACAACTATGCCAAGTAGATGACTAACTTCATCAACCAGCATTCTCAAAACATTTAAAGAATATTATCAAATCAGAAGGATTCGAAAGGAATCCATATACATGTCAGAAAACAGAAGCAGAAGGACTAAACAGAGTCAGAGGCAGACAGAATCAGAAAACAGAATGGGACACTAGTTGATCACATCATACAGACAGAACGAGCAAACAACTCATGAACAGAACGAGGAAACCTCACTCGTAAACAAAACAGGTGGAACACCTGTGAACAGAACGGGGAACATCACCCGTGAAACAGAAGGATATCCTACATAGCGCACTACGAGACAGCTACACCAGCCATCCAAGGGTTCAGATACAGAGATAACTAGGTCCCAAAAAAGCTTAAAATCAGATAAGCATATGTGCAACCATCGCACCAGAGAGCATATAGAAAACTGAGAAATCAGAAGGGGGATCCAACCGCGCAAAAAGGAAGTCACAGAACTCAGAAGCTTGTTGAAGGATTTTAAATCAGATAACACGTAACCATGTGCTCAAACATGTATAAACAGATAGTATTGGGAAAGAGGAAACCAACGCCGCAGACAACACTCAAAACGGAGCTCAAACGAGCAAGTTCTGGCGAAAACAGAGAGGGGTACGAACTTATGTCCTAACTTCAAAGCTCGGACACAAGCTCAGACTCAAAACAGAGGGGGAATTCATGATGTCTGAACTCTGAAGTTCGGACAGTTTTTCGGAAAAAGTTACATGGTGAAGTCCGAGCTTTAAAGCTCGGATTATTTCAGAAAACAGGGGTGTCCGAACTTCAAAGTTCGGACTGAAGTTCGGACATGCCCCGAACACGAAAATACAGAAGCTCAAAACATGCTGTTCGAACTTCAAAGTTCGGACAGCGTGAAAATCCAGTTTTCAGAACGAAAACAGACACGAACAGAAGCTTCAAACAATGCCAAATTGTCACAGAAACACAGGGTTTGTAGAAAAACAACCATGGGGGGTTTTACACAATTAAAACCACATTAAATCAGAGGAATCAAGCACCACAAACGCAAGACAACCCAATCACTTAACAACAGTTTAAACACCCCATGGATGAACACACTAGCTGAATCCGTGAGCTACCTACCTCCTGACAGCAGATAGATCCCTTTGAATCTGAACAGCAATCGATCCAACACAGACACAGCAGTAACACAGACCCAAAATGCAATCCAAACCGCCACTGAATCCCTGAATAACAACGCAGCGATGCAACTCTCAATCAGACACTGACGGAACCACCAAAACTGAAACTGAAACGGAGAACAGAATCGAACTCTCACCTGAATCAGTCTACGGATTTGTAGAGCACGCCAGCAGTAGATGAATTCGACAGAGGAGTCGAGAAGAACCGCTGATTCATAATCAGATTGCAGAGGATGAATTAGAACATGAAATTCTACACAACCGTAGAACTGAGAGAAGGCTGAATACTATACCTTGAACAAAATGTGAATTGCGTCGTAGAAGATGAATTCACAGCAGAGATTCAGAACCCGGACAAACACAGCAGCAGTCGACTCTTGACAGGTTGAGAAGAAAGGTAAACGTTGAAGAGGAGAGGGAGAGCGAGACGTCTGACAAACTGATCGAGGGTTAGGAATACTGAACGTGATTAACATCACGATAAGAGAAGCTTAAATATCTCTTAATTGATAAAATAAAGCCCTTACCAAAAAATAGATAGCGAATGACCTCCACGCCCCTGACTTTATTCCAAAGGACTTCCATGTCCTGAATTTAAAGTGAACCAACATAAAGTAAGATTGTGACGAAATAAGTTATAACGAAACCTTGGGTTATAACAACACATGTTATAAGTACTAGAGTAAAACAACAAATAAATAATACCTACACACATAAGAGTACATGTAATATACTACATTAAGGCAAACAACAACAAAGAGAGGGGCTGTTCGGTTTTCTACCAATGCCACCGTAAAGCATGGTACCAAAACAATAAAAGGAAGCCTTGTGAGAGGAGTAAATTATGGAACGAAATAAGGGAGTTGTACTTGTGGTAGAATAAATAAATCCATGCCATGACTTACATAATGTAATAATGTAAAAGAAACAAAAAGGAGGGGCTGATTTATATGTCATCGGAAAGTAAGAGAGGAGAAGGAGTGTGACATGGGGGAGTAATTAATGGAAGTTGTACTTGCCTAATAATGTGCAAGGGAACAAGTCAACAAAGCAACAAAAATCAGCCTCCAACTTGCTGATTATACCGAGACCAAACAAGAGGAAAAGGGGAGGAATTGAAATGAGTGAAGGGA
Organism: Limonium bicolor; assembly: GCA_023374045.1. Classification (NCBI taxonomy): domain Eukaryota; kingdom Viridiplantae; phylum Streptophyta; class Magnoliopsida; order Caryophyllales; family Plumbaginaceae; genus Limonium; species Limonium bicolor. Next base: position 263,148,261 of record CM041779.1, on the reverse strand, counting down.
GTAATAAATGGAAGTTGTACTTGCCTAGTACACATATATTATATACTAGAGAACAAGTCAAGGAAGCAACAAAAAATAAGCCACCTATGTGTTGTTTCTACCGAGGACAACAAAGGAAAAAGGGGAAGGATTTGAATGAGTGAAGGAAGTAAATTAATGGGGGTGTACTTGCCAAGTACACATGATATAATATACTAAACACGAGTCATGGAAATAAAACAAGCTACCGGTTTGCTTGTAGTTACCGAGAGCAAACATGGAAAATGAGAGGGAATTGAGATGAGTAAATTAAGGGGTAGTAGCTAGTAGTTTGTACTTGTCTAATAACCTACCATGGAACAATGCCATATGAAACTAACTAAGCAACCAGCTTAGTTGTTGTTACCGGAATTGGAAGAAAAATAAGAGAGGAGAAAAGAAAATAAGGAAAAGAATTATGTGAGTCGTACTTGCTAGGAAATTAAAGTAGCATTCTAAACACAACACCTTTCAAATATAGTCACACCATCCCTCTCACAATTCTTCCTTGCCGGCAAATGCATCCCTTTCCCTAGCTACATTTTCGCCACCCCACTCTTCTCACATCACCCATCATCTTCTTCTTCCTCCTCAAGAAAAGCTTGAAACCCTAACAATGGCTTCAATGGTGGGATGAACCTCTAGCACCATTTTTCACAAAAAACTTACACTTTCCTAAACTATCAACCAAGGAGAACTCATCTATACCCTTCTCTCCACATAAAACCGAAAATAACAAGGGATAAGGGGGCATTGAAAACAGGCCAATATGAAGGAGGAGCAAGGAGCAACTTCTACCATCTTCTAAGGTAAAAAAAGCCAAAAACTCTAAGGTTCCCTCATGTCAAAATTATGTCCGAAAATGGTAGTCCTCCTAACACCTTGTTCTATTGTTTTGAAGCTCAAAACCCTTGTTCCTCCAAGCTCAAAAGGAGTTCCGAAAATCCCCACTACATTTCCTAAGGTATGACTAGGAGATCTAGAGTTTTTTTTGTTCTAATCACCTCTCATTCCTGGAATTACCAAGGAGAACTAACCCTCCTTGCTTCCTTGGTATTACCGAAAACAAGAGGAGAAAAACACCTCCTTGCTAGCAAGGTAATCCCTACTCTCAAGCTCTAAATTTTGTGCTTTGAAAACCAACACATCTTAAACTATATTATGTATAATACTACCTTAATGATGGTCTTTATTCCCCCCCCCCCCATGTACATCATCGAAAGGGAGGGTGAGAAATCCCTTGAGCTGGCGCCAAGAGGGAGTGCAAGTCAAGAGGAAAATAATTATTGAAGTGGTAAGTGCCTAGGCTAGACCTTCAAGGGCTGGGAACAAGACTTAAAAAAATTTGTAAGGTAAATATAAACTAAAACTTGATTATGTGTAGTAGGATGTTATTTTTGAGCTGCTGTATAACCGAAAATCTGAGCCTTGAATGTGTTTTAAAATGATGTTTAAATGGTTATAAACTAAGAAGGGATGCTTGGTTAAGTTTACTAATGATCGTAATTTAAATGTCACATTTACAAAGTTTAAAAATATAATATGTGATGAAAAAGTTTAGACTATGGTGTATTGTGCTGTCCAAAAATTTGGTGTAATATTAGGGACATTTTGGTGTATTTAAGGTTGTAATAAATTTTGTACCTTAGCTAAATGTATAGTATATTTTATAAGTATTTTATAACTTTATTAAGCTTTGAAACCATAGGTTATAAATGTATATATGTATGTCCGAAAATTTGGGTTCTATTTGGGAGTTTATTGGGTGGTTAAATAAACTCCAAAGGTTAGAGAATTTTTCATAGGAAATGGGATTAAGTTTAAGCTAAAATGGAGAGTAAATGTAGTTATAAGTTTATGGGGTGATTTAGTAATTAAAGGAGTAAGTAATCTTAGCTAACTTAAAGAAAATAAGTACTAGAGTCACAAGAAATGTCAAAGCCGAAAATTAGAAGTAAAAAGACTTATAAAGGAATTTTGGGAATTACAATAAGTTTTGGGGCTAGATTGTAAATTTTAGGAAATATGGGGTACAAATGGTGGAAACCGGAAACTTGGGGGTTAAAACAGAATTTAGGAGGTCAAAAATAAATAAGGAGGATATGTTGACCAAGTTTAGGAAATAAATGAATGAAATTGTAGATTAAAAAGAGATTAGGATTAAATTGTGAAGTTTATAAAAATAGGAGGGGCATAAGTATAATTAAAAAGGGAACATAGGGTAGAAATCGGAAATAAAGAAAAGAAAGAAAAAAAATGTAGCAGGGGTTGTAGGTAATTTCCGAAACATAGGGGTAATGAGGAGAATTAAATAAACGTGGAGCTATAATTATATGGTAAACATAATTAGGGAACATCAGTAGAGTTTAAGAAATTAATGTGGTCAAGACATAAATATAGTAAAGGATGAGGGAAAAGCGAAAAAAAAATATGGATGGGGGCTGTAGGGAATTATCGAAAACAATGGGCATTATTAGAGAATAAAATTAATATAAAGTTAAGGATTATGAAATAAATGTCATTAGTGGTCAATTGTAAAATCTAGGAACTTTATGAGGTCAAGATGTAATTTAACTAAAATTTAAGGGTAAAACCGAGGATGGGTTGAATATAGGGGCTGTTCTATAAATAAAATAATGTAAGTTAGGAAGTTAAAATAATTAAGTAAGGAAGCTAGTTTATAAGACAAGTAAATAATATTACATAAGATAATAATACTAAGGGATATAAGGAGGATAATATAAGGTGAGAAATGATATGAAAATGTTATTGTCACATATGGAAAAAAATGAGTGAGTATATTTAATAGTATAGTATGACATAAGTATAGGATTTTAATTTAGTACGTAAACTTATGCATGTATGCGCATGCACAAAAGGAACGAAACGAAAGAGAGAAATACATACGATAACGAAATAACAACTGGGACGGTATTTAATACATTTGGTTAATAATTATAGGCGGGATTCACCTCGGATAGCCGGTAGAGCTAAGCGAGTTTAGTTGGATGACAATTAGGCAAAGGTATGGTTTCTTGTAGCCTGCTTGCTACCGAGTTATACTCGGCTTGTGTGCTAGTTGTTGTGTGGAAAACGACCCCAAGATTAAGCTTGTAAACTAGATTATTATTATTGTTGTTTATGATTGCGTGACGATAACTCGACTGTATTATTGTTGCGCCGCTAACTACACTGTAGAGTAGACTAGCACTCGAGAGAATGAATTGGAACATGAACGGAAATCCTAGGAGATTTAAGAGGATAACTTATATGAGTGCGAGGACTAAATACCAACCTCCTCCTTAACTGTTAATAACATCAAAGCGATGTTCTGAAGTAACAAGGAAGCGACTACGAGAATTTTCATGCAACTGTCATTGGGGAAACGAGAGGAACCGGGTAGACCGGGCACGCGTGTTATTTGGATTGTGAGGGTGGTACCTGCATCAGGTCCACCTCATTGGAGTGCGGCTGTGGACTGCGCTGCCCTGGAGTCAAGCAGTTGACTTCACGTCTTTGGCGCATGATCATGGACGGGGGTGAGATATATGTACGCCACCATCGGTGAGGGGTATTGACTTGGGAGTATAACATCCACTTGATACGGGCCACCAGACCCAAGATTAAAAAGATTGTAATAGTAAAAAAATACAGACTGTCATAAGAAATATTGAAGAGGAATGTATGTAATCCCATCGTGTGGATTACAAAGACAAATCCAATACACTTAGATAATTCCAATGAGAGGATTGTACTAACTGAGAAAGTTAATGACATTGGAGATTTGGAGGGTTCAACCTAGGATAAGGTTAAGGGAAGGACAATTGCTAAATTGATCATGACGGCTCGATTTTATTGTATAGATATGCTTGTTTGATTGTTGACTGATTATGAGTTGGCATAATGTGTGTTTACAGCATTTATTATATATGCATGATTTTAAATAATGAATCGCATGTTAAGATGACAATAGTTGAGTGTAGCCCGGTAGCTTGTGGCCTACACGTTATCATACTAGCAAAGTTTGCTGAGCCCGTTAGGGCACCCATTTTTTAGGTACTTGACGAAGCATGAAGACCCGACCAAGTGTAGGTGGGGTAGACTTAGGAATGGAGGTATACTTTTGAATTTTGTCCATACCCATTTTGTATACGGACTTTTTAACATGACCGTTGTACTTATCCATTACTTTGGAACTTGATAATTTGCTTTGGGTTCTGTAATTAATTTTGAGAATTACGGTATTGTAAACAGCTAGTCAGACCGTTACTTGGATTGTTTGGAAGGCCAGTTAGTCATGTGGGTGACTAACGGCGGTAACACCCAGTAGTTTATATTTTTCGATGTGAATTAAATTGTATTTTGGGCAAACTGATTACTGTGGATGGCGTATTAGTGGTTGGGGTGTTACACTACTTCAAGTTTGGGTGGATTTCTTTTTTTTCGTGGGCCTAGAACTAAATGGATAATTCAAATTGGGCCGAAAGAGAAATCACCTAGATCTAAGGTTTTGGGCCAAACCCCTAACAAACGACTCACATATTAAACCAAACAGGGTCTTTGGGCCGCAAACAATAAAGCTACCAAATCAGGTTGGGCTAAGTTGATGTAAGAAAGTTCCTATCAATTTCTAAGCTTAGTAGTGGCCCGATCATACAAGTAAACATGGCTTACACAAGTTCAACATGTCCTCACTTGACGCTTTAACCAATTCCAGTATGGATCGATCGGGTGAGGTACTTGGGGCATGGCCCCTGTTCACCGCAAAGGAATAGGGCTTGCACATTATTCTCTTTGAGCTTCCCCACTCTTTTCACATCACCAAAAGGTGTGCGTCTACAGTCGGGTCTTTGAATGACCAAACATTAGGCTAGGTAAGGGCATTGCCAGGAAAATGCTTAAGGCTAAAGCCCAGGTATCAAAAGGATGTGGTTAGACGACATCGTCCTCTTTTCCCTCACTTATTCACATCACCTTAAAAGGTGTGAGTCCCTGACAGGCCCTACGGCAGGTCCCGACGTAAAATCAGGTTGCGTGTGTAACACCCCGATTTTCACACCCTAAATTTTCTTTACATTTTACGTTAATACTGTCGTGGAAGTCTTACAAAACCGGAGTGCTGCCACAACATCCACACCAACTGTGGATGCCAAGGCTTCAACCACTCACCTAGTTATTACAAATCATATGACTCATATACAAAGTCTAATAACTGTTATTCACAACTCTATAGCATTATACAAGATAACTAAGTCTTAAAACTCTATATGATTGTAACAACTAACCATCTTATATAAGTGTATCGTTATCACAGCGGAAAACTTTACAAAATTTTTCCTTCTCCTGGGTGTTACCGCCATATCCACACACCTACTATGGATGCTAAGGCTAAAAGAAACTATACCACCCCTATCCAAAACTGATTACACTCCTTTTTTATCTTCCCACCAAAACCTAGGTAATTGTTTTACACAAAAGTTCTACTGTTTCAAAAAAACAACTTAAGAACTACTAAAAGTAAGCCAAACATTCCTTCACTTGCTCCACCGTCATGGTCCTAATCCTAGCTTGCCTTGTAGCTGGTCGGTAGATTAGAGTCTTTAAGACAAGCTTCCTTGTTATAACCACCTGGACTCCTGTGACTAAGCCCAGATTGGTTACTAAGTATACGTCGATAAAGTATCTAAAGGTAGAAGTGTCACCCTCCCACTTAGCCATCCAAATAAAGTCATCCTGCAACCATAAAACCATACAAAGAGAAAGGTGTCGCAGATAAAGTCAGAAAACCTGAGTAATTCTCGTCACCTGTAAAGTTCATTTTATCTTTATTAAACACTTTAATCTCCATAGTAACACAAAATTAAGTCATACCACATCATAACCATACCAAAATACAAAATATAAACAATTAAGAAGATACCACCACAAATTTTAATCCATTTTAGTCCTTCCACCAATCCTCGGGCACACCGGTCTTTTGACAAAGGGCACTAACACCCTCGGCCCCTTGGACAATTATTTCCACCTCACCTTATGTCCTTAAGTGTGCACACCCCCTATAGGTCATCATCCTATAGAGTAGATCATGATGGCTTGCCCATAATTCATTGGTAGTGGGAAAAATCAGTGTCTGGCCTCCGAGGGCTCATAAACTTGTGCAACCAGATTCCCAAGTGAGTTCCAAGTGATTAAGCAGTACAACCACGTCTTCAACCTTAATAAAACATCCACACAATATACCAAAAAGATTCAAAGCACATAGCCACCATTAACCAAACAAAAACCAAGTTAGAACACATCATGAACACCTTGATAATACCTTAAAAACAACCCCTTGTTTAAGGTCTTACCTCTGTATAAATTCGACCCAACTTTTAACCAGTTCAATATCAATATCGTATGAGTATTTGGTCACAAAACCAAAGCATGAAACGCTAGAAAACCCCTTCATAATTTGAATATAGACTAGAAAGGTCTTAAAACACATTTTTAGGTCTTGTATTTCCTCTAACTCATAAAAACTCAACAGAAGAACTTATCCACGAACTGAAATATTGTATAGGGATAAGTAATCATAATATTTAGTTAAAAATCAACAGAAGTTATTCATGAAAATTACGCACCAAGCTGGCTTCAAGTTAGAGCACCAAATTCACAAACACTTACATCAAAAGTTCAAGATTTGTTCACCAAGTTTCCCAGAACTTATCAGGCCTTATTGTACATCATAATCACAATTTAAGTGTCTAATTTCACACCTTGTAAAGAGTTAGAAACGATACACAACATAAGCTACCAAAGGAAACTCAAACAGAAAGCGTTGCCAGAATTGATACATGAGGAAAGAATAGTGGAGAACGGGAACTACCTGACTCCTTCTTGCCATCTCTCTTCACCACGAGTTAGGTGGTTCAAATATCTAAATGGGGATACCAATAACTCCTAGAGATTTACCTGGAAAGACCTCCAAATCCTCTCACCTTTACACGACTTCTGCACTGGAAAGGAAATTGGCTTCTATTCTGATGTTCTTGGGTGGCTGGCTTGCTTTACCTTATAATTCGTGTTTCTATGGGTTTACTGAGGTAGGAGAAGATGTGTGCTGTGTGTCGGAAGGCCTGGTCTTTGCCCCTTACTTATAGGCAGAAGAGAATAAGTCTTAAGGCAAAGGAAAGGCTTATAAGAGTGACACCTAGCTTAACACCCATCCTTCTCTTATTCGCTATTGGTTTGGCTTTGTTCAAACATGAAACATAAGTGGTGTCAAGGCTGGGACGTGGTTAGTCAAGGGAGGAGCCATCATGGGCTGAAAACTAATGATAACATGTCATAAATGACATTAATGTTTATTTAAGGTGTTTTAAGAGCAAATAAGGAACATGTTGTTTTACTTTGACTTAAAATGTAGCCTCCTACTAGCTTTCTTCACCTCCCTACTTGCTTGTTAGCTTGTGTGGACAGCTTTTAGCCAATCATTTCATGACACCTCGTGCTTCCCGACACCTTATGTTTAGGTTAACTAGGTTTCCGCCTCGTTCTTCCTACCTACTAGGTCGCCACCTCTTGCATACCTCAACTAGATTGCCACCTCGTGCTTACCAAGCAGCCTAAGGTGTTTTCAAAGGAGAAAATTGATTATGATGTGGTAAAACTAGCTATGGGGGCATTTCCGGCTACTAGAATGTTACCAGGTCTTGTGGAATTTCTTAAGGCTTTCCATCTCTAGTAATTAGGGTTTCCTAGGTGTTATACCCAAAATTTCAACCCCCCCGGAAGAGAGTCTCTACTAATAGGCTAGTAGCGAGGGTTCCCAGTTCGATCGGGACATTTCAGAGTACCAGGGGAGCTTAGTCATCTCCAGGGGCACTTTCGAAATTTTTCAAGGCTCCTAAGCCCCCTATAGGCTTTCTCTCTCCTCCAAATAAGGGTCAAATCAGTTCAAAATGCTTTGAAATTTTAACCCATGATAGAGGATGACATTTTGGGCATAATGGCGTTGGAATTTCGATTTTTCGAGTTTCCAATAATTTTCTAGCAATTTCTGACTGAAACTGACGAGAAATTGAATTTAAAATATTCCAATATCCAAAAAATTCGATTCCACTTTAGAAAATTCAGAAATATCATCCTTTACCCATGTGTAAAATTTCATAATCAAATTCCTTTTGGAAGCCCTTGAGCTAAAACGTCGGTAAATCTCGGTTTTTACCGGATTTTTCTATCTTTAAGGAAGCCTATATAAGGAACCTTATCCCATGATCAAATGAAACCTCAAGAACCCTAGACTCTCAAAGAAGGCAGCCGTCTCTCTTTCTCCACGTTTTTGAACTCCAGAGCCACAATCAAACACCGAAATCTCACCAAAATCAACACCAAAACATATTTTTCAACTCCCACAACATCATCAATCATCAAAACCCCACAAAACACCACCAAAACGTGAAGAACAGCAAGAACAACCAACAACCAGAAGCTTGGTTCGAAATCCTCTCGGGTCTGCCATCAACGGAGCACTCGACGAATCCCGGTGTGAAGATCACCGTGAATCCGAAGGTAAAACAGGTAGAAATCCCACTTTCCTAACTCTCCACGGTATTATCTGTCTTGCCTCAAAATTTGGGCTCAAACTAACCCCTCTACGCTTCTGTATTGCTGTTTGTTTAAGCTTCTGTCCAATAACTTGTTTACTAAGTTTCGTGCTTAATTCGAATTCAAATTGAAAACTTTCAATCACTAACGTCTTGTACATCCTTCAGGCTACACACCCATAAAATTTGAGCCAAAACACCTTCGGGAACAGCCTCAACGCCGCCGTCCGAGGGCGGTCCGCACCCACGGACGTCATGTCCGGGGTCCCGGACTCCCTGTCCGTAAGCTCGGACGCCCACGGACGGCGGCGGGATTTTTAAATTTTAAAAATTTAGGTTTTCTAATAATGTCCGGGCCCACGGACAGCCTGTCCGTGGCCCCGGACTTTACAATTTTCTGTTTTATGTTTAATTCGACTTTTATTTTCATATAGGTTAACTGGGGTCCGTGGTCTCGGACATTAGGTCCGTGGCTACGGACGGAAACAAAATTTGACCTAATTCTGCCTCCGAAACCCTAGTTTAGGTATTTTAATTTCCACTTTAATTTTCTGTCAAAAAACGTTAAAAAATAAAAAAACAGAAGCGCGCACTAGGTTAAAACAACTTTGTAGAAAGCCGTAATTGAACCAAGTAGAGGAAAAACGACCTAGGAAGGGTAATGAAAGTAATTTGAACCCTAATTAAGTCGAATATCAAGCCCCCGAACCCGAACTCTCCTTTCCTAATTTGATCTAGGTTAAAATTAGGTGGCGACTCGTAATAGGTTCCAGTGAGCTAGCTTAGGTTTTAATAATTATTGTTATATGACATAGTTATTAATCTTAGGCTATAAGTGGACCTAAAACCCGATTAGATCCCAATCAAGTTAATCCACATAGGATAGGGTTTAAAATCGAGGCTCACAGACTGGCGACTCTGCTGGGGACAAACTCTTAATTTTAACTTGTTTAATTTTAAGAAAGAGGGCTTAACTCGAAAATGTTTATTTATGGCTTTATTACTTTGTTTTTTTTACTTTTGTGCGCACTTTAATTTCTGCACCTTTGCATCATGTGAGAGCGAGGGTCCATGCAAACCGATTTTACCCCGGGACCCGTTTGAGGGTCCCCTGTCAGGGACTCACACCTTTTAGGTGATGTGAATAAGCGGGGGAAAAGAGGAGGATGTCGTCTAACCACATCCCCTTAATACCTGGGCCTTAGCCCCAAGCGTTTTCCTGGCAGTGTCCTTACCAAGCCCATTGTTTGGTCAGTCAAAGACCCGGCCGTAGACGCACACCTTCAGGTGATGTGAAAAAATGGGGAAGCCCAAAGAGAATAGCGTGCAAGCCCTATTCCTTTGTGGTGACCTGGGCCCAAGCCCCAAGCACCTCTCCGGATCGATCCATACCCGGTTGAATTTAAACATCTAGTGAGGACATGTTGAATTTGTATGAGCCCTGTTTGCTTGTATGATTGGTCCATTACCTAGCCTAGAGGTTGATAGGAACTTCTCCTACATTAACCTAGCCCAACCCGAATTGGCGGCTCTACTTGTTTGCGGCCCAGAGGTCCTGTTTGGTTTAATATGTGAGTCGTTCGGGCTTCAGCCCAAAAGCTTAGACTTAGGTGATTTCTCTTCTGGCCCAATCTGAATTATCCAATTAGTTCTAGGCCCAAAAAAAAGAAAATCCACATGAACTTGAAATAACTCACAAGGCCTGAAAATAAAATCGGTTTAGCAACCATCTTCTCCAAAGAAAGTTAGGCTCATTTGTGATTTAGGGACCACTCCAGCCCATGTGCTTTGCTCTAGGCCCAAACACATTCCGGCCCAAGGGCTCATTCTAATCTAGGCAGACTTCTTATTCGGGCCCTGGCCCAAAACCCTAGATCTAGGTGTCACCTCTCAGGCCCAATCAAAGCCATCTGTTTACATTTCAGTCCAAATTCCTGTTCATAGCCTGAGAGATACTTCAGCCCAAGCACCTCATTTTCTGGGTATCTTGGCCCACTTGCTTTCAGCCTAAGCCTGTTTCGATCTACCTTGTGAAGTGTCATTATCACCTTAGTGTCTTTCAACCCACTTCCTCTTGTTAGCTAATAATGGACTTCTTGGAAACAGGCAAGCCCGAATCCAGATATGGCAGAAGGAGGAAATCCGATCAACACCGAGGCCCAGTTGGCCGCTGTGCTGCAAGGGTACAAGGTCTTGGAGTCCATTGTCGAGGAACTGAGGAGTAAGGCTAATCTCCAGGAGACAAATCAGCACACTCTGGAAAAGCTTGTGGATGAAAATCTTAATCGTAGTTACATCGAGATTGACTCTGTTAGGGCCCAAGATCCTCAAACACGTATGGGGAAGGATGTTCCTGACAACCAGCTAGCTGCAGAGGTCAAAAGGGTTTTGAAAAGGATTGAGCGCATAGAGAAAACCAACAAACCAGCTGGCTTCGATTATTTCTCCACGGCGTCGTATCCCGAAGTTGATCTTCCCCTAAAGCTGAAGCTGCCTACACTCGCTTTGTACAAGGGTTCCTCGGATCCACAGATTCACTTGGCTATGTTCGACCGAGAAATGTCCATCTTGGGGCTCAACGATATGCAAAAAGCCAAAGTTTTCGCACGCTATCTAGACGAGACTCCTCAGCGTTGGTATCTCACTCAGAAGATGAATACCAAAACCTACGAGGAGGTTTGCGAGGCTTTCCTAAATCATTTCGAGTATGCTAAGAACCTCGAGGTCACCAGAATCGATCTGGCAGGAACTCGACAGAAAGACGGTGAGTCCATGTCTGACTTCATCAAGCGTTGGAGGAGAAAGGCTGCAGCCATGCCTACCAGAATGGACGAGCAGGAGCAAATCCGCATGATAATTGAGAACATGCGAAAACAACACAACCATGAGCTAAAATTTATGTACTTTCCGAGTTTGGACATGTTGATGGGACAAGTCGGTATTCTAGAGGAAAGGATTCATAAGGAAGGTTTGGAGCTCGAGTGCTCAAGAAACTCCGGCAGTGGCTCCAAATTATCTAAGCCAGGAAAAAAGGCTTATCTTCAGACAGTAGCTTGCGCTCAAAGCAGTTTCCCAGAAGTGAATATGGTTCAACGACCTAGATCTCCGCATCAAAACCTTAGGACAGTACCCTTACCACGCCGAGACTCATCGCAAAGGGAATTCACCAACATTGGCCGAGCACCAAGTCAGGCGTTTGAAGAGCTTCAGAAGAGAAACCTGCTACAGCCCCTGGCCCCTCGGCCAGGAACCACTCATTTGGGGAGGCATCTTAATCAATTCTGCCACTACCATCAGTTGCCTGGCCATTATGCTGACAATTGCCGAGCATTGAAGCACAAGATTCAAGACCTCCTCGAGCAAGGAGTCCAATTTTTCTAAGTGTGCAGATCGTCTTCTTGCATCTTCAAATTTTCCTAGTAGCTTATTAGTTAGTTTTCAGTCACCTCTGATTGTAATCTTTACGTTTCTTTCATGATTCATAAATAAAATCATAGTTCCATTTTCACAACTCCTGTACAAACCATTTTTCATTCATCGAAAAAAGAAGGAAAACAAAATAGTTTTTTAAGGAAAAGGATCACGAAGCAATCATTTTCTGACTATGCAATGGAACGGCTTGTCTCTTGTTTCTAAAAATTTGAACATGCCTAACCAAACACCACAACTCACCCCATAATATCCAAACAACCCACAAGAGGTTCAAAGTCCACATCTATTTAAGTGTTGTCATAAACCCCAGATCAATACTGGGGGCAATCTGAGTTCAGGACCGTCATCTTTAATCTTTCGTTTAACCGTGTGAACTATTCTCTAAGTGAAATTCACGAGAGTGTCTTGAGCGGAAAAACCATGAGTGAACGAGCGTGTCATTTTTACACGACTCCGGTGAGACCACGTTCAAAGGTGAGGTAAACGGCATAACTCCGACCGAAGGAGATAATTTGTAAATTTACTCTTAGACCTGTGAAAAGTAACAAGGAACGGATACACAACTATCAGGAATGACGAAGCACCTAGGTACAGCACCACATAGCCAAAAGCTTATGACCCTATCATTAAACCCTAGGCACCCCCGTTGAGCCTTTCGTATATCCCTTTTCGATATTATGAGCTCCACAAACAAGCCAACCAATGATGAATAACCGACCCGGTGACCAAAGGAAGCGAGGATCCCGACTCTCAGATAACATTCTCATCAGTCCAAAGAAGCAATGCCGCAATCAGCGTGACGAAGCGATCCGCAAATGGTCCCAGAATGACACAGGATCAATAGAGCTCACATCAAAACAGCTCACGAAGCCCAAAACCGGGAAACACAAGAACCCCGAAGGCAAAGTCAAGAAAGGATAAAACAAAAAGGCGAACCCGAAGTGCCTCGAAGAAGTCCAAATGACAAAAAAAGAGAAATGGTGTAAAGGACAACTCCAAAAGTCCAGGTCCAGAAGCTCGAAAACAACGTCAACATGAAGCAGCCAGACAACTTCAAGACAATGAAGATGAACCCGAGAGAAGACGCAAGTTGCAGCTTTGGTCACCCATTTAAGCTCCACATACCTCAAATATCCCTCCATGATCCCATCGTCTTTCATCACACCCTATGGCCACGTTATAAGCTTTAAAGACTTCCGACTTGATAGTTGTGTGTCTAATCACGTGAAAGTAACAGATCAAATGCGTAAATCCATCAAATATCGAATTCAATGGTTTAGAAGTTATGACCATGAGCGAGAAATGAGTGCAAACACCGACCACATCGAGTGTAGGTTAGGAAGCACCACATCAAAGAAAAGCCTCAACCCTGTGAGGATGAGACTTGTTCGCACGTTTAATCAAAGAAAATACTGGGGGCAATCGATCGTTCCGATCGATTGCCATGAACTCTAGCTCGGATTGTCCTAAGGAAAAATACTGGGGGCAATTGTTGGTTCCAACAATTGCCATGTCAACACCAATTGAAACCCAAAGCTTGAGCACCACCATCCCACCACAGACACACATAAGCCCTTACCACCACACACACACTCTCAAGCCCATCATAAATCACAAACCAACCCCTGGTCTATCACAAATCTGGAACACCGGCAAAAGCCTTTAGCACCACAACAAACACCACACACTTCCACCAATGGCATGTTCATTTTTCAAGAAGCAAATTGCAGATTTGAAATTTTTAGTCAGGAAACGATCATTTCACTTTCCTTTTTCAGCAGGGTTTTTCTCAAGCATTGCCATGTTCGGCGCATTTTTCAACAGTTCCTTGTTTTGGGCAAGCTTCCAACAAACACTTTAGTTGCATTCTACAACTTTTGGATAACACCTCAACATTGCCAAGTTCGGCACCTTTTCCAACAGTTTCCTGTTTTGAACGAGTATCTTTCATATATTTTGATTGCATACATCTTATCATCATTGCCATGTTTGGCACTCCAGTAATCAGTTTTCATCATTTGCACGAGACCATTATCTTCCTAACTCATTTTTAGTTCGAGACCCAAAACAGTGCGAGGCCCTGCAGTTTCCTCATTCAGTACGAGACCTACCATCTTCATCAGTGCGAGACCCATCATTTTCAAGACTTTAGTACAAGACATCTTCATTCAGTGCGCGACCCAGAATCAGTGCGGAATCCAGCTTTTTCTTCATCCATTTAGTACGAGACTTCAGTGCGAGACCAAGCATCTTCATCAGTGCGAGACCATCAATTTCGTCAGTGCGAGACCCATCATCTTCATCAGTGCGAGACCTATCATCTTCATCAGTGCGAGACCTATCGTCATCATCCAGTGCGAGACCAGTACGAGACCTAGTATCATCTTCAGTGCGAGACAAGTACGAGACAGAGCGTGATCTAAGTTGGCGGGGCAGAGGCAATAAGTCCCCATCTTCATGTCAACTTCTTGGGAGAAACAACTAGTGGGCAGTGGCAATAAGTCCCCTTGGTAATCTAGAAGTTATCCCAGCACCCCAGTTGGTGGGCAGAGGCAATAAGTCCACATAGTATACCAACCAGGAGCATTGAAACGGGTTTCGGTCCCCAGAAGCATCCGAGCATCATCAGCGTCATCAGCATCATCAGCATCGTCAGCATCATCAGCATCATCAGCATCGTCAGCATCATCAGCATCACTAGCATTTCAGCATTCTCGCATTTGCATACCACCCAATTTTCACTCGTTAGGTTGTCAACGCCTTAGAATCGCTTGACATTATCTTATTTTCACATTTTAGGTAGTCAACGCCTTGGAATGGCTTGACATCATTTCATTCATTATAGGTAGTCAACACCTTAGAATAGCTTGACATCGTATCATCCTCATAGGTAGTCAACGCCTTAGAATCGCTTGACATCCCTTCCACTTTACTCATAGGTAGTCAGCGCCTTAGAACAGCTCGACACAACTTGTCGGACTTCAATTGCATGTGGGGTCTTTTAAGATCCAAAATTTTGGGGGTATCACTCAAGCATCAACTAGCCTTCTCATTTCCATTACAAAGTCTAGTTGACGGGGGGCAATCTGTTATACCCAAAATTTCAACCCCCCCGGAAGAGAGTCTCTACTAATAGGCTAGTAGCGAGGGTTCCCAGTTCGATCGGAACATTTCAGAGTACCAGGGGCAGCTTAGTCATCTCCAGGGGCACTTTCGTAATTTTTCAAGGCTCCTAAGCCCCCTATAGGCTTTCTCTCTCCTCCAAATAAGGGTCAAATAAGTTCAAAATGCTTTGAAATTTTAACCCATGATAGAGGATGAAATTTGGGGCATAATGGCGTTAGAATTTCGATTTTTTGAGTTTCCAATAATTTTCTAGCAATTTCTGACTGAAACTGACGAGAATTGAATTTAAAAATATTAAATCCAAAAAATTCGATTCCACTTTAGAAAATTCAGAAATATCATCCTTTACCCATGTGTAAAATTTCATAATCAAATTCCTTTTGGAAGCCCTTGAGCTAAAACGTCGGTAAATCTCGGTTTTTACCGGATTTTTCTATCTTTAAGGAAGCCTATATAAGGAACCTTATCCCATGATCAAATGATAACCTCAAGAACCCTAGACTCTCAAAGAAGGCAGCCGTCTCTCTTTCTCCACGTTTTTGAACTCCAGAGCCACAATCAAACACCGAAATCTCACCCACATCAAACACCAAAACATATTTTTCAACTCCCACAACATCATCAATCATCAAAACCCCACAAAACACCACCAAAATGTGAAGAACAGCAAGAACAACCAACAACCAGAAGCTTGGTTCGAAATCCTCTCGGTCTACCATCAACGGAGCACTCGACGAATCCCGGTGTGAAGAATCACCGTGAATCCGAAGGTAAAACAGGTAGAAATCCCACTTTCCAAACTCTCCACGGTATTATCTGTCTTGCCTCAAAATTTGGGCTCAAACTAACCCCTCTACGCTTCTGTATTGCTGTTTGTTTAAGCTTCTGTCCAATAACTTGTTTACTAAGTTTCGTGCTTAATTCGAATTCAAATTGAAAACTTTCAATCACTAACGTCTTGTACATCCTTCAGGCTACACACCCATAAAATTTGAGCCAAAAACACCTTCGGGAACAGCCTCAACGCCGCCGTCCGAGGGCGGTCCGCACCCACGGACGTCATGTCCGGGGTCCCGGACTCCCTGTCCGTAAGCTCGGACGCCCACGGACGGCGGCGGGATTTTTAAATTTTAAAAATTTAGGTTTTCTAATAATGTCCGGGCCCACGGACAGCCTGTCCGTGGCCCCGGACTTTACAATTTTCTGTTTTATGTTTAATTCGACTTTTATTTTCATATAGGTTAACTGGGGTCCGTGGTCTCGGACATTAGGTCCGTGGCTACGGACGGAAACAAAATTTGACCTAATTCTGCCTCCGAAACCCTAGTTTAGGTAATTTTAATTCCACTTTAATTTTCTGTCAAAAAACGTTAAAAAATAAAAAAAACAGAAGCGCGCACCTAGGTTAAAACAACTTTGTAGAAAGCCGTAATTGAACCAAGTAGAGGAAAAACGACCTAGGAAGGGTAATGAAAGTAATTTGAACCCTAATTAAGTCGAATATCAAGCCCCCGAACCCGAACTCTCCTTTCCTAATTTGATCTAGGTTAAAATTAGGTGGCGACTCGTAATAGGTTCCAGTGAGCTAGCTTAGGTTTTAATAATTATTGTTATATGACATAGTTATTAATCTTAGGCTATAAGTGGACCTAAAACCCGATTAGATCCCAACCAAGTTAATCCACATAGGATAGGGTTTAAAATCGAGGCTCACAGACTGGCGACTCTGCTGGGGACAAACAGAAGATTACTAACACACAGCT
Organism: Limonium bicolor; assembly: GCA_023374045.1. Taxonomy (NCBI): domain Eukaryota; kingdom Viridiplantae; phylum Streptophyta; class Magnoliopsida; order Caryophyllales; family Plumbaginaceae; genus Limonium; species Limonium bicolor. Next base: position 263,131,334 of record CM041779.1, on the reverse strand, counting down.
TTGAGGCACAGAAGGGAACACTCACAAGGCTAACACTCAGAATGCACCTCGCTGATTGACTGACAGAAGGACAGACAGAAGAGTACTAACTCCTAGCTTTGTGGCACAGAAGGGAATGGTCACAAAGCTAACACTCAGAATACACACGCTGACTCACTGACAGAGGAAGCAAAGCAGATGATCACCAAAGCTTAGCGCAAGGCACAGATAGAACACTCACTCATTTCAGAAGCTCCAACCTCGAAGAGCTAACACTCCAGTTTACTGGTCGACTCACTGACAGAAGAGGCGGAACAAAAGATCGATAGCTCTCAGCCCAAAAGCACAGGAACTCTCAGAAGTCGTCCTAACCCAAGGACCAAGCACACTCACAGCTCACACCTGAACACAACATAGAACATACAATCCAACACATAACCCAAGCCCACAACTGAAGCACACATCACTGGCAAACCAGAACTCACATTCGGTCATCCTTTCCCAAAGGACCCGACTCCCTCAGACCCAGACTTAGACTCGAACACAGCAAATACACTGACAGACACTACGCTTCCGCTGTGCTACTCTGATAGTGGACAGCCACAGAGCAGACACACTCAACAGACTCCAGGCAGCAATCAAGTCACGTAACAGATAGCAGACAATTCACGCAGCAGGTAACACATAGCAGTTAGCAGGCAAGACACGGAAGCGTAGTCATGCAGACGACCACAAATCCCAACGAAAACCAAACCTAGCTCTGATACCACTAAATGTAACGACCCCAAAACCACCCTGGTTGAGAGACCGTTACACGCCGCGCGCTTATTACCTAAGACACGCAAGGCTACACTAGCGAATTCCCAAAACATAACTAAAACTGATATATTGACCAAATAAACGATTACAACATGTCTTTACACTACACAGGCGGAAGCCAAACTGAAATACAATGTAGCTAATTACACTGAGCCAACAAGAAAGAGTAGAAACGAAAACTGAATCTCCAAGCACGAACTAAAACCTGCAAATCAGACGGAGATAGGGGTGAGCAAAACTATTGCTCAGCAGGTGATAAACTTCATCAGCTGAGCACGCTCAAAACATATACTGAACATACCAATATATAGACGTATACGAAAGCGCTTAGCTAGAGCGAAATCAGAGACAAAGCAGAAGTCTTTCAAATAGTCAGAAGTCTAAACAGAAGGGGCTAAGCAGTGTCCAAAACAGATACTCAATAACAGAAGATAAACTGAAGCTGAAGCTTGACGAAATCATAAGCTTAACAACTGACGGTAAGCACACAGCAGACCGTCTCAAACCAAATACAGATAGAGCAGACGAAGCAGAGCGCTTATAAAGCAGAAATACTCATTAGACAGAAAGCACACAGCAGTCCGTCGACATTTGAAAACAGACAGAGCAGACAGAAGCAGAACACTCAGTAAACCAGAGGCTTTCAGAAGACAGAAAGCACATAGCAGTCTGTCAGAAATTAGAAACAGTCAGAGCTAACAAAAAATAGAACTCTAAATAATCGGAAGTGGGACACTAGCACCAAGCATAACACTCAGAAAGGGTCGAAGACCCATGGATCTAATAGACCCCTCGACAACGCAGAAATGACCCGAAGGCCAAAGGGTTCGTCAACCCCACAGAACAGATTGGGCATGACCCACACTCAGAATGACGTCTACATGGTATACCACTGAATAGCTCGACCCAGCCATTCACGGCTCAGAAGCAGAGTAACTAGGTCCCAAAACAAAGGCCTAATCCAAACAGATCGAAGCTTAATACAGAGCAGAGCGGAAGTCTTAACCAGATCAGAACAGAAAGCGAAAGCTTAGCAAAATTAGAGAAGGAGCTTACCAACGGAAAGCCTTAGCCAAAACAGATGTCGTAACCCAACTAGTAAATACGAAAGCAAAACTGAAGTCAGAGGTTGAATCACATTTTCAGAGCAAATCAAAGTTTAAAGGCTTATCAAGGACTTTCAAATTATAACGCACTTCAACACATGCCAAAACGTGTCTCAAAAGATAGTACACAGAAAGAGGAAACCAACGCCGCAAACGGCACTCAAAACGGAGCTCAAACGAAGAAGTTATGGTCAAAACAGTGTGCAGTCCGAACTTGTGTCCTAGCTTCGAAGCTCGGACACAAGTCGAAGCGAAAACAGAGAGGAAAAACAAGCTGTCCGAACTTCGAAGTTCGGACTGAAGTTCGGACAGTTTTTCGGAAAACTTACGTGGTGAAGTCCGAGCTTCGAAGCTCGGTTTGATTTCAGAAAATAGAGGTGTCCGAACTTCAAAGTTCGGACAGAAGTTTGGACACCTCAAAAGCTCGAAAAAAATAAAACGCAACAGATACCTGTCCGAACTTCCAAGTTCGGACGAAAGTTCGGACAAGTCACACAAATCAGCAAACAGAAGCGGATTTAACACGAACAGAAGCACAAAACTCATTCAAATCAACACACACATTTACAAAACAACCTTGGGGGTTTAATCCAATGAAAAGGCATTAAATCAGACATAATTCAAACACAACACAAAGTCAATGAAGCGATTCAATTGCAGAATCTCAATCTCTTAAATCAGAAGCACTCAGAGTTCGCAAAACAGAAGGGAATCACAGAGGTAGATTGCCATTGTCAAAATATACTTATATATCAACATACACAAAACAAATCAAATCCCACGGGGTTGTAACGCATCAAAACGCAAATCTGGAACACACACAAAATTACACAAATCAGAAACCACACAAACATATACGGAAAACAACGGAACCAAAACCCCCGTGGGTGAACGCACACAACCGAATCCATCTACCACCTACCTCACATCCGTAGCTAAGCCATCTCTGCGGACTCTACGAATCGCCTTCCCGAATCTCCAGTCAAATGACAATCCCTCGAATTGAACCGCTCCCAAAATACAAAATCAGAATTAGAAAATAGAAGAGGAAGCCTTAATGGAGAAGAGAACCAATCTACAATCCAAACTGATTGACAACTGACAGACGAACATAATTCCATCACCAGACCTCCAGCGATTAATAATCAAGAGGAATTGAAGAAGAAGATGAGCAAAGGGAGGAGAACTTGAACGCGTAGAGAATGACGTGAGAACCGTCAATGAGATAGTGGAGGAATTATTTGATCGTGAATTAGAATAAGAGAGAAGGAGGAAATAAAATAGTTTAATAAACCTCTCTCTTAAGGAATTAATAAATAACAACAAGGAAGAAGACACTTGTAACCCCCCTTCCTCAAGCTAACATAATAATATTAGAAGAATGTCATTGACTTTCAAATATGAGATCAAATTAATGTAGACTCCCTTTGCGAATCAGAAAGAAAATAAAAAAAAATCTAGGGCATAACAAAAGTAGTCCCTGGGCCGGAGGTCCCGACGACTTGACTTGAGTAAGTAGTAAGTAAAGTAAGTATTGTATGAGTAATGGTCTTGGCTGGTGTAAGTCATTGACCCCGAGTAAAAGATTAATCTCCACCCGATTAACCCGGGTGGACAAATGAAGCTAACAAGTACCGGGTATTGTGTATGTATTGTGTATGGATTGAGTATGTAATGAGTATGTATTGTGTATGTATCATGAATGTGTATTCTGGAAGAAGGTAAGTAAGTATTGTTTGGCTTGTATAATCTCCACGTATGTATTGAAGTGTATGTGTGTATTCCTTGCATAAAGTATTGTAGTATTGTGTATAAGAGCATGTATGCATGTATGTTTGAATAAAATGAATTGCATGTATTCGACCAAGTAGTCGGTGTACCCTCGCTAGTACGCGGGGTATGCGGAAGTCATATTCAGCGTAAGCTGAGCCCCTAAGGGCAACGTTTTTAGTGTGCAGGTACCCGAAGCGGATATGGTCAAGGTAAGAGACCGGTGGCTACACTTGGATAGTTAGAAACAGAATGTAGAAGTGTACTAAGTGGCACACCCCTTGTACATAGAAAGTAAGTAGTTTGTGAGGAATGGGTAGTGGTTAGACTCTTAATGAGTATCTATGAAATCGAAAGAGGTGTTGTATTTGTATAAGGATCTTAGTAAACTCGGTGTACTACATTGTATTGAACTTATGGAGTTTTGTATTGAATGGGAAGTTGTTGTACTTGGTTGTAATTGTAGTAAGGATTGTATTTGTGTAGCACTCGGATATTCCGGTCCATCAGACCGATGCTGTATGTAGTAGGAGTAGCCTTGTTAGTCACGTGGGTGACTAATGGCATTGTATCACCCACCGTGTGTATGTAAGTATCCTCTGCGTGAATCTGGACGTGTAAGGAGATTGGACGGTAATGATGGTATTAGCGGTAGGGGTGTTACAAAAAGTGGTATCAGAGCGAAGTATCGCTCTGATGACTGGAAATACCGAGTTTAGGAAATACCGAGTTAGGAATTAGAAGATTAGGGCTAAGGGCTGAGTGTTAGCATTAGAGATATGCTAGTTAGGAACTCCCGGTGTGTACCGGATACCTACAATATCAGACCCGCCCTCCACAAACCCACTGTATAACTTGGGAAGAACGCCAGAGAGAAGGAAGGACCTCTCATACTCGGGGAAACCCGATCTGGCAGTTGCGAAGTAATCATACGGTAGACAAGTACCGGCATGCAGTAGATTCCAAGAACTGGAAGTCCCGGAGATGGATCCCGGTTGAAGAGACTGCAACTTACAACAGCATGGGGCCACATGCTTAGCAGTCGCGAACCTAGCTAACCAATCAGCAGCAGGAAAGAAGCACTAAGCGTGCAACAGAGCGGTAAAAGGAACAGAACAAAGCCCGAGATACAAGACTACGGGACAGTAATAACTAAAATAATACCACTAACGGTATGCCAGCCGACTAAGGACATAGTCAGGAACGGTTAACTCCGGAACTACAACGCCAAAAGGTTACAATACCTGGCCTACAAAGCTCAAGTGGCTATAAGAAGAAACACAAGATATAATCTGATGCAACTACAACAGTAGTGCCTAAACAAACTAAGGCTCAATAACACGGTAAACCGGTGAGAACGAGCAACAAGGAAAAACATAAGACGAATAAATGGAGATCTCCAAGGATTGGAGAAGTACCCCGGTCAAAGACAGTCATGTCAAGACCAATGAGAAGTTACCCGAAAGATCAAGTATCCCAAACTTAGACCAATAAGATCAAGGGAAGAGTCAACAAGACTATTAAATACAAGTGGAAACCATACCAAGACCGGTATAGGGTTACCCAAAAAACCATCAGTACCACGCACTTGCCACGACAAGTGCAGTAAGAACAGGAGCATGTAAAGGAACTCTAACATACCACCGGTACATAGTAATGTACTGTGACCGTAATGAAGCGACTACAAGATCACCTAACCTAAACACAGGAAGAACAGAACCTTGGAAAGGCCTAACGGCCCGACCATTGTATTAAGAGCATGCCGGTTAGCGGGAAGCTAGACAAGGTCAAAACCAACCAGATTGAAGTGCCATGAAGATTTCTATTTTCTTTTAAACCCAAAACTTCCTTTCAAAACCACAAACCTTCTTTTAAACCTTGGATTTTAAAACCAAACCAACAGAATTATGGTGAGTATCATAGGATGATACAAGAGGAGTTGACAATAGAATACTTCACCTAGGCGTGTGACGAACACTACGAGTGTACCCTAATACAGGTTGTGGGACGAAACACGGGAAGTAGTCAACTCCGTTCTACGGACTAGGAGGGAATTCAAGCAGAACAACTGGACACCTCGGACGATCAAGTATAAGGGAACTTAGAGAATCCATCTGAAGGTAAGGGATAAGAACTAGAAAGTGTAAAGAGCACAAACTAGTAAGCATAGACATTGGATATGTCTCAAAGACTTCAAGCAAATACACGACAGCTGGAAGGGACAACCGGCCTAAACATAGTAAGGCAAATGCCTAACGTGAACACCACAGTGTGCAACAAGCGGGACGGAGTTCCCAAGAGCAACCACAAGATTACCACAAAGTATAAACAATCTACCCAAGGACGGGAGACGCTATAACCCTAAAGGGGTAGCTCAAAATATGATATCACAAGGCAGTATAGTGGACATAACATGTCATGCACGTTAGCCGGATGTAACAGCATAACCAACAACACCCAGGAGCAATCCTTGAAGGGTGTCTGAGATAACAACAGTCGAACAAAGCGACATGATAAGAGCACGGGAGCTAGGCCGAACGCTCGGTTAGGACACCGAAGGGATTTCACTTAACAGGAAATACCCTCAACCGCAAGAAGGCACTGATTAACACCTGGTTGCCTAAAGGGATTCCCATGAACGGAAACGTGATGCCACGACTTGCCATGGAGCCCAGTACTACCTCCAACCTATGGGGTATACAAGGAGTGGAAACATGTATAAGCAGCTTGCAAAGAGCATAGCTCGCAGCAATTTGGTTAAAAGCCATAAACCAAATACGTTATGTAAACTTGGAAAACCCAAACCAATTACAATAAGACTTGCGAGAGGTATTGCTTTATACGAAAAATAGATCGACAACTGAACAATCTCATTTAAGCTCAATTTAATGAGCGGCTTGAAGTAATGGCTACCTCAATGTCACTGTCACTAGAGCATCAGTCTAGTATAAAGTTAACAAGCTTTTAATTTCCCTTTATGCCTTCTGTAGAAATGGTAACACAGAGGCATAGGAATCGTGATAATGCCAACATTGGCCTAGTCCACACTTGGACACTACGGGAAACCCGAGGAAAGGTACCTCTCATTAACCGAAGACCACCAATGTGGTGAAGATGTGAGCCCTTAGAAAAGGCTTCCATCAACATAACAACAAAGCTTGTGCATGTAGATGTTGCCAAGAGGCAATTGAATAAGGAAATGAGATTTCCAAACCATTACGACTCGAAGGAGTAAGTATACTCCATATGCACCCAAGCATGTGGTGAACCATTGTGTAAACACCAACATGGTAACCCTTGTCATGAGACCTATGAGTGGAAACAAGCCTCTCAACAAGAACTTCATTTATCGATGATAGAACAGGACCAGAAAACCCTTGAAGTTTCTTGGGATGTCCCGGTGATGTATATACAAGTAGAACTACACAGCTAGAGCCTATAACCCATGCTCAGCAATGGAAGACAGTAATTGTCAAAAACAACCAACGTGAATGCACATTGCACACCATGAATGACCCACACTCAAGAGAGCTTGTAACCCGATAAAGAACTTCATCCATTGTCAACCAAGACACTTGGTAAATTATATCACAAATTATGAAATAATGTGAGGTAAGCCAACCTACACATGAAACCTAATTGGAAATACAACATATCCACAACGGAAGATGATAACACTGCGGTATGCTACGACAACCGTCATACATATGAACTAGGAACCTCCTAGTGTATTTACACCGTAAGGAAATGATGAGCTACCACAGTAACAAAGACCGTAAGAACGATGTTGTACAATGAGTAAGAATACGGTGCGCAACAAGCGACCGCTATGAGGAAGTAGTTAGACAATGACACAGAGTATAAGTATGAGAAGACAGACAGAAATATTCATTCCTATCACATAAGTGACTTACTGCCGAGCGTTTATGCCTCTGTACTCTGTACGACTGAGTGTTTTGGTATTGCACTGGTGTAGCTAATGATCTAATGGGATAGCTAGGGATATGGAAAATGTAAACCGTAGTAAACCCTTCTTTTCACCAACAAACGTGGCATAAGCTAGTTAAGCAAGTTTAGCAACAAACCATGCGGCCTAAGGCCAAAGTAGCACGAAGGGTGTAAAACACACTAACCATCACAGGATGTGAATTCCATTGGAATAAAAGGTGAAAGGAGATGTAAGAAAGTCACTAGAACCACGCATAAAAAATGCAAGGTCATACAAGTAAAGAACACTTGTACTGAACCAGAAGAACTGGTATGATTCAGAAGCTATTGACAACAGAGGAAGCACAACAACAAAGTAGTGACTTAACCTCGCTGACAATAAGTCGGAGGAGCTTAGCGAATAATCGTGGAAGCACGAATAGTATGTACAGTAGATTGCTAGAGAGCTGGACATAAATCTAAAATTCATTGAGTTTAAGCAAGTAAAACAATACCACACTTGTTACTAAACCTTATTTCCACAATAGAGGAATAAAAAGACGATGAGTAGCACATTTAGAATAACCAAAGAGCGAATTAAGCACTAAGGTTATCAGGGTCGCGCAGCAAAAGCTAGTGGGCCCTAGCTAAGAGGTTTAATATACCTAGTAAGTATAATAGAATGGCTATCATTGCCTTGAAGTCTGATAGGCTAGAACTGAATTAATTATGAGTTAAATAAACTCATATAGGAATTCTTGGTGCAAGGACTAAACCATTGGCATGGTTAAGACCCTTTGACCAAAGCACAGTATATAATAGACCGTAGTGAAGCTAAATGCTTCAGAGTGCCCAAATCGAATGAACCAATGTTTGCTAATAATAACATATGGTAGATTACGTGGGCGTAATCCCTTTTAAGGGGGTAAAGCGAAAACCGCTTAATGTAAGTTTCATGAATAAAACACATATACTACAATGTGCATAGCACAATGAGAATCAAATTGATGATTGGTAGATATGTTAAATAAACATATATATCCATTCATATTGTAATTATGGTAATTAGGCACGAGAGATGCAAATACCATAGGACGAATACACTCATCTTGTAACCCCAGTGTACGAGTATTAGTAAAGAAGAGTAATGAGTAGTGGACGGAGCTCCACAAGTATTGTAACCCTTAAAGAAGTAGTACGAATTGATTGAGAGTAGGTCAAGAATGAAGTCCATGAGTAGTGTATTCCCAGGCATGTTATTGAGAACGAATTGAGGATGACTGAATTTTATAAGTATTGTATTTCTGAGTTAGAATATATGAGATGATGGAGAGTAATGGATAAATGTAGCGAAGGTGGATGAAATGAGCACTTAGGTATTAAATCTCGAAGAAAAGAATTTGGAAGTAGAGTGAGGACGGTTGATGGACTGATTCCATCCTTTGGAGATGTATGAATTTGTAATTATGACTAGGAAGAGTAAAAAGATAGAAAATGAAAATAATTGAATTATTTGTTGTTTGAAACTGATGTGGGAAGTCGAACTTGATCCTGATCAGATCAAGGGAAACCGGACACAAATTGGAGTGGAAAGATAGTTCAACACTGATGCTGATCACATCAGGGTCGAATGATTCTTGAAGCTCCCCTCAAGTGGTCACAAGAATCACGCATAGGATAGAAGTAATGAATATAAATTGGATTTTAGAGTTGTGTGTTTTAGGAAAATTTCTAATTAGTAGTTGTGAAGGAATTTCCCTTAGAACTGGAGGATGAGGACTTGTTAGAAGCTTATACCGGAGAAGATAGTAGTATATCTTGTTGTATTGTTCCTGTAACACCCCTATTGGTAATCTCGCCATTACTCTTAACCCGTCTCCATTATCAAAACACCAGCAGCGGAAATTCTAATACAACCGGGGGTGAAACAATGCCGTTAGTCACCCACGTGACTAACAAGGCTAATTCCAAACAAACAATACAACACACTATCGGTCTGATAGGTCTTTACCGAGTACACTATACAAATGACACATTCCATTCCCTTATCAATTCTCAAACCAAAAACAACCATCAACCCCATGATATACATTACAAACTCCATTAACACTATACCGAGTATCTACAATTTCCAACATCATTAATGACCTTTCGGTCTTACACTTCCATAAGGCATAAATACAATAATTAACGACTACCCTTGCTTAGTCACAACCCCGTCCTACTCTCGAACGGTGACCGGCTACAAGCCCAATACCGATCACTACTATCTATACTTCACGCCTAGCTATCCAAGTTAGCGTCGGTCCCTTACCGCGATCATGTCCGCTACGGGTACCTACACACTAAAAACGTTGCCCCTAGGGCCTCAGCTTACGCTGAATATGACTTCCGCATACCCCGCGTACTAGCGAGGGTACGCCGACTATTTGGTCGAGAGCATGCGATTCATTTTATTTCAAACAGCATGCAATACACAATACATCATACATGTACATTCACAAACACCCCACTTTCAATCTAGGAATACAATCCACACTATGTCACATCCAACTTGGTAAATTCAACTACCTTATTCTTAAACCTTGAGAGACCATATCTCAAGTGAGTTTCATTCTCGTCATTTACCAACTTTCCATCCCAACCGGGTAGTTCACTTGACTCCTAGATCATTAGACACTATCGGTCCTGACCTAGTTCACTTAATTATTCTACTCTTAAATATTTTAGGTTAAGCCTCAAGGGCCTCCGGGCAGAGACAAATAGGTCTCAACACCGGGCTTTTATATCACCAGCCGGAATTAGAAACATTCTCTCATGTTCCCTCTTCCTAACCCATAATACTCAGCTTACCTCTTTAGACGGGTAAGCTCTGCCGCTCTTACTCTAGTCGGGCACCACTATGTGGCACACGGCCCGGTAACAAGGGAGTTTGACCACGGATTCGGAAACATACGCTCTGTTGCTTCCTCTTCCTTGCACGCGTGACTCACAATCCCCCTAACCCAACTCTCGGGTTAGTAATATAGATACTCATATATAAGTACATGTATATATATCAGTCAGCCGCATCTCCCTCAATGCTATCATACAACTTAGGAGATTTTCCTATCCCGTTGTATCTGCCGATTTACGGGTCGCCCCTACACTTCCATTACTTAGGAATTATGTTCGTTTCTAACATTGAGTCACATCCTTGCATAGGGGGTCGACTATTGATATTAAGGACGTTCAGTAGTCTCGTGGGTTGCATGTTCTCATTTCGAGTAAGTTCTTAAGTTTGATTTATCGTTGTCCATTAATCGATGGTTTTTCGTGTATTACCTTGTTTTCATTATTTCACAACATGACACGCTCTTCGAGTCCCTAATCAACCAAGACTCACTATGAGTCGATCTACAATACACATACAGCATTCAAGCAATTCATTCACCATTCCTCCATTTCATGAATTATACAAACTTTAGTTTAAATTCAATCCAACAAACAACAATACCATACAAGCATTAGTAAGTGCACACAATCCGATTCGTGCATTTATCTTGTTAGGTGGTCACACAATCAAACAAGCACACAAATCGGGGTAACCAAGTTAGGATACAGAGCATGAGGAAATCATACCTTTCACCGGGTTATCTTTACCGGGTGTTCTCACTTCCTCGGCTCACACATGTTCCTCGACTCTTATTCTTGAACCACTAATTACATGTCAAATGGTTCAATTAATATTAAGGTGTTACGGAGGGTACATAATTGCTACTCCCGTACTTACCCCGTTATCCCGTTTTTTTGGTTTAACTTAGTGCGCTTAATTCCTTAACTTGATCACTCACTTCCAACACTTGTTTATACTTCTTAGGACCTTTATAAGTCACCAACAACTCCTAAACATCATCCAAAACCAATACCAATCAATCCCCCATGTTTTTAAAGCCTTAAAAACACTTCCTGTTGAAATCTGGGGGTGGTCCGGGACCTGGTCCGGACCCTAGGTCCCGGACCAATACACTGATGAACTCTCGGCCTAAATAAATACCCTGGTCCGGGACTTGGTTCTGGACTTAAGTCCCGGACCAATTCCTGCATTTGCTCTCGGTATGTTTTTCTGATGCGGTCCGGTACTTGGTACATATCTTAAGTCCCGGACCCTGCTAAAAAGTGCTATTAAGGTCATTTTTCAACCCCAAATCAACCCTTAATCCACCCCTAATCATTCCATAAACTTTCCACAAGTTTCCTACATAATTAAAACCCTCAAAACACTCCTTAAACCACTCCAAATCATTGGTTAAATCGACTACCCAATTCTTGCTCAAATTCATCCAATTCACATTCTCACATTTTGCATTTTGCACTTTTATGCATTTCTAACTTCTTCTTGCTAATTTTCACATCCTACCAACCTCACCAAATGCATCAATGACCATACCAATTCATCCCTAGACAAGTACATTAACTAAACCCATGCACAACTCTTGTTTCCAAGGTCTTGCACACCAGCTCATTATCTAGTTTTTCTAAAACATTTCCATACTCCATTGCTACAGATTTTCACACTCTTCCCCCTAGTTCTCTAAATACCATTTCAAGGCTATCAATCCTCTCCTCTCAACATTACAAACACCTAGGTTCTCCCATCTCATTAAACCACCTTAAAACACTTACTTTCTACCAAAATTTCGCCATAGTTTCCCCATAAATCTAACATCTCTCAATCCATCAACTCTCATCAATTTTCATTCCTAAACTAGCCACACCCACAAGGGGTCCTACCAGCACACAAACTCCATTCAAAATTCACCAAGCAATAATATAAACACAATTCCCAAATAACTTGGCTCCAAGGCCCTTAATTCAAACCAACATTTCACAACATCTTACTAACCACAATCAAGCACATTATTGCTCCAGATTTTATTTAATCTTTTATTTTTCCAAACCCAACTCTAAAACCATTAATAAAGTCATTAAGGTAGTTTCTTACCTTAAATTCTCATGAGCTCCCATTTCAAGTCTTCTCCTCTCCTCTCTTCAATTCCGGTCAAGTTGGAAATGGAGTTACCGAACTCCATCCCAACACCCAAATTACACAACAAGCACATAATTAAAATTCTAACCCATGGAAATACACTAATCCAATTAAGGGCTTAAATCACCATAGTTAGGGTTTACCTTTTTGAAGCTTTTAAAAGGGGTTCTCTCCTTGAATCATGAAGGGAATTATCCCACCATTGAAGGGGGAATTGGAGCTCAAAAACAAGGAGAAAGCAAAGTGTGAGGATGGGCAAAATCGGCCAACATGGAAAGATGAAGAAAGATGAGTTTTTCTTGAGACCTTTTTACCTTAGGAGAGAGAGGGGACTTCAAACTTCAATTTGATGCCCTTCTTCCTTCAAATGGGGAAAACCCATGGAGATGAAACTCATCCTTTTGAAATTCCGAAAAGAGAGAAAGGTAGAGGAGGATGAGGGGAGTTCAAATATGTATTTTATTTTTGATTTGGAGCTTGTATTTAGCTAGAGCAAGAAGGAGAAGGTGGAGCATCCATGGAGGGCTTCAAAATCGCCCGGAAAAACCAGAGAGAGAGACGGCTGGGGAAGAAGAAAGGGAGGAAAGAGAGGGAAATGAGAGGAGAGAGGTATTTTTTTTTACTTTTGTACTTTTCCTCTTTTGACTTTTCAACTCTTGAATTAATTAGCTAGTCAAGTGTGAGTGTGTGTGGGCTAATTACCAGCTAAAAAACCGGCCCCACTATATACCCATGCTGGAGCGTTTTTCGTCTTTTACCGAAAACGCTCGTTATTTTACCCGGTTTTAGCACTATTCACTTACCGGGCCCGTTTTCCGGAATTTTCTCGTTCCTTTAATTTTAATGGTTATTATACTCCCATTAATGTTTATTTATAGTTATTTGATGAACTATAATTTTTACGGGTTCGTTTGACCACTTAAAGTCACGTTTTCGGGTTTTCTCGAAAAGCGCGCGCTAAAGCTTTATTAGCGTTTTAATACATTATTTGGATTCGTTTTCTTCGGGAATTGTTCCCATATATTATTTAGGCATTATTAAGCCTTTAAAATTCATTCGACACCCTTTTCAAGATTATATTTCCCTAGGGTCACTTAACGCTCCCTTTAGCGTTTTTCGCTTTTTAAGCGTTTTCTTGTTTCTTTTGGATTTGTTCTTTTTACCAAAATTCATTAGGCACTAATAAGCCCTTAATATCATATTAGAGTAATTTAATCACCCTAATTAAGTTTGGGGTATTTCAATCTACCCCCCTTAAAGAACTTTGCCCACAAAGTTGGTGAGTTCTAATATCGTTAGTCATTTAGACATATCGTGTGCCGAGGTCATTATCTCTATAACCCTACAGGCTCAAAGTCAGTCAGCCAGTGTGTACATACCGGTACACACCAAATCAGTTAACAAGTAACTTAACAACCGTGGGCACCTACCAACCCACACAACATACATCCTAGTACTATGCAACGTGCGTACACATCAGTACGTCACAAAACAATTTACCCCGTGCACATACCAGTGCAACCCAAAACGATTGCCAACCATGCACATACCGGTGCAACACCAAATAATTATCATAATGCAATTTACCGTGTGTACATGCCCGTACCACACAAGCATACATAACAGTACAATTCCACACTAAACCCAATTCATGCTTACTGCATTTATCCTAGCAGGATTACTTATGACCACTTATAGGGAGCCTCAAGAATCATTCAACCCCGATGTGATCAGCATCGGTGATGAACCATCTCTCCGCCCCAATTTGTGCTCCATCTCCCTTGATCACTAGTAAATCAAGTTCGACTTCACACTTCCGTTTCAAACAAAACATGTAATTCAATCATTTATCATTTTCTATCTTTTAATCATTCTAGTCATAAAAACAAAGCAAAGCATCTCCAAACGATGGAACTCGGTCCATCCATCATCCTCCATTGTCTCCAAATACTTACTTTTAGAAATTCAATGCGTGTTGTAACTCTATTCGGTTTTATATCCTCCATTCATTCCCAAATAAAATCGATCAATTCACCTAGGGGGACTCAATTCCCACTAGATTCCATCGATTTATACTCATCAATTTTCCTCAAACATACACATATCTCCCAAATATACTCATCCATACCATGTCTAATCCCAAATCGAATACTATGTCTAATCTCGAATAGGCATATATCACCGGGGTTCTCATTCCCCATGGAGTTCCTCTACTCCATTCACCTCAATTCTCTCACAATTAATACTCCTTTCACTTCAAATTTCACTAATAATCATAGTTTCCCCAATGAGTGAGTACAAATGTTTATGTAACAATAGTACCCATCATCAAAACAGTTTCTTTTGCGCTATGCGCATAGTAGTTTACGCCCTTACCACGTGAAACATACACTTCGCGATTTTCGCTCTACCCCCCTTAAAAAAGGATTACGCCCACGTAATCTACCATGTGTCAACATTGGACATAGGTCTAAGGCGTTTAGCCGTCACAGAGTAATTCAACTTCCAAGCGGTCTATTACACAATGTATTCTGGTCAAAGGGTCTTAGCCAATTACTGGTTTAGTCCCTGCACCAAGAATTTCCATTAGAGTTTATTTAACTCTTTAACCGGGTTCGGTTCTGGCCTTAAAGGCTTCAAGGCATTGATAATTATCCATTCATTCACTAGTGTATTAAACCTTAGAATTTGGGCCCACTAGCTTCTGCTGCGACCCTGATAACTTAGGGTTCATTTGCCCTTCTCGTTATTCTAAATGTGTTATACGTCACCCTTTTATCCCTTTTTATTATGGGGATAAGGTTCATCAATCATGCGTGGTATTCGTTTACCGTGCGCGAACTCAATGAGTTACAGGTTTCCTATCCAACTCTTTGGAATCAATGTACATACTATTGTGTACTTGAGTGATTATCCATTTGGTTCTCCCGACATGTTGTCGGTTGAGGTTGAGCCACTACTTAGTTGTAGTGCTTCCTCTATTACCAGTGGCTTCTGAACTATGACCTTGCATTTTCTATGCTTCGGTCCTTATGACTTCGTACGTTTCCTTCTACCTTTTACCACAATTGTCCTCTTCCCAATTTCCTAGCCATCCCACTCGATCATTACTACACAAGTGCAATACCAAAACACTCAGTCCTACAGAGTGCAGAGGTGTAAACCCCTGGGTAGTAAATCTCTTGTGAGATTGCAATAGGAATGAATATTGTTTCCTTGTTTCTCGGTCTGTCTACCATCTTTATTCATCAACCCATCTCATTGTATGATTTATCCACATGTACTGGTCGCTTGCTGCGCACCATGTTCGTATTTGTTTACAACCTTGGTTCCTATGGCATCCGCTATTTCATTAGCTTCTGCTCATGTTTTACTACCATTTAGGCAATGGTTCGCCATTCACTTGGCTGGTTATAGAATATGATATTCTTTTATTTCTCTGAGCTCCTTGAGCGTCATTGATTTTCCCCTTCACATCCCCACATGTGCTATTTCTTCTTAACCGACTACTCCTTGGTTTTCAATAATTGCTATCAAAGCTTATCTTACACATTGGTTGGCGATAATTGTATGCTCAAGCTTCACTACATTAGTAGTTCTGAAAGAGATATATTTTCAGACATTTATTGATGGTATCCTCTTCTTTGGGATCCGTATGTTCTCCGCTTTTGCGGTATCACCATAACGAGGGGTATCTTTGCCGTTGGTTATTAAACAATCTTACTGGTGCCGTTCTTGGCAACACTTTCTATGATTCACAATGGTTTGCAACCGCTGAATTTGTATTGTAATGGGTTCCTGGCTCACTGGCCACGTTGCCTAGAGCTTTGCTCATCTTAGGCTGTTTACAAGTATTACTTCTCCTTATACGTCAATTGGTTCGGAGATAACATTGAGCTCCATGGTAAGGTCATCGCATCACGCTTCCGTTCGTTGGAGGCCCTTTTATATCTTGGTATTGATTGATACCATTTATTGATTTAGGGTATCCCCTGGTAAGTGGGATCCCTTCGGTGTTCTAACCAGGTGTTCATTCTAGTTCTTGTGCTTTTATCATTTCCGACACCCGTCAAGGATTGCTCCTGGGTGTTGCTAAGCTACGCCATTACCTTTGGCTAACATTTACGAGAATGTTTAAGTTCCTCCGCATTGCGGTTCTGGATTCCAAAGTGTCCCATTTGGGTTATACATCTCCCGCTCTTAGGATAAGCCATGGTGCTTCCCTTAAGGTTTTAATCGGTTTGGTATTTCCTTCGGTGGTGATCGGTATCCCCCGGTACCTTAGATGATCACCCTGGGTATTTATGGTGGTTGTTCTGGAATCCTATCCCGTTCGTTGAACATTGAGGTGTTCTTGCTAGGCATTTGCCTCACTGTGCTTAGTCCGGTATCCATCCGGCTATTTCATGCTTTTGTTTTAATATCCTTGAGACATATCCAATGTCTTTGATCAATTACTAGTGCTTTTCGCATTTTTTATCTCTTAATCATTCTCCTGGAGTGAATTCTTGACTCCTTTTGCTCGGTGAGCTTACTTGATTCTTCGATCGTTCGAGTGTCCAACTGTTCCGATTTACATTTACCTTATGGTCTGTAGAACGGAGCTGGCTACTTCTCGTGTTTCGTACACTGCATGTATACATACGTGGGGTACCATATTGGTATGTTACCACTTACCTGACTAACTCACAAAAGGGTCTGTCAGGCCCGCATGCTCCTTCGGAGTGCGGTCGTCCCACATCCCGTATTTGGGTATACTCGTAGTGCTTGTCACACGCCTAGGTGAAGTATTCTGTCGTCAACTCCTCTGGTATCATTCTATGATACGCACCGTGTTTCTCTGGTTTGGTTTTAAATAAAATCTGAGGTTTAAAAAAGAAAAGTTGTGGTTGGAAACAAAATTTTGGGTTTTGAAATAGAAAACTTGAGTTTAAAAGGAAATCTTCATGGCGTTGCCATGTTTGAAGTCTTAACCGAGTCCAGCTTCATGCTGACTAGTATGTTCGTTAATGTAATGGTCGGGCCGTTAGGCCTTTCCAATGTTTGGTTCCTCAAGTTCTTAGGATTGGCGATCCTATGATTACTTCCATCTCCATGATGGTGCTTAGTAAGTACTTGTTAGTCATTTAACGTCCTCCAACTTGTTTTATTGTTGCTGCACTTGCCTTGGCAAGTGCACGGGTACGTCGGTTTTTAGGTTACTTTATACCGGTTGCGGTATTGTTTTCCGTCCATACTTGGTGGTTTTATTGGCTCTTCCATCCATTTCGATCTTAGTGATCACTTCCTGAGTAATCTCTCAGTATTCTTGACAAAGTTGTCGATATTTCGGGGCTTCCCGACCTTTGTGGTACTCCGTGTATCTTGTTTCGTTGCCCGTTTCCACACCTTAATGGTGGTTACTGAGGCTTGTCTAACCCTTAGGAGCTACGTCGTAGTCCTGTTGGTGTAAGTTTCATGAATCTCCTCATAGTTGTCTGCACTATGTTATTCGGGTAGTACCGCCCTTTTGGCGTTGTAGGTTTGGAGTTAATCCAACCTTGACTAATTCCATAGTTGGTTGTTTACCGTTGACGATATTGTCATACATTACAGTACGTAGACTCTCTTGTCTCGGTTCTGTTACTCTGCTTTTCTGCTCATTGTGTAGCTATGCTTCCCTTCTTGTTGGCTGCGCATGGTTCTCGCGACTGCAAAGCACGTCGCCCCATGGTGCCGTAAATTTAGTTATCCAATATTTAGGATCTTCAATCTTCCACCGTTCTATACGGTTATCATCGTTCAAACGGGAACCGTCTTTGGGATTTCCAACCCTTGGAATCTACCGTATGACAGGTTCTTTCTATTTACGAAGTTTATTTTACAACTGCCAAATCGGGTTAACCCGAGTGTGAGAGGTCATTCCATCTCTCTGGCGTTCTTTTCCCCAACTTATAACGGGGTTGCGGAGGGCGGGATTGGTCACAATAGTAGAAAAAAGATTTTAAATGACGCACTTTAAACCACGGTTAAATCTTTAACCGTCGTTTTAACATTTTAAACCACGGTTTTTAAGCAAACCGTCATATATAGTGCACGCCTCATTCCATAAATGACGGTTCTCCATATAACCGTCATATATAGTTCGTCCGCTTTGAAGATAAAACGACGGTTCAGTACTAACCGTCGTATAAAGGGTTTATAAACCACGGTTCGTTTTCAACCGTCGTTTAAAGTTTTACGGAAAGAATTATAAACCACGGTTTTTTACAAAACCGTCGTTTATTTGTCCAGTCACATACGTCTTTAACGACGGTTCCTTGATTAACCGTCGTTTAAAAGTCTTTTAATAAAAATAAAAACCCGACCTTTCTTCTTCCTCCTCGCTCTCTGTTTCCCTGCGATTTCTCGACGATTTTTTCCACCGCCCCTTTCCACCCCGCCCCGTCTCCCCACCGTCGAGCTTGTGCCCGTCCTCCTCCTCCTCCGGCGCCGTCGAGCTTGTGCCCGTCTTCCTCCGGCGTCGACTGTTGTGCCGTCCTCCTCTGTCCTCTGCCCGCGTCGCCATTCTCGGCCGCGCGCCTCACCAACCGTCCCTCGCCTGAAGTCTCGACCTCATCAGCGCACCACGGTGCCCCAAGGTAAACCCTAAACTATCTTCGCTTTTTTTTTTATTGTATGGGTGTATATATGATCGAGTGGGTACGACTGAGAGTGATAAAACGTGGAGAATTCTTGCGATGGTGGTTTTGTAGATTGGTTTGCGATGGTGGTTTTGTAGATTGACATGGATAAGCTCTGTGGTGAACGAGAAATGGTAAGTGGAGGAAGTGGAAGTGGGGATTCGTCTGTGAGTAAGGAGGCTGTTGAATTTGATATGGTTTCTTGCATTATCTGTCTAGCTAACTTACTTCAGTGATGAAATAATGATCGGACACTACTTGTTTTAGGATAAGTTATGGTGGTGGAGAAACAGATTGATGAATTTGTAACAGTTACGTCAAGAACAAGCGAGACGTAACCGGGCGAAGAATGTATATAAGCACTACATGGGGCGAGCTGGATATACGGGGCGGTTGGAGAAGTGGAAGAGCGAGGGCTTACTGACGAAGACGAATGAAGACGGCACTCAGTCAGTTGTTGATACTGTTGACGATGCAAGTAGGGTGCCGACATTTATGCTGGGGCGCATGAAGAAAAATGAAGAGGGAGTCTATGTGTTCCCGCAGAGCGAGACTGCTGAGTTGGCTTCAAAGATTGTAAGTATATATTTTTAAAAGTTGTTGTTTACTAATTAGTAACTTCATTTCTAATATTTTTGTAATTTAAAATAGTCTGGATCTACTGATCGATGGGAGATGGTCCCGGCCCCTCCGTCTCAGGATGATCCACTGAATAAGGCCCTTGGGCAAAAGGATCATCCAGGGCGAGTGCGGGGGCTTGGAGGGGAAGTTCGCCAAAAAGACGTGTTTTCTACGTCTCGATCGAGAGTACCGCAGGCTGAAATAGAGAGAATGGTGGATGAACGGGTGCACGACCGGTTGGTGGAGTCGGAAAGACGTCACGCTGAGGAGCTCAGACGTCACGCTGAGGAGCGTCAAGCCTACGAGGAGCGCCTGCGAAGACTTGAGGCTTTAGTATTGGGCCATCTTGGACTTCCATTACATACGTGTAAGTAATCATTTAATTTATGCGTTTTTGTATTAAAGTTAAACGTTTAATTTTTTGATCTATCTAAAGTTGGTAATCCATGGATGGTGTGATGACAGTGTCCTCAGCAGCCTGATTCACAAAGCTGTGGCTATTATGTGATGCGGTACATGTTCGAGATTGTACAAAATATTGACACGCTTGCTGATGATGACAAGGTAAACCATACCAATCAAAGTTTTAGTTAAAGTTATTGCATTTGAAATAAAATTGTGTACTAATGATGATCAGTTTCTTTTTATGGACAGATCGTTTCTTTTTTCACACAAGCAGGGAGCACGTATTCCAAAATCGATCTCAACTTTGTAAGAGATCATCTATCGCAGTTTTGGTGTAAAAATTACTTGAGTGTTACTTAGATCTTATCCTAGTGTAGTTAGACTTACACTTTTGTTTGTACTGAAGCAACGTAGACTCTCAAAGAGTTTGTAAAGTTCAACTCTCTCTTATTTTTGAAAGTTTGAATGGGTTTGTTTGCAATTCGTTTTCAATGTTGCAATTCAAACTGGCAACTTTGGTTTATGGTCATATAGTGTGGTTGGTTATCAAAGGGCAATACCAGTTGGATGCCCTGTACAGGTTGTATATGCGATTGTAAATTGTGGAAAACATTTGTGGTAGAGGCTTAAAAAAAAAAAAAACTAAAAAAAAAAAAAAAAAAACCACGGTTACTTAAAAACCGTGGTTTAAAATTCAGTGGAACGACATTTTAAACCACGGTTTTCTACAGAACCGTCGTATAAAACAGTCATATACCACGGTTTTACAGACGAACCATCGTTTAAAAGCCTGATATACCACGGTTACAAAGCCAAACCGTGGTATAAAATCGGTCTGATCCACGACAAAAACAACAATTAAACGACGGTCATATAGAAACCGTGGTTTATAATCGCGATTTTAAACGACGGTTTTGAACCGTGGTTTATAGGCATTTTCGAATATACGACGCGCGTATTAACCACGGTTTGGAACCGTGGTATATAGGCTTTTTAACCGTGGTTTATAACATTTTCTGCACTAGTGTCATGTCGGTATCCAGGTCACACTGGAAGTTCCTACCTAGCGTACCTCACACGCTAACACTCAACCCTTAGCCCTAAGTCTCTAATTCCTAACTCGGTATTTTCCTAGACTCGGTATTTAGACCATCAGAACGATACTTCACTCTGATACCACTTTTTGTAACACCTCTATTGGTAATCTCGCCATTACTCTTAACCCGTCTCCATTATCAAAACACCAGCAGCGGAAATTCTAATACAACCGGGGGTGAAACAATGCCGTTATTCACCCACGTGACTAACAAGGCTAATTCCAAACAAACAATACAACACACTATCGGTCTGATGGGTCTTTACCGAGTACACTATACAAATGACGCATTCCATTCCCTTATCAATTCTCAAACCAAAAACAACCATCAACCCCATGATATACATTACAAACTCCATTAACACTATACCGAGTATCTACAATTTCCAACATCATTAATGACCTTTCGGTCTTACACTTCCATAAGGCATAAATACAATAATTAACGGCTACCCTTGCTTAGTCACAACCCCGTCCTACTCTCGAACGGTGACCGGCTACAAGCCCAATACCGATCACTACTATCTATACTTCACGCCTAGCTATCCAAGCTTAGCAGTCGGTCCCTTACCGTGATCATGTCCGCTACGGGTACCTGCACACTAAAAACGTTGCCCCTAGGGGCTCATCTTACGCTGAATATGACTTCCGCATACCCCGCATACTAGCGAGGGTACGTCGACTATTTGGTCGAGAGCATGCGATTCATTTTATTTCAAACAGCATGCAATACACAATACATCATACATGTACATTCACAAACACCCACTTTCAATCCAGGAATACAATCCACACATATGTCACATCCAACTCGGTAAATTCAACTACCTTATTCTTAAACCTTGAGAGACCATATCTCAAGTGAGTTTCATTCTCGTCATTTACCAACTTTCCATCCCAACCGGGTAGTTCACTTGACTCCTAGATCATTAGACACTCTCGGTCCTGACCTAGTTCACTTATTATTCTACCTTAAATATTTTAGGTTAAGCCAAGGGCCTCCGGCAGAGACAAATATAGGTCTCAACACCGGGCCTTTTATAATCACCAGCCGGAATTAGAACTTCTCTCATGTTCCCTCTTCCTATCCCAATACTCATCTTACCTCTTTAGACGGGTAAGCTCTGCCGGTCTTCTCCATCGGGCACCACTATGTGGCACACGGCCCCACCACCACTATGTGGCACAACGGCCCGTAACAAGGGAGTTCGCACGGATTCGGAAACTATACGCTCTGTTGCTTCCCTTCCTTGCACGCGTGACTCACAATCCCCCTAACCCACTCTCGGGTTAGTAATAATAGATACTCATATATAAGTACATGTTAATATCAGTCAGCACATCTCCCTCGATGCTATCATCAACTTAGGAGATTTTCCTATCCCGTTGTATCTGCCGATTTTACGGGTCGCCCCTACACTTCCATTACTTAGAATTATGTTCGTTTCTAACATTGAGTCACATCCTTGCATAGGGGGTCGACTATTGGTATTAAGGACGTTCAGTAGTCCGTGGGTTGCATGTTCTCATTTCGAGTAAGTTTCTTAAGTTTGATTTATCGTTGTCCATTAATCGTGGTTTTTCGTGTTTACCTCGTTTTCATTATTTCACAACATGACACGCTCTTCGAGTCCTAATCAACCAAGACTCAACTATAGTCGATCTAAAACACATACACATACGGCATTCAAGCAATTCATTCACCATTCCTCCATTCATGAATTATACAAACTTTAGTTTAAATTCAATCCAACAAACAACAATACCAGACAAGCACTAGTAAGTGCACACAATCCGATTCTGCATTTATCTTGTTATGGTGGTCACACAATCAACAGCAACAAATCGGGTAACCAAGTTGGATACAGAGCACGAGGAAATCATACCTTTCACCGGGGTTTATCTTTACCGGTGTTCTTCACGTTCCTCGGCTCACACATGTTCCTCGACTCTTATTCTTGAACCACTATTACATGTCAATGGTTCAATTAATATTAAGGTGTTACGGAGGGTACATAATTGCTACCCGTACTTACCCCGTTATCCTGTTATTTCGGTTTAACTTAGTGTGCTTAATTCCTTAACTTGCTCACTCACTTCCAACACTTGTTTATACTTCTTATGACCTTTATAAGTCACCAAACAACTCCTAAACATCATCTAAAACCAATACCAATCAATCCCCCATGTTTTAAATCCTTAAAAACACTTCCTGTTGAAATCTGGGGGTGGTCCGGGACCTGGTCCGGACCCTAGGTCCCGGACCAATACACTGATGAACTCTCGGCCTAAATAAATACCCTGGTCCGGGACTTGGTCCTGGACTTAAGTCCCGGACCAATTCCTGCATTTGTTCTCGGTATGTTTTTCTGATGCGGTCCGGGACTTGGTACATATCCTAGGTCCCGGACCCTGCTAAAAACTGCTATTAAGGTCATTTTTCAACCCCAAATCAACCCTTAATCCACCCCTAATCATTCCATAAACTTTCCACAAGTTTCCTACATAATTAAACACCTCAAAACACTCCTTAAACCACTCCAAATCATTGGTTAAATCCACTACCCAATTCTTGCTCAAATTCATCCAATTCACATTCTCACATTTTGCATTTTGCACTATTATGCATTTCTAACTTCTTCTTGCTAGTTTTCACATCCTACCAACCTCACCAAATGCATAAATGACCATACCAATTCATCCCTAGACAAGTACATTAACTAAACCCAAGAACAACTCTTGTTTCCAAGGTCTTGCACACTAGCTCATTATCTAGTTTTTCTAAAACATTTCCATACTCCATTGCTACAGATTTTCACACTCTTCCCCCTAGTTCTCTAAATACCATTTCAAGGCTATCAATCCTCTCCTCTCAACATTACAAACACCTAGGTTCTCCCATCTCATTAAACCACCTTAAAACACTTACTTTCTACTGAAATTTTGCCATAGTTTCCCCATAAATCTAACATCTCTCAATCCATCAACTCTCATCAATTTTCATTCCTAAACTAGCCACACCCACAAGGGGTCCTACCAGCACAAACTCCATTCAAAATTCACCAAGCAATAATATAAACACAATTCCCAAATAACTTGGCTCCAAGGCCCTTAATTCAAACCAACATTTCACAACATATTACTTCACAATCAAGCACATTATTGCTCCAGATTTTATTTAATCTTTTATTTTTCCCAAACCCAACTCTAAAACCATTAATAAAGTCATTAAGGTAGTTTCTTACCTTAAATTCTCATGAGCTCCCATTTCAAGTCTTCTCCTCTCCTCTCTTCAATTCCGGTCAAGTTGGAAATGGAGTTACCGAACTCCATCCCAACACCCAAATTACACAACAAGCACATAATTAAAATTCTAACCCATGGAAATACACTAATCCAATTAAGGGATTAAATCACCATAGTTAGGGTTTACCTTTTTGAAGCTTTTAAAAGGGGTTCTCTCCCTTTAATCAAGAAGGGAATTATCCCACCATTGAAGGGGGTGAATTGGAGCTCAAAAACAAGGAGAAAACAAAGTGTGAGGATGGGCAAAATCGGCCAACAAGGAAAGATGAAGAAAGATGAGTTTTTCTTGAGACCTTTTTACCTTAGGAGAGAGAGGGGACTTCAAGCTTCAATTTGATGCCCTTCTTCCATCAAATGGGGAAAACCCATGGAGATGAAACTCATCCTTTTGAAATTCCGAAAAGAGAGAAATGTAGAGGAGGATGAGGGGAGTTCAAATATGTATTTTATTTTTGATTTGGAGCTTGTATTTAGCTAGAGCATGAAGGAGAAGGTGGAGCATCCATGGAGGGCTTCAAAATCTCCCAGCAAAACCAGAGAGGGGGAGAGAGACGGCTGGGGAAGAAGAAAGGGAGGAAAGAGAGGGAAATGAGAGGAGAGAGGTATTTTTTTTACTTTTTTACTTTTCCTCTTTTGACTTTTCAACTCTTGAATTAATTAGCTAGTCAAGTGTGAGTGTGTGGGATAATTACCAGCTAAAAAACCGGCCCCACTATATACCCATGCTGGAGCGTTTTTCGTCTTTTACCGAAAACACTCATTATTTTACCCGGTTTTAGCACTATTCACTTACCGGGCCCGTTTTCCGGAATTTTCTCGTTCCTTTAATTTTAATGGTTATTATACTCCCATTAATGTTTATTTATAGTTATTTGATGAACTATAATTTTTACGGGTTCGTTTAACCACTTAAAGTCACGTTTTCGGGTTTTCTCGAAAAGCGCGCGCTAAAGCTTTATTAGCGTTTGAATACATTATTTGGATTCGTTTTCTTCGGGAATTGTTCCCATATATTATTTAGGCATTATTAAGCCTTTAAAATTCATTTGACACCCTTTTCAAGATTATATTTCTCCTAGGGTCACTTAACGCTCCCTTTAGCGTTTTTCGCTTTTTAAGCATTTTCTTGTTTCTTTTGGATTTGTTTTTACCAAAATTCATTAGGCACTAATAAGCCTTAATATCATATTTGAGTAATTTAATCACCCTAATTAAGTTTGGGGTATTTCAGTTCCAAGGGCAGCGGGACATAGAGGAGTCCTGTGTCTGGATGACCCGAGTGCCTGCGGGATTGTGATGTGTATTGCATTGCTTTGGGGATAGCTTTGCACTGTATGTATGTATAAACCTTGTAGAGTAAAACCGGATGGTTGGATGTAATGCGGATTGGAGTAATTATGGCATATTGGTATGGTATGGAATGTAGAAACCTTGAGTAATGAATTTGGGAGTTGTAAGGAGGAGGAATGTATGGCTTAGGTATTAGGCAAGCATAAATAAGTAAGTATAGTAATCCAATAATCTCGAACAACTTTGAGGACAAAGTTCTTAAGGGGGTAGATTGAAATACCCCGACCTTAAATATAGTGATTAAAATTATCCTAATAGGTATTTAAGGGCTTAATGGTGCCTAAGTAATATTGGTAAGGAAAAATAAATCCAAAAGCAATAAAGAAACGCTTAAAAAGTGAACAACACTAAATAAGCGTTAAATAACCATAGGAGGTATGAGACCTCGGTTAGCATATTATATGGATTCTAAAGGCTTATTAAGACCTAAATAATATATGTGAATAACTCCCGAAGAAAACGGATCCAAATAATGAATTAAAACACTAATAGAGCTTTAGCGCACGTTTTTCGAGAAAACCCGAAAACGTGATTTTAAGTGGTCAAACAAACCCATAAAAATTATAAATCACTAAATAACAATAATTAAGCATTAATGGAAGCTTAATAACCAATAAAACTAAAGCAATGAGAAAAATCCGGAAAACGGGCCCGGTTAGTGAATAGTGCTAAACCGGGTAAATTAGCGAGCGTTTTCTGTAAAAGACGAAAAATGCTCCAACTAGTATAACAGTAGGGGCCGGTTTTTAATAAGTCAAAAGCTCTCACATACACACTCACACAAACTAGCTAATTAAATGTAAAGCCAAAAAGTAAAAAGAGGGAAAAAGTAAAAAGGGGCTCTCACACTCTCTCACCTCTACTCCCCCTCACTCCCTCACGTACTGCACTCCCTCCTCCTTCTCTGATTTCTCTTCTTCCTTCTTGCGACAGCCATGGCGATTTGCCATATCCGACACAACTCCCTCCTTCTCTCCTCTTGTTAACTACTCAATCTTTCTCCAAATGCAACAAAAATTACACCATTGAATTCCCCTTGCAAAGGAGAACATCTCCCTCCTTTCAAAAACCGAAAACACCCATTTTCATCTCCATGGGTATTCTCCATTTGAAGGTGTGAGGCCACCATTGGAAGCACCTTCATCTCCTTATTATTTTGAGGTAAAAATAGTCTTGAAACTCCACCTTCTTCTAGCCCCTTATGGCAAAACGAAAATACAAAACATAGCCTTGTCTTGTGCATTGTTTTCCAGCCGATTTTGGCTCCCCATTGGTGCTGGGATCTTGCTCTCTTTCTAAACAAGAACTCCATCTACTCATTGGAAGGTAATACTCTTTTAAAAACCTTAAACATGTACAAACCCTAGGTTAGTTTAAGGATGAAATGCTAAGCTAGAATTTGTATATTGGTATAGGTTGTAGCATTGGAGGGGAAACTCCACTTGAAACCGGGAACAAGAAGGAAAGGAAGGAAAAGAAAGAAGAAAGGAAGGAAAAACTAAAATTTACAAGGTAAATGCTCTTACCTTGAGTTGGTTTTGTATTGTTTAGTGTAACAGATTTTGAGTATTAGAATTGTGTAAAATATATGGAAATGAGTAGTAAGTATGTTGTAGTGTAATGAGGAAGAGAATGTAACAGTTTTGAAGCTTTAGAAGATGTTTAAGGATTGGGTAAAACATTGGGTAATGTATGTGTATGTGCAGGAAAAATATTGTGTTATAGTGTGTAGAATGATGTGTGACTTGATATGGGAATTGGAATGAATGTGTGAGCTGAGTGTAGTATGTGGGCAATGTTAAAAATATAGGGGAACCTCTGCCCAAATTTGTATGGAAATTGGAGGACTTAGATGTGGAAGGAGAAAGGATAACCTAGGTGGTGACTAGGTGTATTTGGGAAGCTTATGTGAGCAGTTTTAGTAGTTTGAAAACAGATTGAGAAAGATTTAATCAATGGGAACAACTAGAGTGGTAAGATAAGGTAATTAGAATGCTTGGTGTAGCATTGGTAGAGGGAGTATTGAATGGTAAAGGAGAAAAGAAAAATCTGTAGCATTTGTGGAAGCAGAAAACTGTAACAGGGGAGAAAATTTGACAGTGAATGGTGTTTTGTAACAAATCGGTATAATGGTGGATTAGGCTAGTTTTAAGTGCTTAATCAATGCTAAAATATGCTAGATTATATGTAGGAATATTGGGGAAGAGATTGGTAGAAATTTGGAGTTGAAACATAATCAAAAACTAGCATATATGTAAAAACTGCAACTGGTCCGGGTTTGTAAACCAGTACAGAAACCCGGACCAGGCAAAAATCAGTCCAGAGAGCAATGCGTAAGGAGTGGTCCGGGTTTGCAAACCAGGACCTAAACCTGGACCACCCCATTTTCATACCCGTGAGTTCTCCAAACATACGGTCCGGGTTTGTAAAGTAGTACACAAACCCGGACCAGTCTTAATTCATTTCCGAGGACTTTTGCAAAGTAGTGGTCCGGGTATGTAAACCCGGACACTAACCCGGACCATACTAAAAACTTCACAGAAATTGTTTTAAAGCTAATCTAAGGTAGGGTAATGAAGGGTAATGATAGTATAAGATAATTAAGACTTAATTAATGGGTTTAAAGGTCATTAAGGCCATGAACAAGCCTAGAGAATAATTTTAAGAAAGTAACATAAATAAATGTATTTGGATGATAAGGAATTAGTAAGTATAAACTGGGAAACTTTAGAAAAGTAATAAGTAAGGTTAATTATAGATAATTAACCACCCAACTGTACGTATATGATAGGATTCAAATAGTTGAACACTGAAGAGGAGTCGGTGAGTCCAAATCAACGGATTAAGGTATGATTTCTTCATGCTCTATATCCTAACCTGGTTACCCCGATTTGTGTGCTTATTTGATCACCTAAATAAGATAAATGCATGAATCGGACTATATTGCACCTACTTGTGCTTGTTTAAGTTGTTCTTGATATATATTGTCTTGAACAATAGTTTCTATAATTCATGAAATATATGAATGATAATGGAGTGTATTTGTATCTTGTAGTGTACTTGTGCATCGTATTGTACTTTGTATGTATGAGTATGGGATTACTGAATTATTGTGTGGCTTGTATGCGAATGACTTCTACTAATTCCTAACCACCTAACTCCTAACGTAAGTATTGAGTAAATTGGAATGAGTAGAAGTCCGATATAGTTTCGGCCACGCGTGAGGATGAGGAGACACAAGAGGTTGGATCCGATTCCTGGTTCTTAAACTGGTCCACGGCCCAAACCCCTTAAATGGGTAGCATCCTGAATTGGTGAACCAAGTAAATCCCGGTGGTGGGACAGAGTAGTCCCCGGGCCGGAGGTCCCGACGACTTGACTTGAGTAAGTAGTAAGTAAAGTAAGTATTGTATGAGTAATGGTCTTGGCTGGTGTAAGTCATTGACCCTGAGTAAAAGATTAATCTCCACCCGATTAACCCGGGTGGACAAATGAAGCTAACAAGTACCGGGTATTGTGTATGGATTGAGTATGTAATGAGTATGTATTGTGTATGTATCGTGAATGTGTATTCCGGGAGAAGGTAAGTAATTATTGTTGGGCTTGTATAATCTCCTCATATGTATTGAAGTGTATGTGTGTATTCCTTGCATAAAGTTTAGTATTGTGTATAAGAGCATGTATGCATGTATGTTTGAATAAAATGAATTGCATGTGTTCGACCAAGTGGTCGGCGTACCCTCGCTAGTACGGGGTATGCGGAAGTCATATTCAGTGTAAGTTGAGCCCCTAGGGGCAACGTTTTTAGTGTGCAGGTACCCGAAGCGGATATGGTCAAGGTAAGAGACCGGTGGCTACACTTGGATAGTTAGAAACAAAATGTAGAAGTGTACTAAGTGGCACACCCCTTGTACTTAGAAAGTAAGTAGTTTGTGAGGAATGGGTAGTGGTTAGACTCTTATTGAGTATCTATGAAATCGAAAGAGGTGTTGCATTTGTATAAGGATCTTAGTAAACTCGGTGTACTACATTGTATTGAATTTATGGAGTTTTGTATTGAATGGGAAGTTGTAGTACTTGGTTGTAATTGTAGTAAGGATTGTATTTGTGTAGCACTCGGATATTCCGGTCCATCAGACCGATGTTGTATGTAGTAGGAGTAGCCTTGTTAGTCACGTGGGTGACTAACGGCATTGTATCACCCACCGTGTGTATGTAAGTATCCGCTGCGTGAATCTGGACGTGTAAGGAGATTGGACAGTAATGACGGTATTAGCGGTAGGGGTGTTACAAATCCAAACGGTCATTACAATAGCATTGGTAACTCATGCGTTGTTTATTAACATCATCACGTATTACAACACTCGGCCCCCCGGGCCTTCACATATCGTTTGGTTTGGTTAGCACTGTCGGGCGTCAATTAGGACAACCCAAATTATACTCACTTAGATAGTAGTCCCACGTACACACAAGGTGCTCACTCCCTGATCATCCGAAGACTCCGGGACTATTTCACTTTGCCTTTGTAAAGGCATCCATTTAGGTGGCCAAGGGCCTGGTTCCAACGGTAGCACACTCCGCCTGACGATCTATCTAGGTTTGTTCAGGATTAACTAGGGAAAACCCGACACGGGTTAACCCAAGAGATCTCTACGTGCGACCAGCAGCCGGTGGCTGTCTGGATTAAGGTACCACATCACATTCATTCACACTTCACTGTTAACCTCGTTAGTCAGTAATTTCAGTTACAGTTTTTAATTATAGAGAACAACCCTATTTTGTTGGCTGCCCTGTGGGTCTTACGCATGCCTAGAATGATTCTAGGTAGTATTTATGTTCAAGTCGAAGCTCTAGGGACCGACAATGTCGTGTCCTGTTCCTAAGTGTTTTACTTTGGTTATAACTACATACTTATAATACTTAGCGTATTAGGTCAGGCAACGGTAATCACAATCACACATCTCGCATATGTAGTTTTATATAAGTCGATCTATAGTCAACGTAGTATTAGTCCCCTAGGACGTTCGTGCATAAATAAATAATGCAGTAAACACAGATATCCATCACACACATAATCACACACGTTATCAAACAAATCCGAGCCCGAGGAATTCCTCAGGATAACCCGGATCAAACCCTTTTACATACCGTACACCTTAGACCAAGGATGCATAGTGTAGACCACTAAGCTTTCTCGAGCGCGCACGTCTGACAGGCGATCTAAACATACGAAGAACGCTAAGTGTCAATCCACACGACAAAATGATTCGGTATTTCCAAATAACGTTAGTAACCCCGGTATTACATCCCCGGATTTCAACTGTTATTGGTTAAGGTATCGTTATCCTTAAAAACTCTTTACTCGTAGTATGTATTAATATTCGGTTTAACAAAGACGTCGGTTTTTATATGAACGTCGTAGTTAACGTTTCCAAACTTAGGAATTACAGTTTCCAACCGTAGTGTTTAATAAGCGTTACACTTAATACAAATTTGTTCGCTCTCGTATAATTAATTCAACTGTTATATTGCATGCATAGGTATTGTCATAACCTATAGTTGCACGCATGGTTATATTTTATAACCCATAGTTGCATGCATTCCATGCAACGTTGGTTTGTAATGTATGATATTACTATCATTTAATATACCTTATATTATACAACTTCCCAATTATGTAACAAGTTATATTCATTAAAAACCTTATGACCTAATAGTATATAATTATACTAATAAGTTAATATTCATTATTTACTTATTATATGGTTTGTAAACCATATTATATATGCCTATCATTGCGCCAGCATATATATATATATATAATATATATATATAGTATGCACATTAATTTCTAATGAAATAAGAAACTTTATATTATGTACATATTATTCCTCATTCAAGGTTTATTTAACCATTCAAAAATCATATATTAACCACAGTATTTTATGTCATTGTATACTATAGCTTATATCCTTATTTTTGATATATATATATGCATGCGCTAGCATGCTAGTTTTAATGAATTGTACTTTTGACCACATAATACCATTTAGTGTTACACTTATACCATGATATCACATTGTATGATATTTTATATGTCATCAAACTTTATAACATATAGTTTTGGTAACTAATATTTTTACCGAAAATAGCATATATATAATATACTTGTACCACTTTGTTTATATAATTCCCATTAATTACAATATAGCCACATAACTTATGCCATGTTATAAATACCTTATTTTATAACACCAAAAGTTTATAATAAGATATAACCTATGGTTTTAATATCTCTTTATTCATTATTGCCGAAAAGGCATGTATTTTCCATTTCATTTCCTTTCAAATCCTATATTTTCCAAATATTACAATTTCACCACAATTTTTTATAACATACTTAACTGACCATATACTATAACATTTAAATCATATAATATGTATATACTATGGTTTTAAATTTCTGAAAATACCAAACAGTCCCTTAGGTTCTGTTTGTTTTTGTTTTAACCCTTCAACTTTTCATATTTATTCTTTTACCACAAATCTCATAATATTTTTACATAACATGTGTTATATCATTCAAACATTACAATAATTATAACATATAGTTTTTATATGTTATTTCTTATATATTAACGAACAGCCCATAGCTGTTTGGTATATTTATTTTCCAGCCACAATATTTTCCTTATTTACATAAAAACCACATACATTATAACAAGTTATACACATAGGTTATATTATATGGTTTTAATATTTATCGTTGATATAACCTATAGTTTCTTGTTACTTATTTCCACACATCCCCTTAGGTTTCCGAAATCCTTCTTCCGCCCACAAATTTTTTTCCCCTATTTACATTCTGACCCCATTTATATTATATACTTCCATATGTCACAAAACTATATATTATACACTCTTATTAATATACCCACTTATATAACTCTACAAATTCCCAAATTTTATACTTAGGATATAGATCATCATATTAACAAATCTACACCTCTACTTTTCCGTATTTACATTCTATACCCCATAAGTATCATAAATTCAATATTTCACTTATAATGTTAATGTAAGTTCATAAATTAATTATTTATGACATTGAATTTTGTCAAACCTTCTAATATGGTCTATATTGACCTATTTATTTTCAGTTTGACCGGAAGTTTTTATATTTACAATTTGACCCCTATATTTTTCATAAATTACATTTTTGTCTCAAAACTTTATTAAATTTTATATAATTTGTAAAACAAGGTTTTAATGCATAGTTTTCGGTTATTACTTATAGTTAGCCCCTAAAATTTATTTAAATTGCAATTAAACTTCATACACTTACGGTAAAAATCATTTTGTTCTAAATTCATTTTAAATCCATTTTTAATTTAATATAGCAATTAAATTAAATTGAAATACCCCAAACCTTGATATATTGTTTAAATACTAAACTATGATATTTAAAGGTTAAAAAGTGTCTTAGAAACATCAGTGTACAATTTAAACCATAGTAAAAACAATAAAGTACTATAAACACAATTGAGCAAAAACATGCTCTAAGCTTGGAGTGAACTTGGTTAGGACCCAATGAGCCTACCAAGACTTAGCAATATTCAATTATGATTTAATAAGGATAATTAAGTCCTTAGGAGACCTTGGGAGACAACTAAACCAAACAAAACACAAATAAATACCTTAAGGTCAATATGGGCTAAAATGTGCTCTAAGCTTGGGATAGTCTTGGTTAAGACCTAATGAGCTTACCAAGACCTTATTTATATACTAATGAACATATTAAACCAATTACTAAAGAAAACCAAGCTTGAAAACAAGTTTAAACATAAAAATGTGCTTTAAGGAGTCTTAAAGCACATTTTTGAAAAATTGTCTTGTAAATGGGTTTTGTCCATCATTACTCTTTAATTAATATGTTTACTACTTAGTATCACATTAGGAAGTCTAAATCAATGGGAAATAAAAAATTTCACAAATATGTGCCTTAGTTTGTGAATAGTAACTAAATTGTACTAGTTTATAACATAAGTCAATATAAGTGACTTAGTTGGTCAACAAAGACCACCAAAGAGCCTAAACTACTAAGGGGGCCGGTTTTTCATGTGTGACTCACCACACTTGACCAATCAAATAAACAAGGGAAGTAATAAAGCATAGTTACTATTTGTTTTTAGCTAAAATATCTCCAAAAGCAAGCTTTTCTTCTCATTCTCTTCATTCTCTTTGCTTCCCCACCGTCTCCTACCTTCCTTCTCCCTTCTCATTCTCGGTTTTCTACAGCCCACACAACTACTCCATCTTTGAATCCTTGTAATTCCTAGCTCCATATACCAAATCAAATTCTAAGACCATATTTGTCTTAGTTAGGCCAAGCTCTACAATTCTCTCTTTACAAATCTTCAAAAGCCTCATTTCGGTGCCATGGAGATTCACCATTGAAGGAGCTTGAGCTCATATTTTCATGCCTTGTCATTCTCCTTTGCTTCAAGGTAAGGAAAACCAAAGAAAAACAACATTTCTCCTTGTTTTTGTATATGTCCGAAAATTCACCATTAATGGTGTCTTCTCTTGTTCCTCCATAGCTCCATTTCAATCTTCCAAGGACTTGGTGGAGTCCTCTCTTGATGCTTATTCAAGCTCTCTTTTGTTTCCAAGGTAAAACAACTATCCTAATGTGTTAAGACAATATATATAACCTAGGGTTTGTAAGTGAGTTTAAACATGAAGCTTGAATGCTCATTGGTTTTACTTGTGTATTGATTAGAACATTGACAAGTAGCCAAGTCCTTTTTCCGATTTCCAAACAAAGAAGAACAAAGGTGTTCAAGTAAAAATCTTGAAGAAAGGAGGTAAATGTGTTAACCTAATGTGGTTTAAATGCATTAGGAAAAATGAGCTTAAGTTGTTCACTAAAACTACTTAAGGAGCTAATGGTAAATGAGTTAGTAAAATGCCCTCAAGGAGTATATTAAAGGCATATATGGTGTTGTGTGTAATTGCAGGTTAAAGGCAATTATTATGTGGGAAATTCAGTGTTTAAGTTTAGTGCAATTTAAGGGCCTAAGAGCCATGTTATTTAAGGACCTAAGTGTCAAGCAATTTAAGTTTATGCACTATATTGTGATGTAGTGTAGTTTAAGGATTGAGATGTGTGTAAAGAACATTCTTTGTGAAGATGAGTGTCTTGGATGGTTAAAGGATGAAAAACAATATGTTTGTGTGTATTAAATGAATAAGGGTTCTTGGTTATATTAAGGTGAAAAAATTATGTATTTTGGTGTAAGGTGATACAAGGGAAACTATGTCAAAATTTGGTTAATGTACAAGGAGTTTTAGGTGTTCAAAATGATGTTTGGTGACCTAGGTTGAACTAGGAATGACTAAGGTTTAAGTTGGTGAAAGAACGTGAAATAAGGTCTTCTTAGGTGTTAAAATGTTTTGGGCGTTATCTTGGAGGATTTAGGATGCAAATGAATGTTTTAAGGATACTTCAAGATCATGGTGAGTTGTGTTAAGGATTTATACAAGTTTGGTACCAATGAGGAAGTAAGGTGTTGTAAGGAAGATGTGTGAACTTGTGGAGAAGATCTTGGAAGGACATAAAGTATTTTGGTGGGCTAAATAATGTGTGGGAACATGCTATAAACCTAAGGGGGAAATATTATAAGTGTTGGGCATTTTGGCAAGAAATGAGTAAGTGTTTAAGGGAGTAGAAAATAAGGTTCTTGGCACATCCGAACTTCCGTCCGAACATGGACGTTCAGACATGCCCTGTTGCGTTTAAGTTTGCTGAGCTTCGACTAGTGTCCGAACTACCGTCCAAATTTGGAAGTTCGGACACACCCATCCCTATTCTCTGGTTTGGCCTCGAACAGTGTCCAAACTTGGGAAGCTCGGACGCATGTTCGGACATTCATCAGTTTGCACCCTTTTGAGTTTCGAACAGTGTCCGAACTTGGGAAGTCCGGACACAAGTTCGGACAAGGTGCTGTTATGACCAAAAACTTTGTTTAAGGTTAGAAAATGATATCTAATGATGGGGATTGATAAGTAATGATGTTATGAGGTTGTTAAGGACATGTTAAGTGAGTTATAATGATAATTGAGTGGGTGAAAAGTTGTGTTAAAATGTAAAAGTAAAACAAGTTAAAAATGTGAAGTTATTTAACTGTTTAACGGGAGTAAGTCATGAGCATTAGACTTTAAACAATCAAGTTACCCCGGTGTTAATGAAAGTAAATGTAATGTTACCAGTTGTTCAAAGATGTTACGAGGAACATGTGATGGCACGTTAGAGTGAAACCCCGGTGACAGGTATGGTTTTCTTGCAACCTGTGTCCTACCGGATTACACCGGCTTGTATGCCAATGTGATTTTCTGTATGTTTACCACGTTATAAGATAAATCATGAAACGAGTCTACAGTCGTTATTGTTGTTGTGTGTTTGCGTACCGATACCGGTAACCTCGAATGCGCATGAATGGCTAGCTAACCATGGCTATGCATGAATTAGTTGTGTGATGTTGTGTGAGATGTTGCTGTAAATGTATGACCCTCCTTTGTGTGATTAACTCTGTTGTAATACTGTGTTGTGTGCTGATGTGATAGGTTCCACAGCGGAGTCTTTATCTGTGAATATTTATGTATTATGGGGGGGGTGAGGAATCCGGTAGTTCCGATCGCGCGTTGTTTGGGAGTTGTTGTATACAGTTTCTTCAGCTTCCTCTCTGTTCGTTGTTTACCTTCGTTGGTCTTCAATCACCCCTGAGCTTAACCAAGGCTCTTGACTCACGTCTGTTGGGGATTATGTATGTTGTGTTCGGATCACTATATCCGATCCATCTTTATGTTAAGTTATCCGTTTGCATGAGTTTGACAGCATCCTCTAGGCTCTCCCAGTGAACTAACTATGTTTGGGGCGGTTCCTAAAGATATCCGTACCCGTTATGTTATGTGTTATTGACGTACTGCAATGCTTATTGCGATGTGATGTTATATGTTGTTTAAATGTGAAGTATGTGGATCATGGATATGAATCCCAGTTTATTAAGAGACGTTTATGGATAACCCGACTAGTGGGTAAGTGTCGTCTATTAAGGAAATAGCTCCATTAAAGGAGAAACACTCTAGGGTCAAAGAACACAAAGAGTGATTTATTAGGTGTAGATGTGTTGTCTGTATTTGTTGTGACCATTGTTGTGGATTGTAATGTGTTTTGTGTTATTGGTGTACATGCATGATTTAAATGTAACCAACCGCATGCTAAGACGACAAATAGTTGTGTGCGGCCCGGTAGCATGCGGGCTGCGGGATTACCATACCAGCAAAGGTGCTGAGCCCCTTGGGGGCCACCCTTTCTTCTCTTTCCTATTTCAGGTACAAGGAGCTGGAGACCGTTCGAGAGTAGGACGGGGTAGTCGTTTGTACAGGGGTAGTCATTTAAGTTGTATATGTACAGTAGGTGTAGTAAGACCAAAATTGTTATCGGCATTAGTTTGTAACTACTCGGTACAGTTGGAATGTATATGTATATTGTTGTTGCTAATGGAAAGGGATAGTAATGTGTAGTCGCTCGGGAATCTAGTCCATCAGACCGATGCAATATATATGTAATAGCCTTGTTAGCCACGTGGGTGGTTAACGGCGTGTAACACCAATGAGTTAAGTAATGTGATGAAGTATGTTTTCCGCTGCAGTTTGTTGTTAAGTGTGTTGTTGTTGGTTGGGGTGTTACAAAAAGTGGTATCAGAGTGAAGTATCGCTCTGATGACTGAAATACCGAGCTTAGGAAGTACCGAGTTAGGATTTTAGTACTTGGGGTTAAGGGTTGAGTGATAGCGTGAGAGATACGCTAGTTAGGAACTACCAGTGAATACTGGAAACCTACTACATCCTTCCCGCCCTCCACAATCCCTGTTTTATAACTTGGGAAACAACGCCAGAGAGATGAAAGTCCTCTCATACTCGGGAATACCCGATCTGGCTGTTATTAAGTACTTCTGTGAGAACGGAGAACCGGTCATACGGTAGATCCCGAAGAGTGGGAATCCCGAAGACGGTTTCTACCTGAACAATGTTAACCGCATTAAATAGCGAAGAATGAAGAATTTTGTGTATAAGAGAATAGAATTTCCGGCAACCTGGGTCGACATGCCGAGCAGTCGAGAACAACCAGCTTGCAATGCACTAACTGTGCAATAGGCAAGAAGTGAAGTAATGGAACCCAGAACGAGTGTCTACGGGACCACAGTTGTTAAATAATACATTGACGGTATACCAACCGACAAAGGAACTACAACGTAGTGCCCAAACAAGAGACAAGTCTCAGTAACCACAACAAATGTGTGGAACGGGCTACGAAGAGGAAACAATACTAAGAAAAGGGGTCTTCAGAATGGGAAACACCCTAGTTAATGATTATCATGTGAATATAGTGAGAAGTCGCCCAGAGGGTTAATCGTCAAGACTGTAAGATCAAGTAAGGGCAAACAAGGCCACTGATGACAGTGCGGGTAAAGGACAATACCACAACTGGTATGTGTTGAACCGATAGCCAGTTAGCATGGCGCACTTGCCATGGCAATGCTGCTATAACAGGGCTGTTCGGGAAGTTTAACAAATACGAAGTACTTAGTAAAGTACCATGAAGTTAAGTGAGATCATCATAACCGTGGAAGGGCTTGATAGCCTAACCTCTGTAATTGGAAGTACACCAGTCAGCAAGAAGCTAGACTTGGTTAAGGCAAGAAGACGTTGTGAAACCATGAAAATTTTTCTTTCAAACTCAGATTTATTTCAAACTCTTTTCTTTCAAAACTAGATTTTCTTCCAAACCTATACTCATTTTTAACCTTCTTTTAAAACCAAACCAGTAAACTAAAGGGTATTTGACAAGGATACAACAGTGGATAAACCTTCCCTTGATTAAGTTCGGGAAGCAGGGAATGCATATTATCACAGGACGGTATAAGGGTGTTGACAACAGAATACTTCACCTAGGCGTGTGACGGACACTACGAGTGTACCAACTGAAATGTGGGTTGACCGCACTCCGATAGGAGCATGTGGGTCTGGCAGACCTACTTATGGGTTAGTCGGGTAAGTAGCAATGTATCAGCATGGTACCCTACATATGTATACAAGTAGAGTCCAGAACACGGGAGGTAGTCGACTCCGTACTACAGTCAGCAGTATAAGTCAATCAAGAGCTAAGGATTACTAAGAATGGTTAAAGTAAAGGAACTCAGTTAAGTTAACGAGACTAAAGGAATTAGTGAATTCATTTCAAGGAAATGTTTAAGAGTCAGGAGGTGCGAAGTGCACTAAGTGTTATGTAAAGACATCGCATATGTCTTAAGAATCTCGAGGGATAAACATGATAGCTGGAACGGTGACCCAGCCTATACATGACGAGGCAGATGCCTAATGTGGACATATTAATGTGCAACGAATGGGATGAAATTCCCAGAATGAGTACCTACACTACCAGGAGATGTCGATCTTCACAGAAGAAGATAGTAAGCCAGTTAAGAACGCAAAACGGCGTAGTGAACTAACTGAATATACCAATAAGTGCGAACCAGATGTAATGGCATAACTTAGCAACACCCAGAAGCAATCCTTAAAGGGTGTTCGCATCAACAATTGTTGCACGAAATAATGTGACAGAAACGCAAGGACTGAAACTAACACCCAGTTTAAGCATAAGTTGTCAGGAGACAGACTGACAATCCCAAGGGGGCACCCCATGAAAGGAAATGGAATGTAACGACCTTGTCATGGAGCCCAATATGATGTCCAAACCATGTAATGTTGTACAGAGAAGTAAATGTGTGTGGACAGCCTACAATGAGCAGAGCTCGAGGCAATAGGGCTACTAAGCCACAAGCAAATGTGTTATGCAAATTTGAATCGATTGTAGAAGTCTATGTTGTACAAGTAAATAGAGCGGAGAATGAACCACTGCTTTATGAGTGAGGATACCTCTCGATACTGTGAAACCGCTAGAGCGGTAGTTATGTGAACCGAGTTCAAGAAATATGTTTAGGATTGACCATGTTGTTATTGCGAGAGAACAGTTAGTTTGGTAGCATGTGTGTATAAAGTGAAGCACCGAACTGAATAACGCCGGTTTGTAACTCGAGTGATCAACGCTCAAGGGGCATCCAGTAGTCATCCAAATGAAGGATGAACCAAAATACTAATGATGTAGTATATGTGTGGAAGTTAATGTGACAGTAAATACTATGTAAGTTAGTGTTATACAAGGAGTAAGAGCACGGTACGCAGTAAGCGACCGTTGTATAAGTGTTGTTAAATGATAAGTGATAGCAAATAGCTAGGCAGTAAGCCAGTAGCCAGTATTACGAGATAAGAATCTCAGTGAAACACAGTGTGAATTCCATTGCGAATCGCATAAGAGAGTTACTGTCAAGAGTTTACGCCTCTGCACTCTGTGTGACTGAGTGTTTTGGTATTGCACTTACGCAGTAATGATCGAGTGGGATAGCTAGGATTCGGGAAATGCTAATTGTGGTGGAAACAGCAAGCGGCTTATAACGCCATAGTGACTGATGCATGGGTAATGCAAGGTCGTACCAATGAAAAAGTACTTGTATAGCACCGAATGTGGAGCCATGATTAAGAATAAGTGACTACAGTAGCGCTAAATACCAAATATCGGTATGGAATATACCTCAAGCGTGGGAAATAACTGAGAGAGCACTACACATTAGGTGGTTGCTCAACCTCAACCGACGGTAAGTCGGAAGGAATAAAGTCAACCATTGCGAAATACATAACAGTATACACAGTAAATTCTTATGGAAGAGATCATAACCGAATTCGCTCACGGTAAGAGATACCACGCATCGGTTGAGAAACCGTTATTACCAAGATAAAGGTGATATTGGAGATGTGCAATACAGTAAGAATTATGTATGGGGCACACTAAGCTCTACAGTTATCAAAGTTGCGCAGCAGAAACTAGTGAGCCAGTGATTCAAGTGTTGAATGTGCATGGTGAACATGAGTGAATGGCAAATTATTAATGCCTAGAAGCCTCACAGGCTAGAACCGCAACTGGTTATGAGTTGAATAAACTCCAATGAGAATTCTTGGTTTAGGGACTAAACCGCCAATATGGTTAAGATCCTCTAACCAGAACATGTTGCATAACAGTCCGCGTGGAAGTTAAAACACTTCTCGGTGGTAGAACTTCTAAACCAATATTCAGTGGTTGATTACGTGGGCGTAATCCCTTTTAAGGGGGGTAGAGTGCAAAACCACTTAGTGTGTATTACCGTACAAGTGTACGTGACCTATGGTGTGCATAGCACAAAATAATTTGCTTTGATGATTGGTGTGTGTGTTACGTAAACATACGCATTCATTCATAGTTTAATTGTGGTAATTGCGTACAGAAGATGCGAATACCATTGTGATAAGTGTGTTTATTTGTTAACAGTTGTGTGTGAGAGTACAAGTGTGGGGAGTAGAGAAACTCCCTGGGAACAAAAATCCCGACAGTGTATAAATGTGAAACAGTGTGTTGTGTTTTGATAAAATATATGTGTATATATACAATATAGTGATTCATGAAAGGGTATGAAACCGACATAGAACCTAGTGAGAATAAGATTCCCTAGGTAACAGGATTAAAGTGAATGGAGATAACTGGTAGACGGAGTTCTATCCTTTGGAGATGTAATGATTATGACTAGAAAGACTAAAAGATAGAAAATTGGAAATGGGTGTATTATTTGGTGCGTGAAAATGAAGTGGGAGGTGGAACTTGATTTGAATGTGATCAAGGGAAGCCGAACACAAATTGGGGTGGAAGGATAGTTCAACACTGATGCTGATCACATTACGGTTGGATGATTCTTGAAGCTCCCCTTAAGTGGTCACAATTAACCACACTATGAAAAGAAGCAAAGAGCATAAGTTGGACTTGGAGTTGTATGTGTTTTCAAAAGGATTTTGAATTGGTATTTATAAAACGTCGATAGATACCTTACATTATGGAAGTACTTTTACTTAACCTTAACAAAGAATATTTTTGTAGTACTTGCCCGGTGACATGGGAAGCATATGTGTTAAAGATTAAGTGATTGTTTTGATCTCCCAAAGGAACGGGGACGGAAGGTGTCCATCGCGACCGGGTTCTGTGGGATCACAGTGTATATAAAAGATATTTTGGTTGTTATACATGCTATGACATGTTGTGTGGTACGTGTAATAAATATTATTTTGACCTTGAGTCCTAATGTGGATGAGTTCTGAAAGTTGTTATGTTACCAAGACCTATGTGTCTAAATGTTGTTATGTTACCTAGACCTATGTGTCTAAATGTTGTTATGTTACCTAGGCCTATGTGTCTAAATGTTGTTATGTTACCCAGACTTGAGAGTCTAAGGGTTGTTATGTAAGTACAATGTTGTTAAGATACCCGGATCGTTGAGTCCGAGGTTATCATGTAGGTATGTTATGTTATGTATGGATGTGTATATGTACCCGGACCGTTAAGTCCGAGGTTGTGATGTAAAGTATGTTTGGTTATGGAAGTTTTATTTTACAAGTAATCCCCGTATTCTAATCCAATGATGTGTGGGAAGTGTGAACTATTAATATGTGTACTACTTAGTATCACATTAGGAAGTCTAAATCAATGGGAAATAAAAAATTTCACAAATATGTGCCTTAGTTTGTGAATAGTAACTAAATTGTACTAGTTTATAACATAAGTCAATATAAGTGACTTAGTTGGTCAACAAAGACCACCAAAGAGCCTAAACTACTAAGGGGGCCGGTTTTTCATGTGTGACTCACCACACTTGACCAATCAAATAAACAAGGGAAGTAATAAAGCATAGTTACTATTTGATTTTAGCTAAAATATCTCCAAAAGCAAGCTTTTCTTCTCATTCTCTTCATTCTCTTTGCTTCCCCACCGTCTCCAACCTCCCTTCTCCCTTCTCATTCTTGGTTTTCTACAGCCCACTGATGAGTGTGAAATATGCATGGTTTTAGTGGTCTGTATTGCCTAATTTTTATACGTACATCGATAATATTCCACACTTATCTTCCGTTTTCCTTTGGTTTGTTGTTTCGTAAGGCTTGATACCTTTTTCTATGATTAAATGCAGAGAAAAGCCAAGGAAACAGTAGATTAACTCACAAGGGAGATAATGCAACAAACGGGGGTCGAATTGGAGTCCGAACGATGAATTTAGAGGATTTTAAAGGAATGTCCGAGCTTGTGTCCGAACTTCCAAGTTCGGACGCAAGTCGAGAGTTCGTGTGCTGCGCCTGATGGAATGTCCGAACTTCAGTCCGAACATCGAAGTTCGGACATGGTTAAGAAAAGCCGGAGGTCTGATGTACGGAGCATGTCCGAACTTGTGTCCGAACATCCAAGTTCGGACACAAGTCGAGACTTCTGGGATTGGAGCGTTCAAAGCATTGTGTCCGAACATTGAAGATCGGACCAATGTTCGGACGGGATGAAAAATTCAGCATAAACTTGGCGTTTTGAATGGAAAAAGAGAGAGGAAAAGTCTATTTAACTGACCTAATCAGAGGAGAAAGGTATTCATTCATCATAGATCATTACAACACACACTCTCACGCTGATTAACGAGGTTCTCTCCACTCATCCACACCTATTGCATCAGTTCACCTTCACTTACATTCATCAAGCTTGTCATCATCGTTCTGGAGGAGCATCGTCAGAAGGGAGCGAGGCCATCATCTTCAACCTTACACCTGCATCTATCGATTCTGGATAGTCGTTCAACAGAAGGGTTTTTCTTCCTTTAGATGATTTCTATGTTGATTGTATTTATCTGTTTCTTTGCAATGTCTGGCTAGTAGGGATTTAACTCTGGGGTAGGGTTTGTTCAAGATGGATTCAATGTAGTTAAAGATTCTACAATTTGATTATGAGGCTGTAATGGATTGTTTTCAGGTTAATGATTATCAATTTTCTTCTCTATTAATTTCGCGAGTTATAGAGTTGTTCTGTGAAACCTATTAAGATCAACAAGGTGATTAATAGGGAGTTCGAATTAACCTGGGAATTTGGGGAAGGATTAGTCGGATAGATAATCTTTCCTACAAACGCTAACAATTGTTTGTGCTTATTCCACCTATATGTGTTTTGCCAACTGCTAGATTAGAGTTGACACGTTCTGATAGGTGAGCTCTTCAATGAACTAGGAGTTAGCATTGAAGAGATAGAAAGAATTGGCCATTCTGTTTCTCATAATTAAATTGTAGGAGTTACTAGATTCAACCAGAAAAGAACAACCCAAACCCGGAGTTCCACTCATATTATCAAGCTCATCATTCATTTTTACCGATTGCTTATTTCAACTTTGATTTGCATTTATTCGATTCAGTCTCAAAAACAATTCACAACCCCCTGAATTTCCAGTTTTCTTAGGATTTAGGATAGGACTTAGGCTTATTTATTCAAGTCCCGCGGTTCGATACTTGGTTGCTTAACTTTCTATACTGTAGTGACCGGGATTTTTGCAACCCGACGGACTTATTGATTTATTATTTTCTAGATTAATTTGTTTAGTTTTAGTAGATCAATTTACCTGTGCAGGTGTTTCGTGAATGCACGGTACTCGATCTCGAGGCCCACCAAGATTCAACTTAGACCTAGAGATCAATCGTACAGCTCGTAGGGCGAGAAGAGCA
The DNA here is from genome assembly GCA_023374045.1 of Limonium bicolor. Classification (NCBI taxonomy): domain Eukaryota; kingdom Viridiplantae; phylum Streptophyta; class Magnoliopsida; order Caryophyllales; family Plumbaginaceae; genus Limonium; species Limonium bicolor. The sequence continues at coordinate 263,086,538 of CM041779.1, read as the reverse complement.
CTCACCTTCGCCATGGCTGCAAACGGACCAGCCAATGCCAATGCTGAGCAGGCCACATTGGGACGAATTAACCGCCCGCCAGCTGCTCCTAGAAGAGGACCTGTGACTCTACCGAACCTCACATCTGAATTAACAACATAATGGCAAAAGTTAAAACCAAGCCATCAAACAAACGCTGTCAGGAATCATCCAGCAGGTACCTTCTCAGGTGCAGACCCGGCTGATGCACTCGACCATGTCCATCGGTTCTTAGTCCATCTGGATTCGTTGGGGATGTCCCAGGGGCTTGAGGAGTATGCTCGGCTGTGCTTATTTCAGCATAGTCTATCAGGGGAAGCCTCGAAGTGGTTCCACCGTCTACCACCAGGTATCATCACTACATGGGAGCTGTTGACGGAGAGGTTTTATGAGAAGTATATCCCCATCTCCCGGACCAGACAGATGATTGCTGACCTGACCGCTTTCAGACAGTCCGGCAACGAGACAATCTGTGAAGCTTGGGATAGATTCAAGGAGTTGCTCCGCCAGTGCCCGCATCACGGTCAGAACATGACATCCTTGGCCCAGGGGTTTTTCCAAGGGCTGAGAGATGAGCACAGAGCCGAGGTCAGAGCCGCACTGGGTGGAAACCTGTTGGCTAAAAGCAGAGAGGAATTTATGTCAGCCATGGAGTCCTACTGCGAGGAGCTCCGCCAGTGGAGCAACAGTGGTGGTAGGGTCTTCACAGTTGGGCAGGCCTCCTCTCGAACTCCAGATCCTATGATGGAGCAGATTGCTGCTGAGCAGGCCCATTTAAGTACCACAGTGGGCAATATGGCGAAGATGCTCGAGCGGCTCACTATGGGACAGACATCTGTGCAAGCCGTCAAGAAGGTGTCTACTGGTCCAAATGAGGTATGCTGTTCTCAGTGTGGAGACAGCCATGATTATGAAGACTGCCCGATGGTTGCTGAGATGAGGCAGACTGAGGAGGCAAATGTAATTGGCCAGTACAACAGGCAGCCTTGGATGCAGAATCAGCATCCAAACCTGAGGTACGGTAATCCAAATAACGCCCTCAACTCACAGCAGATGCAGCCTCAGAGGGCAAGTCAGGGAGCACCACCCGGTTTTTAGGCCCCCATACAATCAGTTTAGGCCACAGCAGTCTCCAGCTCAGCCATCATCACTGAGCTCGAATAATGCTAATTTAAAGGAGATGATGGATAAACTGATGGCCTCTCAAGAGCAACAAACAGTGATAAATCAGAATCTGGCAGCTGGCCAGCAAAAGCTTGAGAACGCTATGGTGGAGATGCAAGGAACTATGAGTCAGTTGACTCAGTTCCTCCTACAGCAGAGACCGTCTGGCTCGCTGCCTTCCCAAACAGACCCCAATCCTAAAGCTCAGTTGAAGGCAGTGACAGTCTCAGAAACCGTGGTAGTTGAGGACTGCTCAGATTCTGAAGAGGTGGCAGCCGTTACCTTAAGAAGTGGGAAGCAGTTAATAAATAAAAATCAAGTGGCTGAGGACCAATCTGACGAGGAGACTGGTCGCCCTTCCTCTAGCACTGGTGCACCGTCAGGGCCCCCAGCCCCTCCTGAGGTAGTTGTTGAGGAGACCCAGGCTCCTATCTCTTCCCCTTCTCATTCCTTGACTGCTAAAAACTCCAAGGGTAAGGTGGTTCCGAAGGAACTTCCTTTCCCTAATAGATTAAAAGAAAAGGAACTTGATGATCAATTTGGGAAATTTTTGAGTGTATTTTCGAAGCTTACAATTAATATCCCCTTGATTGATGCTATCAAGCAAATGCCTAACTATGCTCGCTTTGTGAAGGATTTGATTTCTTACAAGCGAAGGTTCAAGGAGAGGGAGATTGTTCAGCTGACAGAGACGTGCTCTGCAGCCATCCAGCAGAAGCTCCCTCCGAAGTGTGGAGATCCAGGGCAGCCCATCATCCCTTGCACTATTGGAGACATGGACTGTGGGTATGGACTCTGCGACCTTGGAGCGAGCATAAATTTAATGCCATATTCAATGTTTAAAAAGCTTCATGCTGGTGAGCTTATCCCAATCAACTTTAATTTACAATTGGCTGATCGTTCCTCAATCAAACCTCGTGGTATGGTTGAGAACGTTGTGGTAGGTGTTGGTAACTTCTTCTTCCCTGCTGATTTTCTTATTCTTGACATGGATGAGGATGTTGAAGTGCCATTAATTTTGGGTAGACCATTCCTGCGAACTGCTAAAACTGTCATTGATGTTGACAAAGGAAAATCACCCTGAAATTTAATAATGAGGAGCTTAGTTTTGATATCACCAAAATGATGAGAACAAATGCTTCCTCCCATGTTGTGCTTTCTATTGATGTCGACTATACTGATGAGTATGATGCATTTGTCGCTGAAAGTACTGATGGCTCTTCCTTCCTGTTTGAGAATGCTGATCTGTTAGAACAGGTGTTATGTCACTCGATTGAGGATGACAAGGAGAGCACTGAGGTAGCTACTGTTGTCCAGCAGCTTAACCAGGGACGAACATATTTTCGCCCTCACGCTTCTCCTGTGGAGCCACTGGACAAGCCTACTCAGAGGCTCATTCCTTCAGTAGAGAAACCCCCCACTCTTGAATTAAAAACTCTCCCTTCAAACCTTAAATATGCTTTCTTGGCAGAGGGTAGCGCCCTGCCGGTTATTATTTCTTCTTCTTTGTCTGTTTCGCAGGAAAGCAGACTTCTGGAGGTTTTAAGAAGGCACAAGGGAGCATTGGGGTGGTCAGTGGCAGACATTAAAGGGATTAGTCCAGGGTTCTGCACTCACAGAATCTACATGGAAGACAGTATCAAACCAGTGAGGCAACCTCAGAGGAGATTAAACCCCAACCTGAAGGAAGTAGTGAAAGCGGAGGTATTAAAGCTCTTGGATGCGGGCATCATCTACCCCATCTCTGACAGCCGCTGGGTTTCTCCTGTGCAAGTCGTTCCCAAGAAAGGAGGAATTGTGGCGGTGCCCAATGATAAGGGAGAGCTGGTGCCTCAAAGACAGACCACCGGCTGGAGGATGTGCATAGACTACAGACGTTTGAACGAGGCCACAAGAAAGGACCATTTCCCGCTGCCGTTCATCGATCAGATGTTGGAGCAACTGGCTGGGCAGGAATACTACTGTTTCCTTGATGGATACAGCGGTTACTTCCAGATTCCCATCGCGCCAGAGGATTAGGAGAAGACCACCTTCACCTGCCCTTATGGCACGTTTGCCTATAGGAGGATGCCATTTGGTCTCTGCAACGCACCAGCCACCTTCCAGCGGTGCATGATGGCCATTTCAACGGAATTTATGAGAAGAGTATAGAAGTCTTCATGGACGACTTCTCGGTGTATGGCCAGAATTTTGATGTGTGTCTGGATCAGCTGGATCAGATACTAAGCAGATGTGAGGAGACCCACCTGGTTTTAAATTGGGAGAAGTGCCATTTTATGGTACATGAGGGTATAGTGCTTGGGCACAGGGTCTCCAAAGATGGCATTCAGGTGGACAAGGCAAAAGTGGAAGTCATTGAGGGGTTACCTCCTCCCACATCAGTCAGAGGAGTTAGATCTTTCCTGGGTCACGCGGGGTTCTATCGAAGGTTCATCCAGGACTTTTCAAAAATGCGAAGCCCTTGTCTGATCTCCTGCAGAAAGATGTAAAGTTTCATTTTTCAGAGAATGCTTGAAGGCTTTTCAAACCATCAAGAATAAACTCATCTCTGCCCCCATTGTGGTTCCCCCTGACTGGACCCTTCCTTTTGAGGTAATGACTGATGCTAGTGACTTCGCTGTTGGTGCTGCTCTGTCAAAGGAAGGATAAGATTTTGAGGGTCATCACATATGCGAGTAAGACTCTGACGGAGCCTCAAAAGAACTACACCACCACTGAGAAGGAGCTACTTGCTGTGGTGTTCGCTCTTGACAAGTTCAGACCTTATTGCTGGGGAGTAAGGTAATTGCTCACACCGACCACTCTCGCCTTGAAATACTTGTTCCAAAAGAATGATTCCAAACCCAGACTATTGAGATGGATCCTGCTTCTCCAAGAGTTTGACTTGGAAGTCGTTGATAAGCAAGGGAAGCAGAATGGGGTTGCGGATCATTTATCGAGGCTTGAGACTCCAGATGACGGGGTCCCCATAAATGATTCTTTCCGACGAAACGGTCTTTGTAATTGGGAAAGTCAAGAGCCATGGTACGCTGACTTGGCTAACTATCTTGCCTCTGGGTTGGTTCCCCATGATCTAAGTTACAACCAGAGGAAGAAGTTTCTGTCTGAGACCCGTCATTACGTTTGGGAGGACCCCTATCTCTTCAGAGTATGTGCTGATGGTTTAATCAGAAGATGTCTCCCTGATGAAGAGGTAAACAGTGTAATAGAGTTCTGCCATTCCCGAGAGGCAGGTGGTCACCACGGTCCTGCTAGGACAGCTGCTAAGGTGTTAGAGTGCGGTTTTTACTGGCCCACTCTACACAAAGATGTCCACCGCTTCTGTGCTCACTGTGATAACTGCCAGAGGATGGGGAACACTTCAAGAAGGCATGAGATGCCGCAGAAGGGAATCCTTGAAGTAGAATTATTTGATGTCTGGGGTATTGACTTCACTGGCCCATTTCCTTCTTCTCACGGAAACCACTACATCCTTGTTGCTGTAGATTATGTTTCCAAATGGGTCGAAGCAATCCCCTGCCCTTCTGCTGATGCTAAAATTCTTGAAGAAGAACATCTTTACCAGATTTGGAGTGCCAAGAGCTATCATCAGTGACGGAGGTTCTCACTTCTGCAACAAAGCTTTTAATTCTCTGATGACTAAGTACGGGGTGACTCATAAGGTTGCTTTACCTTATCATCCCCAAACTAACGGGCAAGCAGAAGTGAGTAACCGAGAGCTCAAATGGATTCTTCAGAAGACAGTCAACTCCTCCAGGAAGGATTGGTCTGTCAAGCTTGATGATGCTCTATGGGCCTATAGAACCGCATTTAAGACTCCCATTGGGATGTCCCCCTTTAAGCTGGTATACGGGAAGGCTTGTCATCTCCCAGTTGAGCTAGAGCACAGAGCCTATTGGGCTTTAAAGGCTCTTAACTTTGATTTACATGACGCTGGAGAGAAGAGGCGATTTCAGCTTTCTGAGTTGGAGGAATTGAGAGACCAGGCATACGACAGTTCAAGGATCTACAAAGAGCGCACCAAGAGGATCCACGACCAGATGATTCAAAAGAGAGACTTCAAAGTGGGAGATCTGGTGCTGCTCTTTAACTCTAGACTGCGTCTCTTTCCTGGGAAGCTAAAATCGCACTGGGCAGGCCCCTTCAGAGTTGTGGGAGTTACGTCCTATGGAGCATACGAGCTGGAGAATAAGGCTGGTGAAACCTTTAAGGTAAATGGTGCTCGATTAAAAGGCTATCTTGGCACTGATCATAATCTTTTCCCCTTGCAGGCAATATTCTTTTTGGAGAGTGAATTCAATCCTTCAACAAAGAAGATTTCTCAAGAGACGAGCTCGAACATAAAGAAGAAGAAGTTCTCTTGGCAAATGCGGAAAGAATTGAGGAAGTTGAAGGAATTCGCTGTAGGCTGTTGTAGAGTTGCTCATCACACCTCTTCTGATTGATCAAGCAGAAATTGTCTAGCTAAAGACATTAAAGAAGAGCGGCTGACTGGGAGGCAACCCAGTGTTTTCGGTACTTTTATTCTGTGTTATTTTGTTGTTTATAGTTTTGTTTTAAGATAGTGTTTTTGTTACAGTAAATGGAGCTCAAACAGAAACAAAGGGGTGCATTTTTGGTGATGTCCGAACTTCAGTCCGAAGATTGAAGTTCGGACCCAGTTCGAGAGTTGGAGACCTGCGCAAAACAACATGTCCGAACTTCGGTCCGGACATCGAAGTTCGGACTCAGTTCGAGAGTTTAAGGTCTGTGCAAAACGACATGTCCAAACTTCGGTCCGGACATCGAAGTTCGGACACTACGCGAAGCTCTGCCGAGGTATGTATGTCCGAACTTCGGTCCGAACATCGAAGTTCGGACACCCCGAAAATTCTGAACTAAAAGAACGCGGTCGAACTTAAAATTTCACAACTCTTCTTCCTCCTCGCGACGCCCGCAGCGAACTCCACTCCCTTCTTCTCCAATCTCACCCAACTCACTCAAATCTCCACCAAAGTCCACATTCTTACTACCAATCTGCTCGGTTTTGAGTTCTCCACCACTCTAGCAACTGAAATCGGCCAACAAATCCCCACACCAGTTCAAATCAGACCCTGTTCGACTTAGAACCCTAACTACCGATTTGGGGGTTTTTGAGTTCGATTCTTGCAGATTTTGTTGTTATATCTACTTCTAAACATTCATTCAACTCCAGCAAGGTAATCTCTCTACTTTTCTACCTCTTTTAATGTGTTTTTGACAAGATTTGGAACTTGAGGTATGCAAAATCGAGATGCTGGTTATTATTGAGATTTCTGAGCTTCATTTGCGTATATGGGGTTTATTATCTGATTTGCTGTAAGTTGCTGGATGGAGATGTGTAAAATTGCACAACTGTGATTTCAATATACGTATTTGAGTGTGTGATTTTATCCTGCATGGCTGAACTGAAAAAAAAAAGTGATTGAGATTAAGCTGAAAGTGTTGGAACATTGTACCTTTTTGTCGGCTAAGTCTCTGCTGGTCACTATTGGTTGAGGATTATCATTGCAAATTGAAGGATTGATTGACCATTGTTGTGAGAATGATGAATTTTTAAGGGGAGACTCTGTCGAATTTTGGAAAAATTCAGTGCATACTTAGACTATTTCGTTGCTTTCCTTTATTTGACATTGCTTACCCTTGTATGAGCAGATGCTGAGCAGATTCACGGGCCGTGGTAAGAGGGCTGCGAGGCCTGGTGCAAGCTCCAGCCGAAGAGCTCTGGAACCAGAATTTAGAAACGATGCAGCCAAAGAGTGGTTTGAGAAGGAGGTCGATATAATTGCTGAGCGCTGTGTGGAGCGGGAACTGGAGCAGCAGCTGGGACTGCGGGCTTTATTGGACTCATTGGGCTGGGGCAAGATTCTAGATATGGGAGGCCAGTACTCTGAACAAGCCGTGCGCATGTTCTATGCAAATGCCATCTTCCAGGACGGCCAGATCAAGTCAATAGTAGACGGCGATAGAGTGGCAATCTCCACGATGGAGATTGCTCACTATTTGGACATTCCTTATCCTGCCCCAGACCGCCCTGAGCATCTAAACCCCAACGACTTCAAGACAGCTGCCATCCAACACTATACCCCCCTCATGGTTCAGGGACCACGACGGCGGAGGGGATGACCCATCCAAGCAGGTCGTCCCTGCTGATGCGCTTCAGAGGCCACAGGAGAGAGTTCTGCTCGCACTACTGGCTGCGAACATTGTACCACGTCAGAGCTCGGACCTGAACCATACTGACTTCCTACTTCTTCAGACAGTGCTGAATCCGGCGTTCGCTGAGGCTGCACAGATCACTTACTTGCCATGGGTGATCTTCTTGCATATGCAGTACATCATGGAGCATAAAGACAAACACAAGTTGGGCTTCCCGGTCATGATCTGCAATATGCTCAGGAGGCAGAGGGTTACCGTTCCTACTGTGGGGCTGCATGCTGCGCGGGCTCCTATTGATGCGGGCGCCCTGAAGAAGATGTGGTTTGAGTTTCGAGAGGGGGAATGGAGGAAGAAGGCTGCAGCGCGACCACAGAAGCGCCAACGAGAGGCGGGTGAGGGACCATCAGAGCCCGCCCCTGCTGCTTCACCTGACGAGCATGAGGCGTTTCTTGCACTGCCGGCCCCTGGGAGCGAGTATGTCACTCGCTACGAGTTTGATCAGCTGGAGTCCCGTTTCATAGAGATGGATCGACGCTATCAGGCGGAGATCGAGACTCTTCAGCAGCAGGCACGCCGCTCCCAGGACGACTATGAGGCTTGCTCGCGCAGTTTCAGCAGTGGCAGGCGTACTACCCGCCTCCACAGTGACTATGTTGTTGTTTGGTGCTACTCTGTTTAGAAGCCTTATCTGGACTTCTCTTTGGGATTACTTTCAGTTGTGTTAGACTATTTACTTTATTTCGATTGGGTTGTATTTTTAATTAATTTTGATTTTAGTTTGTTCTCATCTTTAACTCTGAATACTGATGTCTCTAATGCGATGCTCTAGCATACTTTTCTGTGTTGTTTGCTGAATGTGTGCAAGTATACTTTATCGTGCTGACTCCATGCCGGACACTAGCTTGGAAGCAAGTGTGAGGAAACCTTCTCCCCTACCAGGACACTAAGTGTGAGGAAGAACCTCTTCCTCAAAGCATCACAAAAGAAATCAGGGGAGTTTCAGTTTCTTTCCTTTTGGTAATGTTCGGCCCGTGCTTTAACGTGTATACCTATGTCCCTGTTCATTTCCCCCTTGTAGTGTGACACATTTAGCCAGATCTCCTTCTTGTGATAAATTTCTGAACAATGCGGACATTGCTCCTCATTAAGTGTGAGGAAGGGGGAGATCTTTCTGAATGTGTCAGTCATTTTTCCCGCCTAATTTTTGTTTGGTTTTGGGCTATGTGGGGGTAATTCCCTTAGAGTGCTTCTTAGTGTTGAATACTTGGGTGGATCTTTAGTTGTGGAGCTAAGTCCGGTAATGACCTTTAGGGTTGGTTTGCTCAAAGCTGTGTGCTCTCATATCATATTTTCAAATGGCTGAATTCTGTTAAATGTCTGTGAACAAGTTAGTTGTGAAGTTAGAACTGGTTTAACTTGGAACCTTGGGAATGATGAGAATGTCTGGAATGAAGGATAAAGGCAAGGTACTCCTCTGATCTAAGTTATTTTCTGAACCAAAAACAGGCCTCTTCCATCCGGTTATTAAGTCCTAGGGGTGCTTCATCACCCATTTACCTAAGGTCGTCTGATCTGGGATAAAAGACCCAATACCGTTACAAGGATGGAGAGAAAAGTCTGGGGGATGAATTATTTGTGCGAAAAATTGATATGTATGCAAAAGAAAAAAAAGAGGAAGTTCTTTAAAGTCTTATGTTTATGGCAATTCCTTAAATTAGATCATGAGTACGTGGTGTTGAAAGGTTCTGCGGAATATGGCAGAACTTCACACCCCTTGTCATCCACGGGTTTGAGAAGAGAAAAGGTTGGAAGGTTCTGAGTTACTACGTTTTGACTTCATGATTTGGCTTCTTCATATTCTTTTGTTTTAAAGGCGTGATTTATTGTTTAAGAGACATGCAGTTAAGAGCAGATCGATTCCTGGGTGATTATTGTGTCTTAAACTCCTTATTTTGTGCAATCCCAAGGTTTGGCCTTGAGGCATTCTGAGACATTTTACTCCTGCTTTGCTTGAGGACAAGCAAAGGTTAAGTGTGAGGAGGTTTGATGAGTGTGAAATATGCATGGTTTTAGTGGTCTGTATTGCCTAATTTTTATACGTACATCGATAATATTCCACACTTATCTTCCGTTTTCCTTTGGTTTGTCGTTTGGTAAGGCTTGATACCTTTTTCTATGATTAAATGCAGAGAAAAGCCAAGGAAACAATAGATTAACTCACAAGGGAGATAATGCAACAAACGGGGGTCGAATTGGAGTCCGAACGATGAATTTAGAGGATTTTGAAGGAATATCCGAGCTTGTGTCCGAACTTCCAAGTTCGGACGCAAGTCGAGAGTTCGTGTGCTGCGCCTGATGGAATGTCCGAACTTCAGTCCGAACATCGAAGTTCGGACATGGTTAAGAAAAGCCGGAGGTCTGATGTACGGAGCATGTCCGAACTTGTGTCCGAACATCCAAGTTCGGACACAAGTCGAGACTTCTGGATTGAGCGTTCAAAGCATTGTGTCCGAACATTGAAGATCGGACCAATGTTCGGACGGGACGAAAAATTCAGCATAAACTCGGCGTTTTGAAGGGAAAAAGAGAGAGGAAAAGTCTATTTAACTGACCTAATCAGAGGAGAAAGGTATTCATTCATCATCGATCATTACAACACACACTCTCACGCTGATTAACGAGGTTCTCTCCACTCATCCACACCTATTGCATCAGTTCACCTTCACTTACATTCATCAAGCTTGTCATCATCATTCTGGAGGAGCATCGTCAGAAGGGAGCGAGGCCATCATCTTCAACCTTACACCTGCATCTATCGATTCTGGATAGTCGTTCAACAGAAGGGTTTTTCTTCCTTTAGATGATTTCTATGTTGATTGTATTTATCTGTTTCTTTGCAATGTCTGGCTAGTAGGGATTTAACTCTGGGGTAGGGTTTGTTCAAGATGGATTCAATGTAGTTAAAGATTCTGCAATTTGATTATGAGGCTGTAATGGATTGTTTTCAGGTTAATGATTATCAATTTTCTTCTCTATTAATTTCGCGAGTTATAGAGTTGTTCTGTGAAACCTATTAAGATCAGACAAGGTGATTAATAGGGAGTTCGAATTAACCTGGGAATTTGGGGAAGGATTAGTCGGATAGATAATCTTTCCTACAAACGCTAACAATTCTTTGTGCTTATTCCACCTATATGTGTTTTGCCAACTGCTAGATTAGAGTTGACACGTTCTGATAGGTGAGCTCTTCAATGAACTAGGAGTTAGCATTGAAGAGATAGAAAGAATTGGCCTTTCCGTTTCTCATAATTAAATTGTAGGAGTTACTAGATTCAACCAGAAAAGAACAACCCGAACCCGGAGTTCCACTCATATTATCAAGCTCATCATTCATTTTTACCGATTGCTTATTTCAACTTTGATTTGCATTTATTCGATTCAGTCTCAAAAACAATTCACAACCCCCTGAATTTCCAGTTTTCTTAGGATTTAGGATAGGACTTAGGCTTATTTATTCAAGTCCCACGGTTCGATACTTGGTTGCTTAACTTTCTATACTGTAGTGACCGGGATTTTTGCAACCCGACAGACTTATTGATTTATTATTTTCTAGATTAATTCGTTTAGTTTTAGTAGATCAATTTACCTGTTTGCACCCACACAACTACTCCATCTTTGAATCCTTGTAATTCCTAGCTCCATATACCAAATCAAATTCTAAGACCATATTTGTCTTAGGCCAAGCTCTACACTTCTCTCTTTTCAAATCTTCAAAAGCCTCATTTCGGTGCCATGGAGATTCACCATTGAAGGAGCTTGAGCTCATATTTTCATGCCTTGTCATTCTCCTTTGCTTCAAGGTAAGGAAAACCAAAGAAAAACAACATTTCCCCTTGTTTTTGTATATGTTCGAAAATTCACCATTAATGGTGTCTTCTCTTGTTCCTCCATAGCTCCATTTCAATCTTCCAAGGGCTTGGTGGAGTCCTCTCTTGATGCTTATTCAAGCTCTCTTTTGTTTCCAAGGTGAAACAACTATCCTAATGTGTTAAGACAATATATATAACCTAGGGTTTGTAAGTGAGTTTAAACATGAAGCTTGAATGCTCATTGGTTTTACTTGTGTATTGATTAGAACATTGACAAGTAGCCAAGTCCTTTTGCTGATTTCTAAACAAAGAAGAACAAAGGTGTTCAAGTAAAAATCTTGAACAAAGGAGGTAAATGTGTTAACCTAATGTGGTTTAAATGCATTAGGAAAAATGAGCTTAAGTTGTTCACTAAAACTACTTAAGGAGCTAATGGTAAATGAGTTAGTAAAATGCTCTCAAGGAGTATATTAAAGGCATATATGGTGTTATGTGTAATTGCATGTTAAAGGCAATTATTTTGTGGGAAATTCAGTGTTTAAGTTCAGTGCAATTTAAGGGCCTAAGAGCCATGTTATTTAAGGACCTAAGTGTCAAGCAATTTAAGTTTATGCACTATATTGTGATGTAGTGTAATTTAAGGATTGAGATGTGTGTATAGAACATTATTTGTGAAGATGAGTGTCTTGGATGGTTAAAGGATGAAAAATGAGAAGGGCAAGAATGTGACGAAGACAAAAAGGTCAAAGCAGTCCAGACCTTAGACCTCGGTCCAGACCCTGAGCCTCCTTCAGGACCCTGTTCGGGCTCCAATTTGGGCACCAGGCATCAATCCGGGTCCTAGGCCCCATGACCGGGTCCCATATTCCGGCCCCACACTCTATGACCGGGTCCCGCATCCCGGCCCCGCACCCCATGACTGGGTCCCATATTTCGGCCCCGTGCCCCATGACCGGATCCCGCGTCTGATAAGTGTCCAAATGAGCATGATTTATAGGTGTATTTCATATATATTAGCACTTTTCTTGCTCATTTCTCCACTTCGGTTAGTTTTCCTCTAGTTTATGTTTTATTGTTTATCTCACAAATTTATTGGTTTAAACATGAGGAAACACCAAGCTAGGAGCAAAGTAGATAAAGAGACGAACACATAGACGCAAACGGCTCAGAAAACGGACTTATAACGAAGAATGTAGAGCCGGTTGAAGATTGTTATATATATGTATTATATAAAATCGCACGGACACAAACAGAGGCAACCGCCCCGTATTGGGCGGTCTACTCTAATGCAACCGCCTCGCGGACAAGGCTGAGGCAACCGCCTCTTACAGAGGCGGAACAGGTAGAGGCAACCGCCTCAAAGGGAGGCGGACATGAGTGAGGCTACCGCCTCAAAGGGAGGCGGACGTGACATTAGGCTACCGCCTACAAAGAGGCGGACAAGAGACAGAAGACCGCCTCGCGGTCAAGACAGAGGGAACCGCCTCCTTAACAGGCGGACAACATACAGAGGACCGCCTCCTTAACAGGCGGACAAGACACATGGAACCGCTGGTTAATTGGCGGACAGCACAGAGAGGACCGCATGTTATCTGGCGGTCGTGTATAAATGTTCCGGAGCTTATCGTCTTCGCCGTCCTCTGCAACTCGCACAACTTGTCGCACAACTCGTCCACTGTCTGCATTAATGAGCCTCTTATCCCTCACGCGTCTTCATCTTCCTGTCCCCTGCGCAATCAATGAATCAACAGTTAAACAAATTCGTACGGACCCTCTTCTCCTCTGCCTCTATATAAACCCACGGCCTCTGTTCAAATAAAATAACTCCCTTCCTCCGTATCCAAATCGTTAGTGTTATTTGTTATTTGTTAGTCGTTAGTATTATTGTTATTATTAGACCACAGTTTCCACACCTACGTTCCATTCCATCCTCTAATCCTCCACTTCTCCATTTTAGTTTAATTCTACATTTCACCACGAAGCAGAAACACGATAAAAAGAACAGAAGAAAAGGGAGCTGGATCAGAAGCGAATCGCAGTCCAGTCTCCGCCAGCAGTCTCCAAATTAATGGCTATTTCTGTTTCCTTTTTATTACTGTTAATGTCTGAGTGATTTTATTCGTATCCTAGGATGTGGTTTGACCCTAAATAATCCAGACTTATTATTAATACCAAGTTTGCTTATAAATATTTGTTTTGTCTCTCTAAATTATTAAATGCTTAATAACTGATCATTTTTATGCATTTAAGGTTTCTCTTATTTCAATGATTTTGTAAATCTGAGAATAGACCACAAGAGAGACAAACGTTAGATATTATACTCCTTGATTAGCAGATAAAATCCATCGCTGTTATTAAAAAGAATTCTCGCTTAAAGCTAATTAATGATTTTAGACTTTTTCTGATTGTAAAAAGTCTAATGAATTAGTTAAGAGTTGTCCTTATCTATGATTTAGGAAGGCCACAAGATTAATTCTTAAACAACAAATAAGAGCAAATTAGGATTATAATTATTGTCTGTACTTAAATAAATATTTATCACTTGTTTCACTTATTAAACTTGTTTTAATTCCTTTCAGCAAATATTGTTAAATGCTTATTCTGACAAAATACTGCATTTATTTGGTAGCTATCAATATATGATTTTGAGATAGTCAAAGTACCACAAAGGAATTAACCTTAGTATTTACACTCCGGATTGAGCAGGAAAATACTAAGGCTATTAATAGGAGTTCGTAACTGACAATTACTAACTCTAATAGACAATAAATATTTGAGACAGGTTTTATAAAATTGTTTAAGTAATTTAGGAAATTCCCCCCTATCCTAGGATACCTTTTTCCATCCATTTACTTTATTTCACTGTTTTTATTATTTCTGTACTAATCCTAAAACCAAGCTTGCCTCCGGCTAAACCCCAATTTACTTTTTATGCACTTTAATTTATCTTTTTGTACATTTACTAAATTGGATAATTAATTAGACAGTTGCGAAGTCTCTGTGGATACGACCTTGTTGTACTACAAAGATTGGGTTCACTGCCCATAGTTAGCAAGATAGTTTAACTACTATTTTGTCCAACAGCGTCCCATACTTTGGGACCAGAAGGCTTTACAAGGAGAAAAGTGCAAAAGATAGGAGGGTTGCTCCAATAAAGTAATACCACATGTACAAGGATTTAGAGATAGACTTCACCCTCGAAGGTCTATAAATAGAGATCGGAGGCTCATTTGTAAGGGGACACCATATTAGAAGAGAGAGAAAACACTAGAAAGCTCTCTATTGTTGTAATACCAAAGAAAGGGAATAAAGATATTGTTAAGAAGTGGATGTAGGCTGGATTATTGGCCGAACCACTATATTTCCTGGTGTTTGGTTTATAATCTTGGGATGTTAACGTATAGAACCAAATTATACGTTTTCATTTGGCGCCGTCTGTGGGAAAGTACAACCGAAATGGTAACCACGATACATCCACAATGAGAATAGTTCTTTCATTCAAAATTCGGAATCAAAGAGACTCGGCAAATTCATCCAAGGATTTCATCCGAACATTTTAGGAATTCAAAAGTAATTCATCGCAACCTTGTTCATGAACACAAATATTTCTGGAGTAGTCGTCCCCGTCAAAATCCATCGAAGCCGTCCTTCGATCCGCCAGGAGAAAGTAGCGGGATACTTCCAAGTTTCCATAGAAATTGCAAATCACGTCTTCGGTTAAAACATCTAAACCAAATTCCTTACCTTCGATTTTGATTCAAGAAAGAGGAGTCACATCTCATTCCCCAGCCCGAAGGGGACCGGCGAATCAAAATTAAAAGAGCAAATAGTTACGGAGTTTCATGCAAAGACGAAGACCGATCACCAAGCATCGATGAGAGGGATCGAAGAGTACATGAAGATTTGTTATAATTACGGATAACACTTCAATCTAGGTTAAAATGATTATGATCTATGCAAAGGCGTGTTGCGAAGAAGCTTGCCGGATATCTCTCTACAAAGCGACGGTTCAGGTCTCGATTCTCATCAACGCGGTACTCGCCGGACAAATTCGTTCGAGAACAAGCTTCAAGATGCACATTCTTGCTCAGAAAATTACTCGTCGGCATCAACATTCAAATCCCAAAGCACCAAGTCCATCTGAAGGCACATCGCTCTCAGATCTTCGAAAGGATATCTCCGATCGAGTGACAAGCCTCCACCAATTGAGACGGGGGACATACACTCCTCCTCTTTCTCTCTCGCTATTGACAATCCATTATTTTACATTAGCAAGAATATTTCAACTACATTTACGATCGTTTACATCATTTCTTGGTAGAAGGTCGGAAGATTTTTTCAATCTGGTCAAACGGGAAAGGAAGAAATCCTGAAGCAGATTGAAGGCTCCTAGAATCGGTGTTATCTGCTAGAATCGGCGTTATCTAGAGGTCGAGGATTGTGTCAAAAAACCGACGAGCCAGTAAAATCAGAAGCTCTAAATCTGGATCCTAGTGAGGAAGAATTGGAGTATTCTAGAATTCTACCCCGAGTATCAGCCTAAATCTGATCGGCGTCTCGGATCATACAAGACATGGTGCCACACGCTGTAGTGAACAAATCCAGGTGGTGTTTTAGTTTGAAAGCCGGTGCATCACTTCAGGTCAAGTCCGAACGCATCGGCATTTTGGTTTATAACCAGACACACTCGACGTTTTGAATCCAGACACAACTGCCCATCTCTTGATTGAAAGCGGACTGCCTTGTCAAAGATGAGAATCGTGGTCGACAAATTTTGCAAATAAAATCGAAATTGGAGAATAAGAAGCTGGCGCAATAACTTTCAATGACCGGAAGGCAATCCAGACTTCCTTGACCGGCATCTCATGGCCGGACTTCCTTGGCCGGACTTCCTTGACTGGACAAAAGAGTTTCCATGACCGGACGACATCCGGCATTCCTTGACCGGACGAAATAGTTTCCATGACCATCGACATTCCTTAGCCGGACGAAAGAATTCCATGACCTTGCGGCATCATCTTCCAGATGAAGAGTTCATGACCGGACTGCATTACTCGACCGGGAGCAGAATCACCGCTACAGGGCGCAATTTTCTCTCTCTCACCAATTCGCCACGACTGGGCAACAACTAGTCGATTGCCTTCGATGCATTGACCAAGCGATGGTATTCAAGTTCAGCGATCGGACATTACCTCGATGATTCTCAAACTACCAGGTGCAACTTCCGGTCAAAAGCATGATGGTATGGGATCCAACTCATACAGACCCAACGATACTTCTTGTACATTCAATCGTCTTTCATAAACAACAGCCAGCCATTTGGCCGCACCGGATTTCCTTGGCCGCAACAAACTTCTTTGGCCGCACCGGATTCCTTGCCGCACCGGATTTCCTTGGCCGCAACCAACTTCTTTGGCCGCACCGGATTTCCTTGGCCACACCAGATTTCCTTGGCCGCACCGATTTCCTTGGCCGCGCCGGGCTTCCTGGCCGCATCTCAGTCTCGGTTCATGACCGGAAGACATCTTCATCCATGGCCGGAAGGTGACTCAAAGTACGAGACTGGATGACATCCTCAACTCAAAGCCAACGGCATCTTCCTTCCAGCTTGAGGGACAAGCAACATTGTATAGACCCAAGCAACTACTTTCCTCAAGAATATGATGCGCAAGGGTGATGTAGCCCAAACAACTTGCGGAGACCAGCGCCGTGTCCGATCAACTCGAGCATGACCTTAACCAGGTCGCAGCTTAGACGGCGACCTCAATTCAGAAAAAGCTACTGGAACGGTGCTGCAAAGCGTCGAAAGCAGATCACTAAAGATAAGTCCATCGATTCCAAAGACTAAATTCTCCAGATTTATAAGAAATTTTCTGAAGTCAAATCTTCTTCTTAAACCTTGATTAACCTTATGCTACTACTATATGAACACTTCTGATATACAATTATGATTTAATGTGAGCTATTGGCCATATGTGCATAAAATAAAACTGATTCTGGTTGATTTAGTAGAATCCGTGAAAAACCTTGATTGTCATCGCCGTAGGTTGACAAGTATGGCGCAGAGACAAACGATCAAAACTACTTCTTTTTTGGCTTATGAAAATCACTGGGTTTCTAGCAAACATTCCTAGTTTTGTTACGACAAGATCATCTCTGTTCATAATTGGCACATTCAAAATTACTGATACATTTGGCTCTTAAAAATATGATTACCGGCTGATATCTGCTTCAAAATTCTTGCCATATTTATAGATTGTAGCCTCGTATTGTTGTGACTAAGCATGTCCAGATTATCAATAACTACGGCTACATAGTCAGGGTTTAAACATTTTACAATCAGTTTCTGCATGATTTATTTAAAGATGCAAACTACTTTTGACTTACTATACTTAACTAGGACCATACTCATATTTGCATTACTACTATAATCAAATTGAATTTATGCCCTTACAATCATCTGATTATTTTGAATCCTCTAGTTATGAGCAATCTTGAAATCTGAATTCTTCAGAATTGTTACCATTATTGCATTATTAAATTGACTTTTGGATTGCTGCTGCTGCCTTTTACATTATGGTTTCAGATCTTTGTTTATATATACAAAAAGCTATTTCAGTGATTGCTTATATCATAATTTTTCTAATGACACTATTAACAGTTCGGGGGTTTTGAAATTATGCCCATTTTTAACCTTGACAAAAAGCCTTGAAGGTTGCTTTGTTCTGGTTTGAAAGCAGCTCTGATTAGGATAATTTATGAACAATTTTATACAAGAATTTCTGCCTAGTTCTTTCTTATTTGGTTAGATTAATATACATTGATTCATTAGTTTAAGCCTTGAAAACTTTACTCATGTAGCATTTACTTAAAGTTCTCCGGAAGCTTTCTCAATATAAATCGGTAGATTAGCATTTTCTAAAAGTTCCTCTGGTAGTTTGGTCGGTTTAAATCAATTATAGATATGAGCTGGTTAAATTTCTAAAGTTTGTCATCATCAGTAAAATTAGTTGCGGAAATTTTCAAAAACTAAGTTGCTTCTGTTTCTTGCCCTCTGAGTAACGCTTATTTCCCAACCAAAATAAAGATAGGCGGTGTGCAAGCACATGCCATAAAAGCTTCTAATCATTGGATGATGAGGCTCAATGGCCAAAAGTTCTTAATTGCTTTTTGTCTATCAAAGCTGGTGATACTTCTTTTACAGTAATTCTGTATCTTTGATTACTATCAGCTTTCAGGAAGAAAAAGTGTAAGTATGGACCTTTTATCACTGTTGTTTTCAACAAGTTATCTAACTTCCGAATCTTGTCTAGTTTCTACCACTTGTTTGTTACTTCATCGACACATCAGTTTAAACTCCGTCTGATTATGAATTTTACCAACCTCTGTTTTCATCGATTTGATAAACTTCCTAACCTTTATTTCAGAACTTTAAGCTTTCAGCTACATAATACAACTATTAAAGTACACTTTTCTCTCTTACGTTGATCGAATGGTTCAACCTACCTGGCATTTATACTTCGTAAACAAAAGTGTTATTGGAGTTACAACAGGAGAAATTGCATTCTGAGTTTTATAATACTTCGCATTGAACATCACGCTTTTGCATCTTTGTCTATATGACAGTATTATAATTTCATTCTAAACTATCTACTTTACTATCATCCTTCAACACGAATTTTCAAGTTGCCGTAAATAAGGTTCTAATATTGTAAATCTAGGCCTTTTTCTTTTCCTTATTTCTACCGAACATAGTGCCACGCTACGGGTATAAGCAATAACCTTCATCTGAGACTGTGCTCCTTTGTTTATCTCTATCAAGATGTTACTACTGTAGTATTATCAAACCGATTTCTGCTATCCTCGTCCACCTTTGTTTACCTCTATCAACTTTCAATCAGGATATGCTTTTTTATAAAGAATAACGTTGACAAATTCTGATCTATTTGGGATTAATTTTGTGAAATTCATTTTAAATAATGCAAACTGGGGTAGCTCTTAGTTGCTTCTGGTATGTTGTGATCTCTCTTGGTTACACAGGTGAGAGCTTTTCACTTCTTTGCATACATGACATTTGTTTCGCTATTCTATACTTGCAAGCTTTCAAAGAACAAAATTAGTAGAGCATTACTTAATTTGCTGCTGCCTGATATTTGGTATCCACAGCCTCAATGAAAAATTTGTTACAGTAGATCTAGCTTGCTAGTTTCACTTTGTGTCTTTGCTATCATTTTAGTTTGCATTATTTTTGTTTTCTGGGTAATGTTATGTTCTGGACAGTTGTAGATTTCTCTCTGTTTATAAGGTAATAATTCATTTGTCATCTGCTTTACTAAAATAGGCTGCTGGTGTAGATTCTATTGCTACTACAAATTATTAAGCTATTGCGCAAACGATACTGGCTGTCTCTTTCTATCTTGGTTCTGAACCAAAAAATATATATTGCTGCTGTTACCCTGCCACTGCAGCTTTACTTTACTACTCTCTTTTTTACTAGTTCATGCTCCGTTGCAGACTGTAACACCCTACATCGAACTTCACAACTAATGAAACCGCAGCGGAAAAAAAATAACTAAACAATAACTAAACGCTTCGGTGCTACAACACCGTCAACCACCCACGTGGTTGACAAGGCAGAATAAATACAAGTGTACCGGTCTGATGAGCAGACTCCCGAGCATAAATCTAAACCATAAATACATCATATACAATACCGAGTATTTACTTACATTCCTTCACTGTAAACTGTCAATATACCGCCATAGTAATTTCAACGGGATCAAAATATAATGCCACGGGAGCACAGGCGCATCCCGGGCTCAGCATCCAAAATAAACCAAAGTACAACTGCAGCCTAGATCCTACAGCCACTCTGCTTCCTCGATCCTCATCCTGCAGTAAAAATATGGAGCCCCCCGAGGGGGGTCAGCAACCCTTGGCTGGTATGGTTAACGCGCAGCCATCGGCTACCGGGATACGCCCCAACTAATTGTCATGATAACATGGCATTCAGTTTATACATAACATAACATAACATAATATGTGACATAGCATCAATAGTGCATAGCACAACATCACATACACAGTGGATACTCTTTCCACAACAACAAACCAAGAAGGTTAAACAACATAAGAGCCTAGAGAATGGTTCACCCTCATGTTAAGCTCGTTACACACACTCATTACTGTTCTGTTATTCGAACGAGTAACTTAAGTCACAGATGGTTCGGATATAGTGACCCGAACACACCACACAAACACATGTTCCCACTAAACCGATCATAAGTCAGAATAGGTAAGCTTTGGAGGAAGCTAGCGGGAGATCGAACGCCAAATTAAGGAGAACAATCTTAACAACATAAGAGTCGAATCTGATTCAGATATCTACTCTTAACTTACATGCATGACCAGACAACCGGATTCCTCACTTCCCAGTTAGCACTTGTTAGAAGTTCACGGTGGAACTTAACAAACATTACACAACAGGTGGTAAGTCTTGTTAGACACTCACAAGGGAAATGAGTCACACCATAACATCACAATAATATGAACAACGGTAAACTCATTACATGATTAAGTCTTATAACGTCATAAACACAGAAAAACAAACAACACACAAGCCGGTGTAAACCGGTAGGCAACAGACTGCAAGAAAACCATACCTTGGTCCTTGCTTCGATTTGTTTCCACCTTGAGAGAATCCTAAACACATTAGTAACGTCGGTTAATTAACGCACTAGTCCATTGTTAACTTGTTACTTCATATATCTAGTTTATTTTATTTTCACACTTGTTATAACTCTTCACCATTTTAATTGCCATTATAACACTCCTAACATGTCTTAATTAACCTCATATCATCATTACTAACTCTTCACCATTTTTTAGACATTGTTTTCTACCTTAAAACAAAGTTTTTGGTCCATACAGTGGCCTGTCCGAACTTGTTTCCGGACTTCCCAAGTTCGGACACAAGTCGAGACTCAAAACTGAATACAGACACCTGTCCGAACTTGTGTCCGGACTTCGAAAGTTCGGACATGGGTCGAGATGAAATTGAAAGAAGAAGCGGGTACGTCCAAACTTGTGTCCAGACTTCCCAAGGTCGGACACAAGTCGAGACTCTGTAAATTTTTTACGCAACAGGCCTGTCTGAACGTCCATGTCCGTACGGATGTTCGGACAAGGCAAAACACTCATTTTCTAAGCCTTTAAATACTTAACCAATTTCACCAAACTTCTCCTAAAGCTTCATAATTTTAATACCCGGATCTGAAAATGGTGATTAAATTACTCTAATATGATTATTAAAGGCCTAATGGTGCCTAAAGAGTATTGGTAAGGGAATTAAAACCAAAAGCAAAGAGAAAACGCTTGAAAAGCGAAAAACGCTAAATGCGCATTAAATGAAAATAAGAGATATATAATCTCATAAGGGTCCAAGATGGATTCCTAAGGCTTAGTTAGGCCTAATTAGTATACGGGAATGATTCCCGAAGAAAACGGATCCAAATAATGGATTAAGACGCTAAATAAGCATAAAAGCACGTTTTTCGAGAAAACCCGGAAACGTGACTTTAAGTGGTCAAATGGACCCGTAAAAATTATAGTTGATTAAATAACTATAATTAAGTATTAATGGAAGCTTAATAACCATTAAAATAATTAATTAAACGAGAAAATTCCGGAAAACGGACCCGGAAAGTGAATAGTGTCAAAACCGGGGGAATAAAACGCGTTTAATTCGAAAAGACGAAAAACGACCCGGGCTATTATTTAATGTGGGCCGGTTTTAATTAATATGTATACACTCATTAATAGCTTGCTAGCTATTAAGTAATGAGAGGACAAATAAGTAAATAAAGCAAATTGTATAAAGTAAAAAGGTAACTTAAATTACTTACCTCTCACCTCCCTTCCTTCTTCATTCCACGTTCTTTTTCCCCAGCTCCCTGTTAACATCTTCTTCCTCCTCTGTATATTACGATTCGAGAGGGAGACTCACAAGCCCCATCTTCAATCTCTCCTCTCTTGCTCATTTCTTCACACCGAATCGCACAAAAATAGTACCGTTAGATTCGTATCGGCGAGGGCTACGTTTTCCACCCCTCAAAATCTTGATTCCTCCATCTTCACTTCCATGGGTGTTGGAGTTTTTGGAGCTTCAAGAGCTGATTCTAACTCTCCTCCACCTCCTTAATGTCTTGAGGTAATAATTAGTAAGAGCTTTGGCCATTTCAAGCTTGTTCTTGCAATTTGGGAAAATTTTCCTCACGTTGAAAATTTTCTCCCGTTTCAGCCGTGAGCACCTTGACCTTGTGGAGTGTTGGAAATGCTCCATTTGATTGCCAAGCTCTCCTTTTGAATACTCTAAGGTAATATCTAAGCTAGAGCCTAAAAACTAGTTCTTGAAATACTAGTTTTGGTGTGGGAAAAATTAAATTAATAAGCTTGATATGTGTGTGTGGGGATGTGATTGTAGATGGCAATCTAGACCCCTTGTGTAGTGTGAAAACAAGAAGAGAAAGATGGAGAAAGGAAGAGGAAGAAGGGAAAGAAAAAACAAAAAACAAACAAGGTAAAAGCTCACCTTGAGTTAGTTTTATTTGGGCTTGTGAAACTGATTCTAGAGTTGAATTAATGCTCTTGAATTGGTGTAGTCATGGTACAATAATATTGAGTGGGATGAGAATGTTTAATGTTTTTTAAGTGTGAGAAATAAGCTTGGGAACTAAGCTATTTAGATGGTGAATAAATAAGATTTGATGTGGTTTTGATGTTTAAACCAACAGGGAGAGAAGTGTTTTGTGAGCTTATTTAATTTTGGTGAGAATGCTAAAAAGTAGCCAAGTGCTGTCAAGATTTGTTTAAGAGATTTTGGCTTGAGTGTTTATTATAAGGATGAAACTAGTGTTTAGAGTTGTTAATGAGTGGTATAAATGGTTTGAAAACCAAACAAAGAAGAGGAGTGTGTTAACAGGGAAATAATTCATTTTGGGTGTGGTGAATGAATTAGTGAATGAAGTTTGAATGGTAATAGTAAGGAACACAAATCTGTTCAAGAGTATTAGAAAACAAGAAAACCAAGTCATGAAATAATTGAATTGGAGTGAATTAAGCATGCTGGAGAGTGCAACTTGGTGCCTAGTTTAAGGTGATTAAGGAGGGTAATTAAGTTCTAAAAAAACATGTATATATAAGTTGGAAGATAGAAAGAAGACCATGGTGAAAGAATGGTTGTAACAGATTTGGAAAATCCAAATCTGTAAAATCTGTAGCAGGGTCCGGGACCTAGTGCATGACAAAGTCCCGGACCACCCCCTGGTTTCATTAATACCGAGAGTTCAATTTTCATAGCCCCACTTTGGTCCGGGACTTAAGGTGAACAAGGTCCCGGACCACCCCATTTAAATACGCCGAGACTGAAATATCCATGCTGGTCCGGGACTTGGGATAGGGACAACAAGGTCCCGGACCATAGTATCAAACAACCCGAGGTTTAGTACTACTGCATTGTCCGGGACTTAGGGTAAGGACCAAGTCCGGACCACCCCCTCCAGAACCTACATAGAGCATTTTAAGGTTGTAAATGAAATACCCCAAACCTTAATATGTTGTTTAAACATTAAATATAAATTATTAAGACTAAAAAGAGTCTTAGTAATATTGGTAAACAATTTAAAAGATAAGTAATACAGTTAAATGCCTTAAAGGCAATAAAGGGCGAATATGCTCTAAACTTGGGATGGTCTTGATTAAGACTTAATAAACTTACCAAGACCTTACTATTTATTAATGCCTTTAAATCAATTACCAAAGAAAACCGGCTTGAAAACAAGTTAAAACACAAAGTGTGCTTAAGGAGCCTTGAAAGCACGTTTTTGAGTAACTGTCGTGTAAATGAGTTTTGATGGCTAAATGTCCATCATTACTCTTTATTAATATGTGTACTACTTAGTATCACATTTGGAAGTTTAAAATAATAAGAAATAATATTTCACTTCTATGTGTTTTGTTATAGTGAATAGTAACTAAAATAAGCTAGTTTGTAACATATATTAACATGTGTAATTTAATTGAGCAATAAAGACTACATAACCCCTTATATTTAAATGGGGGCCGTTTTGCATATGGTGACGTCACCTTGCTAGCTGATTGAACAAATCAGTGAGCAAATCAGTGAGTAATGAAAAAACACTATTTGCTTTATGTATTAAATATCCCCAAAAGCAAATTCTATCTTCATTTCTCCTTTCCTCCTTCATTTCACACGCTGCATCCTTCTTCTATCTTCTTTTCCTTTTCATCGGATATGCTACAGCTCCAGCACCATCTTCAAGCTTTGACCACGTAACTCCTAGCTCCATGGTCCAAATTCAATTTCGAGACCACCGTTCTCTAGTTGGAGCAAGCTCTTCAACTTAGTCCTTTCAAATCTTCAAGAGCTCCACTTTGGTGCCAAGAGGAATCTCCATGGAAGGAGCTTGAGTTCATCTTTTTACGTAGTATTATTCTCCTTTGCTTCAAGGTATGAGAACTCAAAGAAAATGGTGTTTCCTCCTCATGTTTTATGTTAACCAAAGGTAGCTTAAAATTCCTTTGGAAAATGAACTTACGTTGTCTGTTGAAACTACCTAAAGAGCCAATGGTAATGACTTAGAAAAATGTTCTCAAAAGACTAGTAAAAGGCATACGTATTGCTGTTTGTATTTGCAGGTGAAAGGCAAATATATTGTGGGAAATTCAGTGTTTAAGATTATTGCATTTTAAGAGCCTAAGTGCTATGCAATTTAAATTGTACACTATGTTGTTATGTGGTGTATATTTGGTGAAGTTTTGAGTATAAGAGTGTACGTAAAATCATTTGGGAAGCTATACTTATGATGGGTGTAAATAACTTACGCAGCAGGAATGAAAAATGCGAGTACGTCGGTTCAGTAGTTTCGGTCCGGGACTTAGGGTCTGGATGACCTCCCGGACCATATATCAAAATTAAGTCGAGTGTTGTACGTGGTCGTAGGTCCGGGACTTGGGTCTTGTCCAAGGACCCGGACCAATCCCTTAAAATGCCCGAGAGATTTTGGCTAGTATGGTCCGGGACTTAGGACCTGGGTGAAGTCCCGGACCACCCCATTTTAAAAGCCGAGAGTACACTTAGCATATGGTCCGGGTCTTAGGATGGAGACAAGTCCCGGACCAATGTAAAACTTGGTTTAAGGTATGAAAATGATGCCTAATGATGGGGATTGATGGATAATGATGTTATAAGGTTGTATAAGACATGTTAGGTGAGTTGTAATGACAATTTGGAGGGTGAGAAGTTAAGGTAAAATGGAAGAGTAAAACAAGTTAAAAATGTAAAGATATTTAACTAGCTAACGGAGTTAACTATAGTCATTCGACGTTACACAAACATGTTACCCCAATGTTAATGAAGGTAACTTTAATGTACCAGTTGTTCGAGAATTGTTCGAGGAACCTAAATGGACATGGTAGAGTGGACTCCGGCGACAGGTATGGTTTTCTTGCAACCTGTGTCCTACCGGATTACACCGGCTTGTATGCCAATGTGTTTTTCTGTGTGTTTGCCACCTTGTAAGATAAAACATGAATGAGTTTATAGTAATTCATTTATGTGGCGAATCTGGTCCCGATACCGTTTAACCTCAATAAGTGTTAAACCTTAGCTAACTAAATCTAGGGACACATGAGTATCGGTATTCGGATTTAACGACCCAAACCTTGGGAACGTTCTAACCACGGCTATGCGTGAGTTAGTTGTGTATGGTTATTGTTTGTAGGTGTGAACCTCCCTTACATGCTTAACACGGTTGTGATACCGAATGGTGTGTGGATGTGATAGGTTCCATAATGGAGCCTTAACTACTTAACTATAAGTATATGTGTACTAATGGGGGGTGAGGAGTCCGGTCATGTTCCGGCCACGCGTGTGATGGACGGGAGTCGATGTCATACCCGGTTCGACTCTCTTGGTGTATGTTAGGTTGTTTACTCATTGGGTTTCCAATCTTCCCTTTAGCTTAGCCAAAGCTATGTTACTGACTCACGTCGGTTTTCTGGGGCATACAATGGTTGTTCGGTGTGCTTGGTTTACTGTACCCAACGCACCTTAGTGTTAAGTTATCTGTTCATTTAAAAAACGGTAGCAAGTTATGGAACGAGCTTATCATGAGTTTGGCAACATTCTCTAGGCTCTAAAATGAACTAATTATGGTTGGGTTGGTTCCTTAAGAGAACCGTACCCGTTGTATTATGTGTTATGGATGTATTGCAATTCCTATTCGGTGTGAAGTTATATGTGGTAAATTGTGGATATGTGGATTATGGTTATGAATTCAGGTTTGTAATAAGAAGCGTTTAAGGATAATTTGATTATGGGTAAATGTCGTCTGTTAAGGAAGTAACCCCACTAAGAGGAGAGCCACTCTAGGGTTAAAGGAAACAATGTTGATTTGTTATGTGTGGATGTGTGGATGTGTGGGTGTTTGTTAAGCCCTATAGCTGGGCGTATGCATTGTGTTGTGTGTTTATGGTTTACATGCAGGATTTAAATATAATCAACAGCATGCTAAGACGACAATTAGTTGTGCGTGGCCCGGTAGCATGCGGGCTGCGGGATTACCATACCAGCAAAGGTGCTGAGCCCCTTGGGGGCCACCCTTTTCTCCTTTTTCTATTTCAGGTACAAGGAGCTGGAAGCCGTTCGAGAGTAGGACGGGGTAGATGTTTGTACATTGGTAGCCCTTTAATGGTGTATGTATTATAGGTGTAGTAAGACCGAATTTGTTATCGGCATTGGTTAATGAATACTCGGTACAGTGGGGGATGTATATGTAAATAATTGTTGGAAGTGGAATCAGGATTGTATGGTGTAGTTGCTCGGGGATCTAGTCCATCAGACCGATATAATATGTATGTATTAGCCTTGTTAGCCACGTGGGTGGTTAACGGCGTGTAACACCAACGGATTAAGTAATGTGATGGTTTATGTTTCCGCTGCAGATGGTTATAAAGTGCGACGTTGTGGATGGGGTGTTACAAAAAGTGGTATCAGAGCGAAGTATCGCTCTGATGACTGAATTACCGAGCTAGGAAGTACCGAGTTAAGATTTTAGTACTTTGGGTTAAGGGTTGAGTGATAGCGTGAGAGATACGCTAGTTAGGAACTACCAGTAAATACTGGAAACCTACTATATCCATCCCGCCCTCCACAACCCCTATTTTATGACTTGGGAAGGAACGCCAGAGAGATGAAAGCCCTCTCTTACCCGGGAAGACCCGGTCTGGCTGTTATTAACTATCTTGTAAGTATGGGGAACCTGTCATACGGTAGATTCTGAAAAGTAGAAATCCCGGAGACGGCTCCCAGGTGAACAACTGTAACCGCACTTGATAGCAAAGAATGAGAATCTTGTGTAAGGAGAATGAAATTTCCAGCAACCTGGGTCGACATGCCGAGCAGTCGAAAACTACCAGCTTGCAACAGGCAAGAAGTGAAATAATGAAACCCGAGACGAGAGTCTACGGGATGCAAATGTTAGATAATGGCACCAACGGTATACCAACCGACAAAGAACTACAACGTAGTACCCAACAAGAGACAAGTCTCAGTAACCACGACAAATGCGTGGAATGGGCTACGAAGAGGATCAATAATAAGTAAAAAGGGGTCTCCCAGAATGGGAAACACCCTTAAATGATTATTAGAGGAGGACAATGAGAAGTTGTGCAGGAGATTAGTTACCAATTAGAGTATCCAAGTAAGGACCCATGAGGCCACTGAATACGGTGCAGACAAAAAACAGTACCGCAGCCGGTACATGTTGAACCGACAGCCAGTGAACAGGGCGCACTTGCCGTGGCAAGTGCAGCTATAACAGGGCTGTTCGAAAAAAAAAAAAAAATTGACAACTACAAACTACTTAGTAAAGTACCCAGAAATTTAAATGTGATCATCGAACCGTGGAAGGGCTTAACAGCCTAACCTTTGTAAATGGGAATATACCAGTCAGCAAGAAGCTAGACTTGGTTAAGGCAAGAAGGTGTTGTGAAACCAGGAGAATTTTTCTTTCAAACTCAGATATATTTCAAACTCTTTTCTTTCAAAACCAAATTCTCTTTTAAACCAGTACTCCTTTTACCCTTCTTTCAAACCAGATTACCTTTGAATAACTGGACGGAAACCGGTGAAACCGAGGGTAGCAACCCGACGGTATGGATGGAGTTCAGAATAATATAACGATGGATAAACCTTCCCTGAATGAGTTCGGGAAGCACGGAATGTATATTGTCAGAGGACAATATAAGGGAGTTGACAACAGAATACTTCACCTAGGCGTGTGACGGACACTACGAGTGTACCAACTGCGTTGTGGGACGACCGCACTCCGATAGGAGCATGTGGGCCTAACAGACCTACTTATGGGTTAGTCGGGTAAGTAGTAATGTATCAGTATGATACCCCATATATGTATACGAGAAGAGTCCGAAACACGGGAAGTAGTCGACTCCATACTACGGTCAGCAGTAAAAGTCAAGTAAGAACTAAGGATTACCACGAATGGTCGAAGTGAAGGAACCCAGTTGAGAAGACTAAAGGAATTGGTAAATTCGTCCAAGAGAATGTGTAGAGTCAAGAAGTGCGAAGAGCACGGATGGTTATGCAAAGACATCACGTATGTCTTAGGAAGTTGAAGGAATGAGACATGGTAGCTGGAACGAATACCCAGCTAAGGAAGTAAGAAGGCATAGTCTACTGAATGTACTCATAGGTGAAAGTTAAATGTAATGGCATACCTTAGTAACACCCAGGAGTAATCCTTGAAGGGTGTTTGGGATCAAACATTGTTGGATGGGGCAACGTAACAGAAACGTAAGAAGGGAACCCACTTAACAGTAGGACCCTAAGTTGCCAAAGAGACAACTTGGAAGAATCGAGATGTGACGACCTTGTTAAACCATGTAATGTCGTACAGAAAGGTAAATGTGTGGTAATAGCCTTTAGTGAGCAGAGCTCGAGGCAGTGGCTTATAAGCCACAAGCAAGATAGGTCATGTAATTGAATCAATTATAGAAGTTTATGTTGTACAGGAAAATAGAGCGGAGAACGAACCACTGCTTAAAGAGTGGGATACCTCTAGATATGGTGAAACCGCGAGAGCGGTAGTTGTGTGGATCAAGTTTAGGAAATATGTGGAGGATGAACCATGTTGTTATTACCCCAGGATGATTTGAATAAAATAATACGAAAGAAAGTGTTTGTAACAGTGGTGTAGACAGGAAGAGTACTAAGTCTGGTAGCAACCACCATAGGTGTGTGATGTAAATGTGTAGCGAACAACGCTTAAGAAAATAAAGGCTCGAGAAATAGTGTATGCAGAAATCAGCCAAACAGGTGGCCGAATATAATAACGGATGCAGTGTAAGTTGATGTTGTATAATGAAAGAGGATACGGTGTGTACTAAGCGACCGTTGTATAAATATTATTAAGGGATGGTATGACAATTAAGCAGAGTTGTGAGTTAAACCCAGTGGAGATACAACAGTAAGTTATAAACGAATCGAGCAGTAAGCCAGTAGCGGTTATTATGAGATAAGAATCTCAGTAAAACACAGTGTGAATTCCTATTGCAATCGCATGAGAGATTTACTGCCAAGAGTTACGCCTCTGCACTCTGTATGACTGAGTGTTTTGGTATTGCGTTTGCGCAATAACGATCGAGTGGGATAGCTAGGATTTGGAAGAATATTGATTGTGGAAGGCGAACAAAGAAATTATAACACTATAAGACCGAGCATATGAAATGCAAGGTCATATCAATGAAATGATACTGGTACAGAACTAAATATGGAAGCAGGACTGGCAATAAGTGACTACAGTAGCACTAAGTATCAAATATCGGTATGAAATATACCTCAGGTGTAGGAAATAACTGAGAGAGCACTACACATCAGGTAGTAGCTCAACCTCAACCGGCAGTAAGTCGAAAGGAATTGAGGCAATAATTGAAAATACATAGCAGTATACACTGTAAATTGTGTGGAGGTAGATGAAAGGTTTGTAACTCACCGAATTCGCTCACGGTAAGAGATACCACGCTTCGGTTGAGAAACCATGGTTACCAGGATAAGGGTAATACATAAGAGATGTACAGTACAGTAACAGTAAAGAGTGGGGAAAACTAGCTCTATGAGTACCAGAGTTGTGCAACAGGGCCAGCGAGCCCATGCATCGAATAATGAATATACTTTGTGAATATGAATAAGTGGCTAAATCAATGCCTAGAAGCCTTATAGGCCAGGAACGAAACGGTAATGAGTTAGATAAACTCCAATGAGAATCCTTGGTTTAGGAACTAAACCGCTAATATGGTCAAGATCCTTTAACCAAAGCGCATGGACCAGCTGAAGTAAAACACTTCACGACGGTAGAACATTTTAACCTATGTTCAGTGGTTGATTACGTGGGCGTAATCCCTTTTAAGGGGGGTAGAGCGTAAAACCGCTTAGTGTGTTTTACCGTACAAGTGTACGTGAACTATGTTGTGCATAGCACAAAAATAATTTGTTATGATGGTTGGCATGGTTAATAATGGTTATGATGGTTGGTTTGGTTAAATGGTGGTAATTGCGCACAGAAGATGCGAAATACTATTGTGGTAGGTGTGACTACCTTGGTAATGGTTGTGGGTAAGTACAAGTACTAAGGAGTAAATAAACTCCTGGGGAACTAAAGCCCCAATGGTGTGTGTTCGCATAATACCAAATGTAACACGATGTATTGTATTTTGATTAAAAACATATATATATATATATAGTGTGGTGATTTATGAAGGGTATGAAACTGACATGGAACTAGTAAGTATTAGATTCCCTAGGTAACTTGAGTAAAAGCGAATGGAGGTAATTGATAGACTAAGTTCTATCCCTGGGAGATGTAATGATTATGACTAGAAGGATCAAAAGATAGAAAGTGGAATATGCTTGAATTAATTGTTGGTTGAAAATGAAGTGGGAGGTGGAACTTGATTTGCATGCGATCAAGGGAAGCCGAACACAAATTGGGGTGGAAGGATAGTTCAACACTGATGCTGATCACATCAGGGTTGGATGACTTTTGAAGCTCCCTATAAGTGGTCACAAATAACACCATTAAGAAAGGATGCAAAGAGCATAAGTTGGACTTGAGTTGTTGTATTGAATTTCAAAAGGGTTTTTAATAGGTATTTCCAAAACAGTGGATTGATATTTTGAATAAAGGATTCTCCTGTTTACTTAACCTGGTAAAGAATATTTTTGTAGTACTTGCTCACGAGCTGAGGACGTATGAGCCTTTGTCTTCGGACCGGTGACATGAGAAGTACATATGTTAAAAATTAAGTGAATGTTTTGATCTCCCAAGGAACGGGGACCAGCAGGTGTCCATCGCGACCGGGTTCTGCGGGGATCACAGTGTATATGTACTCAACGTGGGACTCGAGCCCATGAAGAGATGGAAAAGGTATTTCTATTTGTTATACGTTCTAAGGCATGTTGTGTGGTATGTGTAATAAATGTTACTTTGACCATGAGTCTTGATGTGGTTCAGTTCTGAATTGATTATGTTACTTGGGCCTATGAGTCCAAAGGTGGTCATGTTACCCAGACCTGAGAGTCTGAGGGTTGTTATGTGAGTACAATACTGTTAAGGTACCCGGACCATTGAGTCCGAGGTAATATGTGAGAATGATACGTTATGGATGGATGTGTATGTGTACCCGGACCTTCAAGTCCGAGGTTGTGGTGTAAGGTGTGTTGGTTATGGAAGTGTTTTATTATACAAGTAATTCCCGTATTCTAAACCAATGATATGTGGGAAGTGTGAACTTCGGGGACGAAGTTCTTTTAAGGGGGGTAGACTGAAATACCCCAAACCTTAATATGTTGTTTAAACATTAAATAATAAATTATTAAGACTAAAAAGAGTCTTAGTAATATTGGTAAACAATTTAAAAGATAGTAAATACAGTTAAATGCTTAAAGGCAATAAAGGGCGAAATATGCTCTAAACTTGGGATGGTCTTGATTAAGACTTAATAAACTTACCAAGACCTTACTTATTTATTAATGAGCCTATTAAATCAATTACCAAAGAAAACCGAGCTTGAAAACAAGTTAAAACACAAAATGTGCTTAAGGAGCCTTAAAGCACGTTTTTGAGTAACTGTCGTGTAAATGAGTTTTGATGGCTAAATGTCCATCATTACTCTTTAATTAATATGTGTACTATTTAGTATCACATTTGGAAGTTTAAATTAATAAGAAATTAATATTTCACTTCTATGTGTTTTGTTATAGTGAATAGTAACTAAAATAAGCTAGTTTGTAACATATATTAACATATGTAATTTAATTGAGCAATAAAGACTACATAACCCCTTATATTTAAATGGGGGCCGGTTTGCATATGGTGAAACGTCACCTTGCTAGCTGATTGAACAAATCAGTGAGCAAATCAGTGAGTAATGAAAAAAACACTATTTGCTTTATGTATTAAATATCCCAAAAGCAATTCTATCTTCATTTCTCCTTCCTCCTTCATTTCACACGGCTGCATCCTCTCTTCTATCTTCTTCTTCTTCTTCCTTTCCATCGATATGCTACAGCTCCAGCACCATCTTCAAGCTTTGACCACATGTAACTCCTAGCTCCATGGTCCAAATTCAATTTCGAGACCACCGTTCTTCTAGTTGGAGCAAGCTCTTCGACTTAGTCCTTTCAAATCTTCAAGAGCTCCACTTTGGTGCCAAGAGGAATCTCCATGGAAGGAGCTTGAGTTCATCTTTTTACGTATATTATTCTCCTTTGCTTCTTCAAGGTATGGAACTCAAAGAAAAATGGTGTTTCCTCCATGTTTTATGTTAACCAAAGGTAGCTTAAAATTCCTTTGGAAAATGAACTTACGTTGTCTGTTGAAACTACCTAAAGAGCCAATGGTAATGACTTAGAAAAATGTTCTCAAAAGACTAGTAAAGGGCATACGTATTGCTGTTTGTATTTGCAGGTGAAAGGCAAATATATTGTGGGAAATTCAGTGTTTAAGATTATTGCATTTTAAGAGCCTAAGTGCTATGCAATTTAAATTGTGCACTATGTTGTTATGTGGTGTATATTTGGTGAGTTTTGAGTATAAGAGTGTACGTAAAATCATTTGGGAAGCTATACTTATGATGGGTGTAAATAACTTACGCAGCAGGCAATGAAAAATGCGAGTACGTCGGTTCAGTAGTTTCGGTCCGGGACTTAGGGTCTGGATGACCCCCGGACCATATATCAAAATTAAGTCGAGTGTTGTACGTGGTCGTAGGTCCGGGACTTGGGTCTTGTCCAGGACCCGGACCAATCCCTTAAAATGCCGAGAGATTTTGGCTAGTATGGTCCGGGACTTAGGACCTGGGTGAAGTCCCGGACCACCCCATTTTAAAAGCCGAGAGTACACTTAGCATATGGTCCGGGTCTTAGGATGGAGACAAGGTCCCGGACCAATGTAAAACTTGGTTTTAAGGTATGAAAATGATGCTAATGATGGGGATTGATGGATAATGATGTTATAAGGTTGTATAAGACATGTTAGGTGAGTTGTAATGACAATTTGGAGGGTGAGAAGTTAAGGTAAAATGGAAGAGTAAAACAAGTTAAAAATGTAAAGATATTTAACTAGCTAACGGAGTTAACTATAGTCATTCGACGTTACACAAACATGTTACCCCAATGTTAATGAAGGTAACTTTAATGTACCAGTTGTTCGAGAATTGTTCGAGGAACCTAAATGGACATGGTAGAGTGGACTCCGGCGACAGGTATGGTTTTCTTGCAACCTGTGTCCTACCGGATTACACCGGCTTGTATGCCAATGTGTTTTTCTGTGTGTTTGCCACCTTGTAAGATAAAACATGGAATGAGTTTATAGTAATTCATTTATGTGGCGAATCTGGTCCCGATACCGTTTAACCTCAAATAAGTGTTAAACCTTAGCTAACTAAATCTAGGTACACATGAGATATCGGTATCGGAGTTTAACGACCCAAACCTTGGGAACGTTCTAACCACGGCTATGCGTGAGTTAGTTGTGTATGGTTATTGTTTGTAGGTGTGTGAACCTCCCTTACATGCTTAACACGGTTGTGATACCGAATGGTGTGTGGATGTGATAGGTTCCATAATGGAGCCTTAACTACTTAACTATAAAAAGTATATAACTAGTATAGTGTACTATGGGGGGTGAGGAGTCCGGTCATGTTCCGGCCACGCGTGTGATGGACGGGAGTCGATGTCATACCCGGTTCGACTCTCTTGGTGTATGTTAGGTTGTTTACTCATTGGGTTTCCAATCTTCCCTTTAGCTTAGCCAAAGCTATGTTACTGACTCACGTCGGTTTTCTGGGGCATACAATGGTTGTTCGGTGTGCTTGGTTTACTGTACCCACGCACCTTAGTGTTAAGTTATCTGTTCATTTAAAGAAACGGTAGCAAGTTATGGAACGAGCTTATCATGAGTTTGGCAACATTCTCTAGGCTCTAAAGTGAACTAATTATGGTTGGGTTGGTTCCTTAAGAGAACCGTACCCGTTGTATTATGTGTTATGGATGTATTGCAATTCCTATTCGGTGTGAAGTTATATGTGGTAAATTGTGGATATGTGGATTATGGTTATGAATTCAGGTTTGTAATAAGAAGCGTTTAAGGATAATTTGATTGATGGGTAAATGTCGTCTGTTAAGGAAGTAACCCATAAGAGGAGAGCCACTCTAGGGTTAAAGGAAACAATGTTGATTTGTTATGTGTGGATGTGTGGATGTGTTGGGTGTTTGTTAAGCCCTATAGCTGGGCGTATGCATTGTGTTGTGTGTTTATGGTTTACATGCAGGATTTAAATATAATCAACAGCATGCTAAGACGACAATTAGTTGTGCGTGGCCCGGTAGCATGCGGGCTGCGGGATTACCATACCAGCAAAGGTGCTGAGCCCCTTGGGGGCCACCCTTTTCTCCTTTTTCTATTTCAGGTACAAGGAGCTGGAAGCCGTTCGAGAGTAGGACGGGGTAGATGTTTGTACATTGGTAGCCCTTTAATGGTGTATGTATTATAGGTGTAGTAAGACCGAATTTGTTATCGGCATTGGTTAATGAATACTCGGTACAGTGGGGGATGTATATGTAAATAATTGTTGGAAGTGGAATCAGGATTGTATGGTGTTAGTTGCTCGGGGATCTAGTCCATCAGACCGATATAATATGTATGTATTAGCCTTGTTAGCCACGTGGGTGGTTAACGGCGTGTAACACCAACGGATTAAGTAATGTGATGGTTTATGTTTCCGCTGCAGATGGTTATAAAGTGCGACGTTGTGGATGGGGTGTTACAGTAAATGATGGGGGTTTAAGTGTTAATGATGTATATAAGATGTTAAGGCCTTGTTTGGTGACATGTAAAGGCCCTAGTAAGTGTAAGAAAGTGTTAGAAGTGATTGAGAAGTGAGAACTCAAATTAACAAGAGTAAACCGAGTTAACGGATAACGGGGTAAATACGGAATAGCATTTTATATGTACCGTATGAGTTTAGTATTAATAATAATGCTTGAAACATTATCAGAGAATCGTGCGTGACCCGAGCATGGTGATATGACACGGTAAAAGTAAAACCCCGTGAAAGGTATGATTTTCTCATACTCCGCGTGCTAACCGAGTTACGTTGATTTGTGTGTTTGTGTGCCGCTTAACCAAGATTAAAGCATGAAAATAATCCATTGTTTGATTATGTATGCCTTGTTGTATGTTGAATGAGCTAACATACTTGTATGCGGTGTGGTCTAACATAGTGTATGGACCGACTCGTAGTGAGTAACGTTAAGCTAGAGACCCATAGATCGGGTCGATGCTTAAGATAACGAAAACGTGCAAACACACAACTATCCGTTAAAGTATAACGATAACGCAAACATATGAACTCCCTAGAATGTGAGGAGATGCACGTTGAGTAAATACCCGATAATGGTTAAAAACCACATTGAAAATCCACGAAACAATGAGAGTGGAAAGATAAGTGAACCTCCTTCAAGAGGATTTAGGATAGTTCGAAGATGTGAACTAGTGATGAAGGTAAAAGAGACCTGAGGGATTAGTAGCTCCCTTGAGACATGGTCGACCTCCTATATGAGGATTTTACCTGATATATGCAAATAACCGAATGTATGAGTAAAGTAAATGTATGGGTAACTCTTAAAACCTAAGATTACCAAACTTAATAATGTTCCCAAGGTCATTAGAAACATCGAGAGTGATGCTTCTAGACTAATATACATAATATTATTACAACTCCGAGAGAGGAGTGTATGGGAATGTAAGTAGTCCGAGAGTAGTCGGACCTAAGTAATGAGATAGGAACTAAGAGAGTTCCGTGAGCTAGTTGAACCTTTCCACCATGCTAGACCCAGAGTAGGGTCAAACCGGGGAAGTAAGACTATGCTAGAGAGCCATGAGTTTTGGCCTAAGTATGTATTAAGAGTAACAAGCGTGACGTAGGAGACCTGTAGCGTCTCGAGAATCTACAAGAGCTTGAGTATAATAACCCAAGTGTATGGGTGAGATAATGAGAATAATAACCCGAGAGTGTGGGTGAGTGTAGTGAGTAGCCCAAGAGAATGGGTGTATATGAATAAGTAACCCGAGAGAGCGGTGAGGTATTGAATAAGTAAACAAGGCAGTGAGGAATAACCCTCAAGGCCTAAGAGTAACCAGATACAACTAACAACCTTGTTATGTTAGTTAGGAATTGTGTTCCCTGATTGGATGTAGATTCCTTGAGCATTACATGTACTTATTGTATTGCTATGATGCATGTTGTTTGACTAAAATGAACTCCATGTATATCCTAAGTGGTCGGCGTACCCCGGTTAGCGCTCGGGGTATGCGAATTTCATATGCAGCGTTAAGCTGAGCCCCTAGGGGCGATGTTTTTATTTTACAGGTACACCGATGATGTTACCGTTCGAGAGTAGGACGGGGTCGGTGGGTTACATTGGTAGTAGTTTTAATTACTTATGTATTGAAGGAGGTGTAAGACCGAATATGTTGTCGGCATCATTTATTGTAGACTCGGTATATTAAAGAAATGATTTGAGTATTGAATTTGTGTTGTGTACTCGGTTGTTCTAGTTCATCAGACCGTTACGGTATGTAAGGAAGGCCTGGTTAGCCATATGGGTGGCTATTGGCGTTGTTTCACCCCTCGTTGTAATTAGAGTTCCGCTGCGTGAGTAAGAGTAATTGGTGACAATTTTATGAGGTAATGACGAGCTTAACGGTTGGGGTGTTATAAAAATGGTATCAGAGCGAAGTATCGCTCTGATGACTGGAAATACCGAGCTTAGGAAATACCGAGTTAGGAATTAGTGAATTAGGGCTAAGGGTTGAGTTAGCGTGAAGATGCCTAGTTAGGAACTTCCAGTATGATCTGGATACCTACAATACCAAACCCGCCCTCCACAAACCCCCGTATTAAAAGCTCGGGGAAGAACGCCAAAGAGACGGGAAACCCGATCTGGCACTTATTTAATATTTCAATATGACCATAACCTGTCATGTGGTAGATCCTGAGAACCGGAAACCCCGGAGGCGGATCCCGCTGGAACGACAATAACCGCACTTAGTGGCGGAAGATTGAGAAATCCTATTCCAGGAGACCAGAATCTGTGACAGCATGGGGCGACATGCTTAGCAGTCGCGAGAACCCAGCTGGTCGAGCAGCAGCAAGAAGGATGCACCAATCGTGCAACAAGGCGGATCCATGAGAACTAACGGGAACCGGGACACATGTCTACGGACCGCCATAGTTAACTAATACCACCAATGGTATACGAATTGACTAAGAATCTAGTCAAAGGTAGATGCACCCACCCTGCCACACCCGAAGAAGTTGAAATTCTTAACTGTTATAGCTTAGACAGCTACAAGCATAACTACGGGATATACCCGAATAGGACTACAGAAGTAGTACCTAAATAAGTTAAACCTCGGTAATCACAGTAAAGACGTGGGAACGAGCAACGAGGTAAAGCATAGTATTAAGGTAATTAAGGAACTCCGAGAGTGGAGGAGCACCTAAATGAATGACAGTCATGTCAAGAGGAATGAGAAGCAGCTCCAAGGAGCAGTTATCCAATTAAAGGATCAAGGAAGAGCCGACAAGGCTACCAAATACAATGTGAACAATACCATGACCGGTATGAGTTAACCCAAATACCGCCAGTACCGCGCACTTGCCACGGCAAGTGCAGTAATAGCGGGATTAATAAGAAGAGCTTTGACAAGCGACCAGTACTTAGCAAGTACCAAGACGGCAAGAGAAGCCAATATAGCACCACAAACCCTAAGAATTCTGAAACGAAACCTTGGAAAGGCCTAAAGGCCTGACCACTGTATAAAGAACATACCAGTCTACAAGAGTCAGACTTAGTAACAAGCAACCGCATTGAAATGCCGTGGAGATTTTATTTTCAACTCAAATTTTTCTTTCAAACAGAGAATTTTCCAAAACTCCTAAATTTTTAAAAACCAAACCAGAGAATCACGATATGTTATCATAGGACGATATAAGAGGAGTTGGCAACAGAATACTTCACTTAGGCGTGTGACCGACACTACCGTGTACTAAACAAACATGGAACGACCGCACTCCCAAGGAGCTTGCGGGCCTGACAGACCAATTATGAGTTAGTCGGGTAAGTGGCAACGTATCAATAAGATACTCCATGTATGTATACAATAGAGTACGGAACACGGGAAGTAGCCCACTCCATACTACGGACGAAGAGTCAATTCAACCAAGACAGTTGGACACCTCGAATGATCGAAGAACACAAGGAAGCTTACCAAGATAAAGGAGTCTAGGAACCAGTAAGGTGACGGACCTAAGGACATAGAGTGGATAAGTGTGAGGAGCACAGAGTATTAAGTATAGACATGGGATATGTCTCAGGAATCAAGGAAAATACCTAATAACTGGAATGGATACCAGTGTAAGCAATAAGATGAATGCCTTAATTGATCATATCAATGTTTGATAAACGGGATAGAATTCCCACAGTATATCTCACTAAGAGAATAACGACCTAATTAAGTAGGTAAAGGAAAAGTACTAATACTCTACCCAATACGGGAGACATTACAACCCTAAATGGGATAGTTCGAGTTATACATAGCCGCAAGGCGAAGTCGCAACTGAACATAACCATGAGTTCAAGCCAGATGTAATGGCGTAACCCTACACCCAGGAGCAATCCGTGAAGGGTGCCGGAGTCAACAGTAGTTGAACGAAACATCGTGTTGAAAACACAAGTGTTAAATCAAACACTCGGGTAAAACCCGAAGGGATCCCACGTAACACGGGATACCCTAGATTGCTAGAGGGCATGAACAAATATCAAGTTATTTAAAAGGGCCTTCCATGTATGGAAGTGTGATGAGACAACCATATCGAAAAGCCCAGTAATACCTCCAAACCATTGAATGGTGTATGGAGAAGAAGAAACTTGTATAAACAGCCAGCATGGAGCATCACTCGAGGAAAGGTGGCTTGTAAGCCGATAGAACCAACTACAACTCGTAGATCCAAACGTTGTAAAACATATGCATAAAGGCATAAGAGTTATTGTGGAGCGTGAACCACCACCTTAGAGTGGGGACACCACTTGTTATTGTGGAGCCTATGGAGCGGCAATTGCGTGAATCCTCCAGAGAAAGGCTACCATCTAAGTATGTAATATGAAACCGCTAAGCGGTGTAGTGAAACCTGAGCATGTGTATATTGCCAAGGAATTTATGAACACAAATAGCATGTAGAAAGGCTTTGATAGCAATGGAAGGAAACCGAGAGAGCAATCGGTTGAGAAGTAAACACTGTATATGTGCAATATGAATTACAGAATAAACGATACGCCATAAACGTGGAGAGTTAGAGTTGTATATGCAATTGAGCCATAGTATGAATGGCAGGATTATGAGCGGAAGCTAAAGTAGTAGCGGATGCCTTATAAGCGAATGTTTTAATGAGTAGAGCATGATACGCAGTAACAGATAAGG
Source organism: Limonium bicolor (assembly GCA_023374045.1). Classification (NCBI taxonomy): domain Eukaryota; kingdom Viridiplantae; phylum Streptophyta; class Magnoliopsida; order Caryophyllales; family Plumbaginaceae; genus Limonium; species Limonium bicolor. The sequence goes on along the minus strand of CM041779.1, from coordinate 263,046,169 downwards.
ATATGAAGCTGATGAGAAAATGTGGTAAGGAGACATAATCATTCCTATCCCATGAGAGATTTACTGTCAAGGGTTTACGCTTCTACACTCTGTATGACTGAGTGTTTTGGTATTGCACTTGTGCGGTAATGATCGAGTGGGAGAGCCAGGAATTGAGAAATGTCAACGAAGCCTGTTGAGTTTGAATCTAGAGATAACCGTGCGGCCGTTGGCCAAAGATGCACGAGGAACGTGGGCAGTAACCCACAGGGCCCAGGATCGATGGACGGTAAATGCAGAGTTGTATGAGTGAAGAACTCTGGTACTGAACCAAGGAACAAGCATAATCCAGGAGCCACTATTAACGAGGAAGCACTACATGCTAAGTAGTAGCTTGACCTCAACCGACAACAAGTTGGGAAAAATAAGTGAATAACCACAAAGGTATACAGTGTTATACGAAATAGATTTCCAGAGAATTGGAGAGAAAATCTATAACTCATCGAATTCACATACGGTAAGAGATACCTAGCGATGATTGAGAACCTTTATTCCCAAGATACAAAGGATAAAAGGGAGTGGATTAATACGTTGAGAATACCAAAGGGCGAATTAAGCTCTAGTTATCAGGTCACACGACAGATGTTAGTGGGCCGTAATTCAAGGTTAAGTATACCTGGAAAACCTGATTGAATCCTTATAGGCTAGAACCGAACCCGGTTATGAGTTAATTAACCGTACTAAAGTTAAAACACTTCATAATACCCGAATTAATGAACCAATGTTCAGTGATAACATATGGTCTGTTACGCGGGCGTAACCCCTTTTAAGGGGGGTAGGGCGAGAAACCGCTTAGAGTATGTTTTACGTATAGATGCGTAAACTACTATGTGCATGGCACTAAGAAAATTGTTTTGATGTTTGGACCTCATGTTACATAAACATGTGTACCCATTCATTGTGTAAGTATAAGTATTGTGCATGAGAGATGCAAGTAACGAGTATGTAATATTTATGAAAAGGGGAGTAGAGAGACTCCTAGGGAATGAGAATCCCTATAGTATATGTCTAGTGAGATTAGACATGAGATATTATGAGTATGAATCGGTATGGAACCGGTGTATAACCTAGTAGGAAGTGAGTTTCCCCCAGGTAATTTTATTTGAGAATGATTGATGAAGTGAGTTTCATCCTTTGGAGTTGTATGTTTTAAGCTTTAAATTGAGTAACAATTTGAGAAAATGAGCTATGAGTTGCTTAGGTAAGTAAGCAAAGTAGATCAAGAATAATGGATGACCTAAGTTTTAGGAATTAGAGATAAATTTAAAATGGTATGTTTTGTGAATATGACTAGAAAGAGTAAAAGATAGAAAACAAAAATGTTTGACTATCTGATTGCCTGAAACTGACGTGGGAGGTGGAACTTGATCTGCTAGCGATCAAGGGAAACCGAACACAAATTGGGGTGGAAGGATAGTTCAACACTAATGCTGATCACATCAGGGTTAGATGATTCTTGAAGCTCCCTATAGTGGTCACAAGTAATCACGCTAAGAAAGATCCAGCTACCATAAATCTGATTTGGAGTTATGTGATGTTTTAAAAGAATTTTCAAACAGATTTGAAAAGAGAATTTTCTTCAAGTATGAAGATGGAAATGAAACTGGTTTTTAAACCGCTATCACCCGCCGATGGCTACGGCCTTAAGTCTTGATGACCGGTAGAATGGTGGGCGTGTATTAGTTTTGAAACCATTGCACCGTACGTGCGGCGGTCCTAAATGACCGGTTGGGGCGGTGTCAGTGTGTGATTTTTCCAAAGGCAGCGGGACGGGGAGTACCCTGAGATGTTCCTGTGTTGAGTGAGTCAACCAGAGTGCCTGAGGATATGTATATGTAATGTTTTGATCAGAACCGAAGGGAACGTGGGCCAGGAGAGTAAGTGCCCATTTGTCATGAAACGGCCTGAACCAGAAAGAGTAAGTGTTCAACGTGACCGGTACCTGAGGGATCAGTAGTATATTACTCAATATGGATTCGAGGACTGTAGTGCCTTCTTTTTCGGACCGATCCCATGGAGAGAGTAAAAGAGTATTTTTGATTGCTATGCTATACATGCTGTGAAATGTGTGTGGTATATGTAGTAAGAAATGTGAAGTCTGTAAGGTTATACATGTATTATAACCTTGGCATAGTACGCCCTGAGAGTAACCATCTAGATTCACCAACTTTGAGGACAAAGTTCCTAAGGGGGTAGATTTTAATACCCCGGATCTAAAAATGGTGATTAAATTACTCTATATGATTATTAAAGGCCTAATGGTGCCTAAAGAGTATTGGTAAGGGAATTAAACCAAAAGTAAAGAGAAAAACGCTTGAAAAGCGAAAAACGCTAAAATGCGCATTAAATGAAAATAAGAGATATATAATCTCGTAAGGGTCCGAGATGGATTCCTAAGGCTTAGTTAGGCCTAATTAGTATACGGGAATGATTCCCGAAGAAAACGGATCCAAATAATGGATTAAGACGCTAAATAAGCATAAAAGCACGTTTTTCGAGAAAACCCGGAAACGTGACTTTAAGTGGTCAAATGGACCCGTAAAATTATAGTTGATTAAATAACTATAATTAAGTATTAATGGAAGCTTAATAACCATTAAAATTAATTAAACGAGAAATTCCGGAAAACGGACCCGGGAAGTGAATAGTGTCAAAACCGGGGGAATAAAACGCGTTTAATTCGAAAAGATGAAAAACGACCCGGGCTATTATTTAATGTGGGCCGGTTTTAATTAATATGTATACACTCATTAATAGCTTGCTAGCTATTAAGTAATGAGAGGACAAATAAGTAAATAAAGCAAATATAAAGTAAAAAGGTAACTTAAATTACTTACCTCTCACCTCCCTTCCTTCATCATTCCACGTTCTTTTTCCCCAGCTCCCTGTTAACATCTTCTTCCTCCTCTGTATATTACGATTCGAGAGGGAGACTCACAAGCCCCATCTTCAATCTCTCCTCTCTTCATTTCTTCACCGAATCGCACAAAAATAGTACCGTTAGATTCGTATCGGTGAGGGCTACGTTTTCCACCCCTCAAATCTTGATTCCTCCATCTTCACTTCCATGGGTGTTGGAGCTTTTGGAGCTTTAAGAGCTGATTCTTACTCTCCTCCACCTCCTTAATGTCTTGAGGTAATAATTAGTAAGAGCTTTGGCCATTTCAAGCTTGTTCTTGCAATTTGGGAAAATTTTCCTCACGTTGAAATTTTCTCCCGTTTCAGCCGTGAGCACCTTGACCTTGTGGAGTGTTGGAAATGCTCCATTTGATTGCCAAGTCTCCTTTTGAATACTCTAAGGTAATATCTAAGCTAGAGCCTAAAAACTAGTTCTTGAAATACTAGTTTTGGTGTGGGAAAAATTAAATTAATAAGCTTGATATGTGTGTGGGATGTAATTGTAGATGGAAATCTAGACCCCTTGTGTAGTGTGAAAACAAGAAGAGAAAGATGGAGAAAAAGGAAGAGGAAGAAGGGAAAGAAAAAAACAGAAAACAAACAAGGTAAAAGCTCACCTTGAGTTAGTTTTATTTGGGCTTGTGAAACTGATTCTAGAGTTGAATTAATGCTCTTGAATTGGTGTAGTCATGGTACACAAAATTGAGTGGGGAGATGTTTAATGTTGTTTAATTGTGAGAAATAAGCTTGGGAACTAAGCTAGTTTAGATGGTGAATAAATAAGAATTTGATGTGGTTTTGATGTTTAAACCAAACAGGGGAGAAGAAGTGTTTGTGAGCTGATTTAATTGTGGTGAGAATGCTAAGAAAGTAGCCAAGTGCTGTCAAATTTGTTTAGGAGATTTTGGGCTTGAGTGTTATTATAAGGATGAAACTAGGGTTTTAGAGTGTTAAGTGAGTGGTTAATGGTTTGAAAACCAAACAAGAAGAGGAGTGTGTTAACCAGTGGAAATAATGTCATTTGGGTGTGGTGAATGACATTAGTGAATGAAGTTTGAATGGTATAGTAAGGAAACCAAAATCTGTTACAAGAGTATTAGAAAACAGAAAACCAAGTCATGAAATATAAGTGAATTGGAGTGAATTAAGCATGGCTTGGAGAGTGCACTTGGTGCCTAGTTTAAGGTGATTAAGGAGGGTAATTAAGTGCAAAACATGTAGATTATAAGTGGGAAAGATTAGAAAGAAAATGGTGAAAGAATGGTTGTAACAGATTTGGAAAATGCCTAATCTGTAAAATCTGTAGCAGGGTCCGGGACCTAGTCCATGGACAAAGTCCCGGACCACCCCTGTTTTCATACCGAGAGTTCAATGCCCACTTTGGTCCGGGACTTAAGGTGAGACAAGGTCCCGGACCACCCCATTTAAATACGCCGAGACTGAATATCCATGCTGGTCCGGGACTTGGGATAGGGACAAGGTCCCGGACCATAGTATAAAATAACCCGAGAGTTTAGTACTGCATTGGTCCGGGACTTAGGGTAAGGACCAAGTCCCGGACCACCCCCAGAAACCTACAGAGCATTTTAAAGGTTGTAAATGATGGGGGTTTAAGTGTTAATGATGTTATAAGATGTTAAGGCCTTGTTTGGTGACATGTAAAGGCCCTAGTAAGTGTAAGAAAGTGTTAGAAGTGATTGAGAAGTGAGAACTCAAATTAACAAGAGTAAAACCGAGTTAACGGGATAACGGGGTAAATAGGGAATAGCATTTTATTATGTACCGTATGAGTTTAGTATTAATAATAATGCTTGAAACATTATCAGAGAATCGTGGTGACCCGAGCATGGTGATATGACACGGTAAAAGTAAAAACCCCGGTGAAAGGTATGATTTTCTCATACTCCGCGTGCTAACCGAGTTACGTTGATTTGTGTTGTGTGCCGGCTTAACCAGATTAAAGCATGAAAATAATCCATTGTTTGATTATGTATGCCTTGTTGTATGTTGAATGAGCTAACATACTTGTATGCCGGTGTGGTCTAACATAGTGTATGGACCGACTCGTAGTGAGTAACGTTAAGCTAGAGACCCATAGATCGGGTCGATGCTTAAGATAACAAAAACGTGCAAACACACAAACTATCCGTTAAAGTATAACGATAACGCAAACATATGAACTCCCTTGAATGTGAGGAGATGCACGGGTTGAGTAAATACCCGATAATGTTAGAAAACCACATTGAAACAATCCACGAAAAAATGAGAGTGGAAAGATAAGTGAACCTCCTTCAAGAGGATTTAGGATAGTTCGAAGATGTGAACTAGTGATGAAGGTAAAAGAGACCTGAGGGATTAGTAGCTCCCTTGAGACATGGTCGACCTCCTATATGAGGATTTTACCTGATATATGCAAATAACCGAATGTATGAGTAAAGTAAATGTATGGGTAACTCTTAAAACCTAAGATTAACCAAACTTAAGTAATGTTCCCAAGGTCATTAGAAACATCGAGAGTGATGCTTCTAGACTAATATACATAATATTATTACAACTCTGAGAGAGGAGTGTATGGGAATGTAAGTAGTCCGAGAGTAGTCGGACCTAAGTAAATGAGATAGGAACTAAGAGAGAGTTCCGTGAGCTAGTTGAACCTTTCCACCATGCTAGACCTAGAGTAGGGTCGAAACCGGGGAAGTAAGACTATGCTAGAGAGCCATGAGTTTTGGCTAAGTATGTATTAAGAGTAACAAGCGTGACGTAGGAGACCTGTAGCGTCTCGAGAATCTACAAGAGCTTGAGTATAAATAACCCAAGTGTATGGGTGAGATAATGAGAATAAGTAACCGAGAGTGTGGGTGAGTGTAGTATGAGTAGCCCAAGAGAATGGGTGTATATGAATAAGTAACCCGAGAGAGCGGGTGAGGTATTGAATAAGTAAACAAGGCATAGTGAGGAATAACCCTCAAGGCCTAGAGTAACCAGATACAACTAACAACCTTGTTATGTTAGTTAGGAATTGTGTTCCCTGATTGGATGTAGATTCCTTGAGCATTACATGTACTTATTGTATTGCTATGATGCATGTTTGACTAAAATGAACTCCATGTATATCCGACTAAGTGGTCGGCGTACCCCGGTTTGTGCTGGGGTATGCGAATTTCATATGCAGCGTTAAGCTGAGCCCTAGGGGCGATGTTTTTATTTTACAGGTACACCGATGATGTTACCGTTCGAGAGTAGGACGGGGTCGGTGGGTTACATGGGTAGTAGTTTTAATTACTTATGTATTGAAGGAGGTGTAAGACCGAATATGTTGTCGGCATCCATTTATTGTAGACTCGGTATATTAAAGAAATGATTTGAGTATTGAATTTGTGTTGTGTACTCGGTTGTTTCAGTTCATCAGACCGTTACGGTATGTAAGGAAGGCCTGGTTAGCCATATGGGTGGCTATTGGCGTTGTTTCACCCCTCGTTGTAATTAGAGTTCCGCTGCGTGAGTAAGAGTAATTGGTGACAATTTATGAGGTAATGACGAGCTTAACGGTTGGGGTGTTACAATAATGTTTCCTAACATCATTTGGTACACTCACACCCTCATACAACATCAATAAAACTCATTTTCTATCTCCTTAAACACTTACTCATTTCATACCGAAATTCCTAACACTTATGATATTCTCCTTAGGTTTCTAAGTGGTGTTCCATACCTATGATAACCACTATGCCAATAATGTTTCCTCACCACACAACATCATCTCTCAATCATCTATTCCCATAACTAACTCCTTATGTCATTCTTGAAATCCTTTTTCAAGTTTACCCTTCCTCCTTGTTCACCAAAGTTTGCATAAATCTCAACACAAGTCTAAATGACTTTGGTGTATCCCAAAACATTCATTTGCATTATAAAATCCTCTAGAACATTGCCTAGCCCTTTTACATCATTAAACACCTTAATGCATGTTTCTTTCACAAGGAAAGCACCTAACCATTCTAAACATTTCTTAACTTATCAAACTCATTTTAACCCTTAGAACTTCTTGTTTGTTACCTAAATTTTGACATAGGTTCTCCTAGAACATTACTAAACCAAAACACATTATTTTCACCATCAAACAACCAAGAACACTAAAAATCCATCAAACACTTTCTTATACACAAACTTCACACATATAGCACTACCTCACAATATAGTGCATAATTTAAATTGCATGGCACTTAGGCCCTTAAATAACATGGCTCTTAGGCCCTTAAGATGCATAAATCATAAACACTGAATTTCCACAATATATTTGCCTTTGACCTGCAAATACACTTAACACACATATGCCTTTTACTAAGCCCTTAAGAGCATTCTTCTAAGTCACTTCCCATTGGCTCCTTAGATCATTTTCATAAGCAATACAAGCTCATTTCTCCTAAGACTTTCAACCACATTAGGTTAGCATATTTACCTCTTTTCCTCACAAACTTCTTTCTTGTTTCCTTGTTTAAAATCGGCAAGGCTTTAGATTGTTTGTCAACTTCTAAACATTATACAAACAACATAATGAGTATTCAAGCTTTAAGCTTCATCTCATTGTAAACCCTAGGTTTACATTATTTCAAAAACATTAATGTAGTTGTTTTACCTTGGTCTTTGAAGAGAGTTTGAATATCTATCAAGAGAGGACTCCACCTAGTCCATGAAAGGTTGGTATGAAGCTAAAACAAAGCCATATAAAGAGCACCTTCAATGGGCATTTTCGGTCAACAACAAAACATGGAGGAAATGGAGTTTTTATTTGAGATTCCTTACCTAGAAGCAAAGGAGAGCAATAATATGTAGAAATACAAGCTCAAGCTCCTTCAATGGTGGAACTCCATGGCACCGAAATGGGGCTCTTGAAATTTTGAGAAGATAGGAATGAAGAGCTTGATGAGAGGAAGAGAATGGTGGTGTTTGTTTTTGATTTGGTTAAGTGAGCTAGAATTTACAAGAGATCAAAGATGGAGTTTGGTGTGGTACTATTGCAAACCGTAGAAGAGAATGAAGAAGAGAGGTGGTGAGAGCTTGGAACCGTGGGAATGCAAGGAAGAGGGAGAAATGAAGATAAAGTTGCTTTTAGAAGATATTTGTAGTTATAAAGTAAATAGTACTTTAGTTAGTCATCTTTATTTACTTAACATGTTAACAAGAGAGTGGTGAGTCACCACACTTAAGAAAACCGGCCCCCAATAGTACTTAGGGGTATTTTAGTCTTTATTTGTCAATTGTCTCACTTATAATAACATATGTTACAAACTAGCTTATAAAAGTCACTATTCATAAAAATAAGGCACATAGAAGTGAAATTTTTGATTTCTCGTTGATATAGACTTCCAAATGTGATACTATATAATACACAAGTTAGTTAAAGAGTAATGATGGACATCTAGCCATTCAAAACTCATTTACAAGACAATTTTTCAAAAATGTGCTTTAAGACTCCTTAAAGTACATTTTGTGTTTTAACTTGTTTTCAAGCTTGGTTTTCTTTGGTAATTGGTTTAATATGTTAATTAGTATATAAACAAGGTCTTGGTAAGTTCATTAGGTCTTAACCAAGCTTATCCCAAGCTTAGAGCACATTTTGGCCTTTATTGACCTTAAAGCACATTTTGTGTTTCTATTGTTTAAATTTGTTTGCTAATGTTTCTAAGACTCTTTTTTAGTCTTAATATACCATATTTAGGTGTTTAAACAACATACTAAGGTTTGGGGTATTTCAATCTACCCCCCTTAAAAGAACTTTGTCCTCAAAGTTCACACTTCCACATATCCTAAATATTAGAACACGGGAATACATATAAACAATATTTCCATACATCATTAACAACACACTTACATAACATTGGACACAAGGTCCATATAACATAACATCGGGTACATAACATTGGACACAAGGTCCATACAACATCATCCACATCATTCAGACACAACGGTCTGTAACATAACAACATAACATAGACGATGGATTTAAATACACGTCGTACACACATAACCGAAACGGCTCTACCCCCCTTAAAAGGGGTACACCCCGTACCCTATACACATAAACACTAAGAAGTAAACAATGACAGGTACTTCGCCTTCATCTTGTCTTCCAGCTCCCAAGTGGCCTCCTCAACGTCCTGGTTAGACCAAAGAACTTTCACCAGTCTCACAGACTTATGGCGAGTGTCTCGAGTCTTAGTATCCAGAATCCGTACCGGAGTCTCCACTGATCGCATGGTCGGCTCTAAGGTTAGCCTTTCAGGCTGAAGCACGTGAGATGGATGAGACATATACTTCTTCAACTGGGACACATGAAATACATCATGTACCTTGCCCAGCTCGGCGGGTAGATCAAGTCTGTAAGCTACCGGGCCGATCCGCTCCGTCACAACATAAGGCCCCACATATTTTGGGCTCAACTTGCCCTTCTGGCCAAAACGAAATACTCCCTTCATGGGGGATACTCTCAAAAATACCTGATCGCCCACGGCGAACTCCAGGTCACGTCTGCGCACATCTGCGTATGACTTCTGTCTATCCTGAGCTGCCTTCATGTTAGCCTGGATCTGGCGAACTTCTGCCTGAACTTGTTCAAGATACTCTGGTCCTATAATGACCGTCTCACTCGACTCATCCCAGCATAATCGCGTGCGGCATGGTCTACCGTACAAGGCCTGGAAGGGAGACATCTTGATCGATGCATGATAACTGTTATTGTAACTAAACTCGATCAGATGTAACTTATCAATCCAGCTGGTCTGAAAGTCAAGTGCACATGCACGTAACATATCCTCAAGTGTCTAGATGGTGCGCTCACTCTGGCCATCTGTCTGTGGGTGAAACGCTGTACTCAATTTCAGTTCGGTACCCAGTGCTTCTCGCGTAGACTTCCATACCTCGATAAGAATCTGGTATCTCTGTCAGATACTGAAATACCCCTAACCTTTAAAATATAATTAAATGATCTATTAATGATCTAAGATGATTAATAAACATCTAAATATTATTGGGGAACAATCTAAAAGATCTCAACAAGGCAAAACACGCCTTAAGATCGGTAAAGCCAAAAATGTGCTTTAAGACACCATAAAGGTTGTATGTGTAAACCCCCAATTTTCCACCATTTTAATTGCCTAGATTACACCTATCTGTCACAGCGGAAGACTACTCATCTCAGGGATGTTACCGCCACATCCACACCTTAAGTGGATGCTAAGGCTACTCACCACTCACCTACCCATTACAAAACATAAGACTGTATACAAAGTCTAAATTTCACAAAATTGTTTTACACAACTCATCTACATTATACAAGATATCCAACTTCTAAAACTCTATGTGATCGTTCCCCGCATCCCATACTTTATGCTCAAGCAATCCAAGTAGAGAATCCATCTTCACCTTAATCTGTGGCCAACAAACAATCACACAAAGGGGCCACAGGGCACAAACCAGAAAACATCAGCGACGCTGAGTAAATCCTCCATCACTTGTAAAATACATTTGAATAAATCCTTTGATACAATATAAGAACACACAATAATTCACATGCACAATATTCATTTCAAAACCACCATAATTGATTCGTCAGAATCACCATGACTAACTCATCATTACAAACACAATTTACCTTTTGCCATCCACCTGTTACAAGAACAATGATTTAATCATAATCACAGTAATTCCACCAAATATATAATTCCACTTGTTCCACAAAATTCATAGTTCCATTAGTTCCACCTTGTGTCATGGATTATATACATAATAGTTTCCACCAAAATAGTTTCACCAATCCTCAGGTACCGGTCTTCCGACAAAGAGTTCCCAAACTCTCGGGCCCTGGGACAAATACCACCTCACCTTATGTCCTTAAGTGTGCACACCCCCTAGGGTAGAGAACTCCTAGAGTAGATCATAAAGCTTATCCCACAATTCATTGGTAGTGGGAAAAAATCAAGTAATTGGCCAAATTGGCTCACCAGTATCCATGATCACATGTTCTATAATCACCACAAGTTTCCAAGTAAATTAGTCACCTTTACAATGATAATAAAACATCAAATTACACACCAAAACATCAGTAGCATTCGTTCACCACCACAAGAGCAATAAACAAGCTCATTTTCATACTTAACATTTATATTTCATGCTTGATGAACAATACAAACCTTAGAAAAACCAAGTTGACTTCGAACCCCACCTTCATATAAGTTCAAAATATTATCTTAGGGTATTTTACCACGAAATAATGGGTTCATACACTCATTTTCACACACAAAGTCTCAGTAGACCCAAATAGGCCTTAAATCACCCTTTTTCACTTATAACTTGTCAATTATTGCACTAAAGGCTAACCCACGAACTTGAAGAGCTTCTAATAATGTTTACTCACATTTTAAGCACAAGGGCACGTTCCCCACTCAAGAATAACTTTCATAGCAACTTCTTCCAAGAAATATCACCAGAAAAAACCCTGAAATCATCTTTAGCCATTTTTCTTGTTTAAGGAGTTCTATAAATGATTTCCATTGATTCCTTCACCAAAACGTCTTAAAAGATCTTAGTTATCAACTATCAAAATATTATGGAAAAAATCCAAACCGTTTGAACACTAAGGCCTTAAAACACCTTTTTGAGCAAAATTCAGCACTTACAACAAACAAGTGTTGAACATAGGATTTACCGGGTTTCCTCTAGCCATTTTCCCTTAAATTTACTTCAATAACACCTTGGCAACTAGGGACCACGAGCTCCTTCAGTAGAACCCACCACCTTGGTCACTTCCTTCACTTTCCTTTACTTTCCTTTAAATTTTCTCTTCTCCCTTTGCTCTCTTTTGGGTAATTAAGTGTTCTCACCCTTTGGATCTCATTACCCACGTGTTAGAGGGTTAAAATGATGCTATATACCCAGCCAAAGTCGGTTCCCTCTTATCTCTTAAAGTTACTTTTCTAACTTAACTTAATTATTACTTTACATCATTTGTCTACTTGTAATTGGTCTAGCTTCTAAGGCAATCATATTAAGACAACTAAGGGGGTTATGTGGCACTTAAAACCGGCCAAGAAGGTCCTAGAATGGGCTGGTTAATTCTTGAGAAAAAAGTAACTTTTAAGGATTTTGTGGGTCCCACCAACTAAGGCCTTGTTTGGTTACTCAATAATTTGACTCCAAAGTGTAACTTAGGGCTAAAATGAAGTATTTTAATCCCTTGATTTTCGCCACCCCTATCCATGATCATAAGGTAATTTTTCTTTATGTTAAAGGTGCCAAAATTGCCTTATACTTGTACATATAATACCTATTTATAATTCCAAAGTTTAACTGCATATAACTGCCTAAAGTTAATGTAAATTATGTACTAAAGTGTTAGGCTTGTGTAACTCTTACTAAATAACCATTTCTATAATTTACAAGTTACAAACTATACACCTAAGGAGGAAAATCACCTAAAATACCTTAAAGCATATTTTTGGGTTCTCTAAGGTTCTCTAGGGTTTTCTACCAATTCTCACAGATTCTAATATCTTAAGCTAGGTTTCCATTCTCAACATTACTTTCTAAGGCTTTCCAGAACCATTCCCGACACTTTCGGGGCTTCCAGTGCTCTCCTGACTCTTAAGAATTCTAACATTTCAGGACTTAGGGTTTTTTCATTCTTGGGTATTTCATTCTCCCCTCCTTAAATAAAAGCTTCGTCCCCGAAGCTGGACTTATTACAAAACTTAACCATATAATACCACCAATTTATCACATGCCAAAGCATAACAATATACACCATTGCATTTACTCCAATGTAATTCCACCAATTATCACAATGAGTAAGTATCCACCATCCACAGGTTTATATCAAACCACATTACCACATCAGATAGTAGTTCAACCAAAAATACCAAACAACCATAACACCACATCAGGTAATAATCCAACCAAATTTTAACACAATGCACAGATTCACTCATGCCACGGTATGATTTCGCAAACAAGTCATTAACCAGCACATAATTCAAGCACACCGTCATCTCATAATATCACTCCACCATTGAATCATATTTCTCATGAATATATGTTTCCTCTCCTCCTTAAATAATATTACCCCTGAACTTAGTTACTAACCTCCTCCAAATAATTCTGGGTATTGTTCCCTCATTTTGCTTTCTAGCTCCCAAGTAGCTTCTTCCTCACCATGGTGTGTCCACAATACCTTGACCAAGTCCACTGTCTTTCCTCAGGTTTCTCTACTCTTACAATCCAGAATTTGGATTGGATACTCTTCATAAGTTAAATTTGGTTTCATCTCCACCTCTTCTGTTTGCAAGACATGAGACTCATCCGAAATATACCTTTTTAGTTGTGATACATGAAAAACATTATGCACCCTATCTAGTGCCATGGGTAATGCCAATCTATAAGCCAACTTGCCCACCTATTCCAAAATCTCATAAGGCCCAATGAACTTAGGTGCAAGCTTACCTTTCCTTCCAAACCGTACCACACCTTTGGTAGGTGATACTTTGAGAAATACCTTGTCTCCCACATTAAATTCAAGTGGCCTTCTATGTAGGTCAGCATATGATTTTTGTCTATCTTGTGCAGCCTTCATTTTCTGTCGAATATCCCTGACTTGCTGGCTCATCTCTTCAGTTAATTCTGGCCCCACCATCACTGGCTCTCCCGAACTTGTCCAACACAATGGAGTACGACACTTTCTCCCATACAATGCTTCATACGGTGCCATTTTAATACTTGCATGGTAACTGTTGTTGTAGGAGAATTCAATTAAATGAAGTTTATCAACCCATGACCCTTGATAATCCATTGCACATGCCCTCAGCATATCTTCTAGTGTTTGAATGGTTCTCTCAATCTGCCCATCTGTTTGAGGATGATATGCTGTGCTCAGGTTTAACCTAGTGCCCATGCTCTTCTGGAATTGTTGCCATAACCTTGAAACAA